>CM066570.1:14602500-15142500 GCA_033816785.1 Picus viridis
ATTACTCTCAACACTTTACAAGCATGGAGCAAGACGCCAAGGTGAGATTTATACTGCTGTTTCCAGTCATAAATATGAAGGCCAAGACAAGCTGTGCTTGTGCTACCTTTAAAGGTTGAGGTTTAGGCTTAAATTCCCAGCCCTGTGTCTTGGTAGTATCTGTCTTGACGTGGAACTTTTTGTTCCAGTTGTACTGCAACTGAAAGGTCAGAATGTCTCCTGAATCCTAAATGTGCAGTTTGTGTATTTCACTCTGAAATGTGAGGCAGTAGCAACCTTAACCTGACTGTTACATCTTGTCCATGTGGCAGCAACAGGTGTCTGTCCTCAGGTCCCATTTTCCATACAAAGATGGTAGCTGAAACCTTGAACTGACAGGAACTATTTGAAGAGCCTTCTTGCAAGAAGTGTTTGAAGAACGAGAGTGCAAGGCTAGACAGGCTCCCGGTGTGCAGAGCTGTGGGTTTGGGGCTTAATGCGTTGATTCAGGCTGTTTCCTAAGGCAAAGATCTTAGTTTTCAGAAATTACCTGGAATCCATGTATTGATTGTTAAATAGCTGGCTATATGAGATCCTGAGCTGGTGTGCAGCAGTAAGGAAATAGGTATGCAATGAGAGATCTAGACCTTGCCAGCTATTTTAGAATTAAAAAAAATTATTGTAACTTCTCATAGGAATGTCTTAATTAGTAGGTGGCTAGAGAGAAAGTGGTGAATGAGAAAGCAGGATAGCAGATTTCATCAACAACCACAAATCTTGGGAGGTGATGGCTTTCACACACCAATGTTCATCTCTACTGGAACTGAGAAGTCTAAGAATTATAGGTAGTTGAAAGTGACTGGAGAGTGGACCTCAGTGGGCAAAGAGTTCCTTAGATTTTCATGAATCTAAAGTGTTACCTTGGACAGGGCTGGAAAATAGTAAGCACAGCCAGTCTAAAGATATTTGACCAAGATAACTGTGTTTTGAAGCTGATTATCCAGCACTGTGCTGTATATAAAAGTGCTGTCTAGTGAAAAAGATCATGAATGGTATTTGAAGTACTTGTAAAAAAATGCTCTATTCAACATACAACAAGAAGGAAAAAATGCATAGTAAAATATATCTAAACTGCATTAACCAATTCTGTTTCAAGTAAATCTTTAAATAAACTATTTCTGGAAATGATGGCTTTAAAGTAATTGAACTGTTTCTACTCTTTTAAAGGAGGGTAAACTTGATTCCACTAAAGCCAGATACACCAACTTCCACATGTACAGATACAGTTCCTATATCTCCTTCCTCAGAACAAGAACTTGGTAAGTTTTTGTGGCTATTAATATCCAGCAAAGTCTTTTTGCTGATTGTTTCCATTATAGACTTCTATTATAAGCTTATAACACAAGCACATTCAATCACACAAACTGAACCTAGTTGCAGATTCTAAAGCTTCCTTCATTGTCCTACCATGTTTGAAAGGTGCTTTTTTGACAATATGAAATGTATTCTCACTGCAGTTGCTCTTGGGCAGCTGCTTATGTGACAATATGTCACTGCAGTTTCTGTAATGGGTGTGTTTAGCTCACACCAGAACCAAGAAGAGTTAATTCGTTGGATGTAACGTTCTTCACGTGGGTTTTGAAGACTCGTGTACTTTCAGCACATGATTGTTTCAGATGCTGGATTCTCAAACTAGGCTTGGGGGTTTTCAGCAAGTGCTGAACTGTTTGTGAATTCAGCAAACTAATTTACTGTCTTAACCTGGATTTACTTAGCTTACCTGGTTTTCCTATCTGCTTCTTTCAGAGAGTCCTTTGCCATCTGATGACAGTCCTCAAAATCCCCCGGCACCAAAACGTCCTAGAACTGAGGAAATGTCACTTTCTACATCTGCTGAAGATCAAATCAGCTGTGATTCAAACAAATAAAAAAACCTAAGCTTTTAGTTGCCTCTTCACAGTCTGAAGGTGATGCAGCCATATCTGAGTGCATTTCTTTTAGCAAATGTTAAATCCTCAATTCCTGATTGAAGTACCTTATGCATATTTGACATAGTGCTGTGAAGGAAGAAGCTGCTAGTAGAAGACACAGGATTCGGGAAGAGGAAATAGTTTGCAGAAGAGGAAATAATTGGGAAGTGACTTCAAAGTGCATTTCTATGCTTGAAGACAGTATTCTTTAAGAAATCCCACAGCTTAAGGAAATCAGGACAATCTGGGTATTGAAAACCCATACAGTAACCTCAGAGTCTCCATCAGCATCCCTAAGTTGATGTTTATAAAGTATTATGTCTTCCAGTAACCAGTATGGCAGAAGAATAGAATTTCTAATGGCTTAAATGCATTCATAATGATCTGACGTGGTTTAAGACAAAAAATCATTCAAGCATCTTGGCTTATATGTTTATCAATGTGCCAAATGATCCATGCTGTCCAGTACGTGTGGAATGAAAGCTGATGTTCACATGCCCTGCAGCAGCAGCATACTATATGACTGATAGAACTAAAACATAAATCAGAACTTATTACTACATGAAAAGGCAAAGCAAAAGGAAGGAACCCTCTGAAGACCTGTTACAAGCATTAAAAGTGGAAGAAAGTTCTTAATTGTTTCATTTCTGTATTAAAAAGAAAAATGCAGATGTAAGATTTTCCTGGTGCAGCAGGATTTGAGCCTCTATATTGGAAGTTTCCCCTTCTCCATTTTTCCAAATCTTTGCTTCCACAGCCAGTAAAATGATACAAATCCAGTGTATGTTAAGTCTCTAAAAGTTTCTTTCCTGAATGTAATACTCACACCAGGAATTTAATAATTAAACTAAGACCTACAGATTGGAAGCAATGAGACAAAATTACTACACTGGATTTGCTGTAACATGCAGTTTTAGCCTTCAGAAGTAGAATGCTCAGCCGCAGTGTTCTGAGCTCATCCATTCCGTTTTGTTTAACATCATGGACTTGCTTATAAATAAAAGTGAGATAATTCTTAAAATGTGAATAGTCATTCTAGCTGATGATAGCATGTAGAAATTCTAAGCAGAACCTTCTCATGATACAGGCTATTCTAGCATTTGAAGTTCCACAACACACAGGAGGAATGAATGACTTTCTTCCCTGGATTTGGTTGGTTTTAAGGTACATGGTTTATGATTCATTTTCTGGCAGTTTGTAAGAAAGTGGAGTAATACTTCAGAAATGCAGATGTCTGAGAAACTATTCATGAAAACTTCATTGGGGGGGTGGAATATTAAGAAATACCTATGTCAGTGTTTCACACAAATGAGGTAAATTGCTTATAATTACAGAAATTAATAGGCAAAGAGTTGTAGGAAGCTTACAGCTTTGAACCGGTGCGATGAGCGTGCAGCTTCATTAGCCTTATCCAAACCTGCGTTGTCTTCTAGTGAGAAATAAAAAGACTAAATTGCCAAGCAAAGCCACATCAAAACCTTTATTCCACAAAAGTTCTAGAGATATCTAAATTAAAGATTGTAGGGATATCTGAATTGATAGCCAAAGCAAATATTTGTAACTAACATGTATTGCTCAACTTGCTGTTTTTATTTTTGTCCAGTCTGAGCTACAAGAATATTGGTGTGTGCACTGCAGGGGATCTTTTGACTTCCAACTTAACATTTCTAAATACTAACTGCAGAGCTGTCCTGGTAGATATTTTTAAATCTTGGGTTTCATTTTAATTTGTTAGGGTTTTTTTACAGTGTATTTCAGTGTAAGCTGCTCCTTCTGTTGAAAACTGCTAAGTTGGGTATATTGTTTCAGTATTATTGGCATACCTCGTCTCTCTGGCCTTCAGACTCCAGAAGCAATTAATTTATGGAATATTCATCTTTATTTTGTACCATAACCATTCAGGTGACATACACATTTTTATATGGTTGCTCAGCTTAATTTTCTCTCTTACAATTGAACTGGAGCTGTAAAGTTAATGTAGCTTTCCCTGCTGCCTTTTGGAGACTATTTTCACGCCATTATCTCTGTTGGAAAGCTCTACCTGCTATTTTGTCTTCCCTATTAGGAATATTTTTTTCTCTTCATTTGTAGTTGTCTCTTGCTGCTGTCATTTCCTAGTTCTCTGTTGATTCTGTTAATTGCACATTACTTTGTCAAATTTATGTGGCACTAGGCCTTTAACTTTTTTCTATTAATGGAGGCTGTTATTCATATAATAAATATTTCAAACACCATGACAGTCAGAACTGTAGATTCCTGCATTTTATGATCCCTGTTTCAGTCTCCAAGGGGCCATCTGCTGGGGGTTGGACTCGATGATCTCCAGAGGTCCCTACCAACCCCTACCAACCCCTAACACCCTGTGATCCTTACATAACATTCATGCTTAAGACATTGAAAACTTAGTTTCATACCATTTATAGAGAGCAGATTCATGTTTTGTTCTCAGCCATGCACTAGACTCTGCTCTAAGACAGAACATGCCTAGTACAATATATTTCTTTCTTGACTGCTTCATAAGGTGATACATTGCACTGACACAATTTTTTCAAGGGTGCTTTTTAGTCCATGTTTGACTTAAGTGTATTTTTAATTGGCCAGCTTAATTTTTTTGTACTTCAGATGGATCCTGAGTTCATATTCCAGCTGTAAAGGTGTTGCAGGTGTCACCTTTCTTGCTCACATTTTGCTCAGTGCCATCTGTAAGGGTCTTAGCCACTCTATCTTAGCCACTGCTATCCTGCCTGTGCTATCTTGATGAAATAGCATAATGGAAAAAAAGCCTTATTTACAACTTTTGGTGTTGCAGCAGTAAGGAGAGAGAACAGAACTTGTAGAACTAACTTCTTTAAGAAGCAGCAAATTACTGGTAAACTCGAAACCATGGTGCTCTTCAATTTGGGATGTCCAATCCTTGTTCCCATCAGCACATTTTATACCAAAGTATGTCAATGTCCCACAGACCTATCCCCTGTATACAAAAACCAAACAAACCACAGGTGCACAAAATAATTTCTGCAGGCTTTAGGCTGACAGAGGGGAGTGCTTGAGCAGCAGGAGTTGCACCAGATGACCTCCTGAGTTCATGTCCAGCCTCACCCATTCTGTGATTGTGTGAATGCTGTCATTTCCAGTTTGGTATAGTTTGAACAAGCAAGTGTTTTAACACTTAAGATGGGCAAATTACCTAATAGGCATGGGAGTTCATTGAGGTTCATGGGTTTCATGTGCCATTTCTTCCGTCTTCCTCAAAACCACAAAGGTTTTGCACAGGTAATGAAGCATAATGAAAGGTGGGGAGTCAATGCATCCACTGTGGCTGCTGCACAGGTAAAGTCGTCTTCATTCTCTGCTAAAGTAAATATCTGTGTGGACTACTTACATCTCAGAATGTTCCAAGTTTACAGATAGTAATCTTTTAAAAGGTGATCTTTATGTCCCAATTCTGTGTACTTCAAGTATGTGTCTGTATATATGTGATCAGTTTTCCATGTTAGAAAAATGATTCGTTCATTGCCATAAACTGTGTCCCTTTTTGTAAGCACAGGGAAGGGCTGGAAAAGCCCAGGCCACAGCAGCACAGAGCATGAGACCTCTGCAAAAGCACAGAGCGGCTGCTGGATGTTACTTCTGGGGCTATGGGGAGAAAGGGCTAGTGGCAGCAAGCAGAGTTTTCTTTTTAACCAAGCTGCAGATGACTCTATATCACAGATGTATATTATCCCTAAATAAATTGTTCTGTTGTTTCCACAAGCTGCTTTCGAAGACAGGCTTTGGGTTTCCTATGAATTAACATTTTATAATTGACTGAAGTCCGTACCATGGTAGTGTTTCTCTGTTGGGAGAGTGTAGTGGTTTGAGCCTTAACTGGAGTTTAAGAGCTCAGATGGTAGCAAAGAAAAACCAAGAATTCCTCCCCCACCCCCCAAAGAGATTGGAGGTATACCTACCAAAAAATAATCTGGAGCTGGTTTGGAAGTAGGAGCAGGAGCTGGCACTACAGAAGAACCTCTCTCTGTGGGAGCAACCAGCTGAAGGTTCTGGCAGCCTTAACGAAGAGACTAACATGAATTTTGGTATTGAGAAAAGCCTACCAGGCAGTGAGCATTCAAAGTGTTAGACAGTACTACATTCACCAGGTGTTTTTGCCAGCTTCCTGCCTTGTTCCAGTCGGGCCTGCTCAGGAGATCTCACAGCTTCTACATTGCCAATAAGCTGAGAAGCAAAATCCTCACATTTGGTACCAATTATCATCCTCCCTGACTAGCTCAAAGCCCCACGCAGCAGGTCTGTTCTTCCTCACAGGAGGGATTTTGGGGCACTGCCATTTTCTCAGTGCTTTTATTTTTTTACTGGGGTTGCTGGCAGAGCCACTTGTTGCAGAGAGGCAACTTGTAGGTTTTAAATATGTCCTGTCCTGGCTGCTCAGGGATTTATCAGGTGGCCTTTTCTCTGTCACTGCTTTTTCTGCCCTCCTTCCTCCACTTTCCACCATCCTTCCGTGCATTTGCAATCTTTCTGCAACCAGCTGAGCCTCCCTCCCTCATGCTGGTGTGGCCTGCCCTGCCAGCCAAGTGCTCCAGGCCTGGACTGCAGGTGCCCAAACACCAGAAGAACTGGACTGTGCATACAGGGAGCAGTCAAGTTTTCCTCCTGATGTTTCTCTTTCATGTGTGCCAAACCAGCATACACTGCTGTTTTTCTTGAGCCTGACAGCCACTTTCAGCCAAGTGATATTGCTGAGAATCCGGCTGCTTATTCCCTTCACTGAAAACCCCAGAAAGCAATGGCCCTGAGGCCTCTTGGCCTGCAACCCGAGAGGGTCTGCCTTTTAGAGCATGAATAATTAAAAAGGTTCACAGATTTCTTTCTGTCTGGAAACTGGTCATAAACTGGGGCTTGTCCTGGGGCTGTGAAAACCTGATCCTGGTGTTCTTGAAAGGAGAAGAACCTGGTTTCATCTTTTATCAGGGGAACTCTTGGTATCTCTTCTATATTGGCTGATTGGTGTTTGTCCTCACTCTCTAAGCCTTTGCATTTGGAATTTCTTTGTGCTCTCCAATTATTTAAAACTGGCTGTCTGCAGTAACTTTAGGTTCATTCTGTGTATCAAGTACATATATGTATGCATGCACACTAGACTACTACATGAATGTCGTCCTTTAACATTTTCCATTTAACATGTTCTTGCTATGGGTTACATTAACCAGGAAAGCTTAATTTTGATGGGCCTCATTTCTCTGACATTCCATACATTCCTGCCTTACATGATATGATTTCTAGGCACAATGAAGATGATGATGATAAATAATGTCAAATCTTGTCACAGTATAAAATTCTCCTGTGTACTTGGCCAGCAAAAATAAATAAATAAGCCAGGCAGGCATTTTTGTTTTGATTTCAGCAAAGCTGAAATAAGGAATTCGTAAGTGGTGTTTGCTGAGGGAAATGGAAGTAGTCCAGATGGCTATGGCTATCTATCTGTGTGATCTTAGCCTGTTTAATTGAACTAGTTTAAAATGGTATTTTGAGCTAAATCACTGGAGTGCTGCATCCTGCATACTGGGAGCTGCAGGAGCTTTGTGCATGTTTTTGTTTCCCCTTTTCTTTGGCACCCGTGAGGTTGCACCAGCTGGATATACTTACTAACAAATAGCAGGGCAGGAAGGAAGGTATGGTTTTACTCTGCAAGTAGGAGAGAGATACGATGTTGGCTGTGTGCTCCAGTATTTTAGGTTTGAGCTTTGACCCCATGAAAATGCTGCATTTCTGCTGTACTATCAGGTATTACAAGGCAATGTTTGGAGCCAGCAACAAGCTAAATCAGTGTTTCTTGCCTGCATATGCAGTAATAACACAAAACAGCCTTTTGCTGCAACGTTTGGTCTAGATACAATGTATGTAATTTAGAGTGGTCACTACAGTAACAAAGATGAAGTGTTGGTTATTGCAGAGTATCTCTTGAAATGGTGAAGGCTGTGTAGCTGGCCAGGGTATGTGTGTGTAAAATAATCACACTTTGTACCTAGACGATGTTCTTCAACTGAAAAAATTGGGGTAGAGTGCAAACTCCTGGTATGGATTAGTTGCTGGAGTAGGTGCTGGCAATAAATAGACTGTCAGTTCTTGTTCACTCATCAGATTCCCAGAAATAGGTATTGAAAGTTTGAAACAGCTCAAGAGTACTGCCAAGCATTTTTGTGTTCTCTATTTCTACAAAATTTGCAAATCTAAGTCATGTTTTTTACATAATCACAGAATGTTAGGGGCTGAAATGGACCTCAAAAGATCATCTAGTCCAACCACCCTGCCAGAGCAAGATCCTTCGCTCCTGCCAGGAGCTAAGATAACATGTGGCAGGATTTGACTTCCTTCTTGGTAGCTGTAATCTAATTTATTGACTTTTTTTTTTTTTTTCCTATCTGGGTAATGAAGCCAAATCCAATTTTTTCTGACACAGGCTGTGGAAGTTAGTTTTGTTGTACATTTTTAAGTGAGTTTAGAAAAGCTTGTTGTGCAGTGGAGAATGGAGTCTGAAGGGGGCAAGAGAGAGAGAAAATATAATAAAACCACTGTAAATAATAAATGATCATAGCAGCCACAAGATAAAGTAATTCAGAGGTTTGAACACTGAAACTTTATTTACAAGCCATTTCCAATCTATAAATCCACGAGGGTCACAGTGGAAGGGTTAATAGAAGCTTATTTATTGTACACACATTCTTGCTATGTCAATCATTACTGTAACAAAAATTATTATATTCTGTCAGGGTAGCAAGCAACTTTAATGATTGCCTCTTAGTTTTAACAGAAGAATTCAGATGCAATCTTCCTTCGGGTGCAAATAAATTCAGGGTCGTGCCTGAGCATTTACTCGTAGTAGCCACATGATGGCAATATTGCTAATCTTTAACTTTATTAGTGTCGCCGACTTGCTGGCTCTGGTTTTGTTTCGTTATAAGGTTATGTGTTTCTGCTAGACGTTCTTTGGTTTTTAGAGGAGCTCTTTCTTTCATGATTTGACGTTATGTACATGATAGCCATTCCATATTTGGCCTGCGTTTGCATCCTTGACTTCAGGGAGGGGAAAGGGGTAAAAACAAACAGCGATGCTGCTCAATCTATGACACCATGTACTGATAAATATGCTATGCCATGATGCGGGTGAGGCTTTGGAAACGTGTGTTAGCCATACAATGGAGGAGTAACAACAACAAGAAAGGAAGTATGAAACAAAGATATTTTCTCTGTAACTGAGGACACAGAAATTTTTTACAGCCCATCATTTCTGAGAAGCCCTGTGAGAAATTAATTTATGTGCTGTGTCATGAACATATTTTTGTTCTCCGTGTTAAAGAATGTCCAAAGCTTGGTACATACCTCATCACCTGCCTGGCCGTGCCATGGGAGACCCCTGCAGTTCTGCTTAGCCCACTACAGCTGTGGTCAGGACCTGCTTCAGGCTGTCCACCAAATGACTGCCAGACACAAGTGCCTTTAGAGTCCCCAGCATGAATGAGGGCAATGTAGAAAGGGTAATGGCAGAGGTTTCAGAGCAGGATTGGGGAAATTAGAAAAACAGAAGACACCTGTGGCCAGGAAAAGAGAGGTTCTTGCGTGAATGGAGACATGTCTAACAGACCATACCAGCACAAGCAGCTGGTTACTGAAGAAAAGGCACACTGAGACAGTAGTGGCAACAGTGAGGTAACAGCGGCAGGGATGTGTGAATCTAAACTTGGTTCTGTGTGGAAAAATATGACACAAATCAAATCACTTTGAGGCACTCGGTGTGACTCAACACATGCAGGTTTTTTACAGGAACAGAAAATGCTACATTCTGCCTTCCCCCCTCCCCCCCTTTTTTTTTTTCTTCTTCTTCTTTTTTAACTTTTTATGAGCTGCAGTGGAACCTGTAAAAGGTTTGTCCCTAGTGAGAACCAAGCAATTTCTGAAATAGTACAGCTGTAAAACAGGAGAACAGGATCTGGCACCGGTGCATGAGCTCAGCTGAGTTTAAGCAAGATCTTCATTACTGTCCTTAGAACCTTGATGTGATAAATATGGGTGAATTTTGGTGGAGACTGGAGGAAAAATGTGTGCTTTTGGCCAAAGTAACTATCATCTTGACAAACATTTTGCTGGCTTGTTATTTGAGTGAATACTTAATGTAAAACATGCAACCTGCTCTAATAAGAGCACATTTATAATTTCTAGCTGGCTAGTCCTGTCCAAAATTCACTTGGCTTAGCTCTGGGTAAGGGATACCTTAAGAAGGAACTGTTGGACTGCAGCTACACTTGGCTGAAGCACACAATACAACTTGAACAGCTGTGGAAGCCAGCTTTACTGCAATAAGTGAGGTTGCTAAAATCCTGATATTACTTTGATATATTTTTTTTTAATGAAAAAGTCAACTATAGAGTTTATGACTTTCATAGAGTTATTTATTTTAGGAATCAGAGATCTGCCAAACACAGCAGGTAGTTAATACCCAATTCAGACTGCATTGAAATAGGAAAGAAGCTAATGGCTACATCCTCTGGGACCCTGATTAACCTACAGGGAACCCTCAGGTGGCTTTTTCCATATGCATTCAGATGAAACTTGAGTCTGAGTTGGCTGCCATTGAATACTTTCAAGTTTAAATCAACTGTAGAGGGTAGCTCTACATCCTCTGCTGAAATATTCCTTTCCTTTAGACATGGAAGATGGACCTGCTGTAGATGACATCCACCAGGGTACAGATTCAATCCCTGCTTCTGTCCTAGACATAGGGTACTTTACTCCTGTTCATAAGTGTCATGGTGCACTGCCACCATCTGGTGTCTGAGCTGCACACGACTGCTGGTGTGAACTGCAAGTATTGACTACAGTGTGCATCCCATGCCAGGTAACAGTTGTTTGTGCTCAGCTCCAGAGGTCCTGTGTATGATGCCTGCTGTTGACAGTCAGCCCTGGTGTCTCAGGCTAGCTTAGGGATTACAGGATTCAGTCACAAACCTGCTTCATCCTGCTGGGCATGGGTGTCATTGATTAGTGCTAAACACACTAGTAATTTTTTAAAGCCCCTCTAGTGAACTTGCTAGCATTCATCTACCTCTCCCCTTTGCTCAGTATTTGTTACCAAACAAAAAAAAACAGGGATAACAATCCTTGCTTTCCTCCCGAGGGTGTTCTGAGTCTAAATCCATCAGTGTTTGTGAGACTGCCGGTGATGAAGGCCACATAAATATTCCTGTAGATGCCACAGGACACTATAATACCTACCATATTGCAGTTATCTCACAGGATTTCCTGAGGGTAATGAGTTGAATGCCAACAGGGCAGACATTGTGTACAAACACAGCAGACATTAGGCATTTATTAATATAATAATGCCAAGAGATCCAAAATGAGGGTCTGTAGCTGGGTGTTGCTTGAAGCCCAGAGGCTGGATGGCCTGAGAACTGTAAAGAGCTTCACAACATAGGTAAGATGAATGGCATTCTGGTGGGACATCTGTAAGGTAATGATGCCAAGAATTCTGTCTGAATGTGGAGCATGGTGTTTGTTACATGTTCAAGTCACTAAATGAACACTGAGGATGAAAATACCTTTTCCTCACTCCCAATTTTCTGCTCCTGGCAATTTGTATAACTAGAGCTGCAAAGTGATGATTTTCCCTCAATGTAAAGGAAGAAAATACCAATTCCATAAAACTATAGGAAACTCTAACAATTGTAAAGCTGATTGATTTATTGTGAATCAAATTGAGTAGGATAATGAGAAATAAAACCAGATTTTAAAAACACCTTTTTTTCCACTTTTCCAATCTTTCCAGGTTCAGCTTTACTCCAAATATCTCTAATTCCTGCTCCCAAAGGCAGAGAGGGACAGGGAATGGGTGTTTCCAGTTGGCTCATCACACATTTCTGCTGTTCATTCCTCCTCACTCTTCCCCTGCTGCAGCATAAGGTCCCTCCCACAGGAGACAGTCCCCATGAAATTCTCCAACATGGGTTCTTCCCATGGGCTACAGTTCTTCATTAATTGCTCCAGCATGGCTTCTTTCCATGGAGTGCAGTCCTTCAGGAACAGACTGCTTCAGCTTGGATACCCCACAAGGTCTCAATTCCTGCCAGAAAACCTGCTGTTGTATGGCCTTCTCTTCACAGGTCCTGCCAGGATTGTGCTCCAGCATGTAGTTCCCATGAGGTCATAGCCTAGTTTGAGAACTCTTATTGTAAAGAATTTCCTCCTAATGTCCAACCTGCATCTACCCTGCTTCACTTTCAAACTGTTGTCCTTCATCCTCTCACTAAAAGCCCTTCTAAAGAGTCCTCCACCAGTCTTTCTGCAGGTCCCCTCTAGATACTGAAATGTAGTCATATGGTCTCCCCAGAGCCTTCTCTTCTCCAAGCTGAAGTCTCACTTCTTTCAGCCTTTGTAGGTGAGGTGCTCCAGCCCTCTGATAATCTTGGTGACCTTACACTGGACCCAATCCTGCAGGTCTATGCCTCTCTTGTGTTGGGGGCCCCAGAGCTGGACACAGTACTCCAGGTGAGGTCTCGCCAGAACAGAGTGGCAGAATCACTGCTCTTGACCTGCTGGCCATGCTGCTTTTGATGTACTCCAGGATGCGATTCTGGGCTGCAAATGTGTATTGTTGGCTCATGTCCAGCTTCTCAACCACCACTACCCCCAAGTCCTTTTCTGCAGGGCTGCTTTCAACTTCTTCATTGATGAACCTGTATTGATACCAAGGGTTGCTCCAACCTAGGTGCAGGACCTTACAATTTACCTTATTGCACCTCATGAGATTCTCCTCAGCTGACCTCTCTGACCTGTCCAGGTCCCTCTGAATGGAATCCTTCAGTCTTATCACCTGCAATACATTAGGAAACAAAAAAAGCCAGCAGCTGGGTGTAAAAAGCAATAAATAGCTTTAATGTCTCCCACTTGACTCTAGACAAAATTATGTTGGC
This sequence comes from Picus viridis, assembly GCA_033816785.1. Taxonomy (NCBI): domain Eukaryota; kingdom Metazoa; phylum Chordata; class Aves; order Piciformes; family Picidae; genus Picus; species Picus viridis. The sequence continues at coordinate 14,615,417 of CM066570.1, forward strand.
CGTAATGTTGCTGAATTGGGACTTAAATGCTTGCCAGATCACCAGGCTGGCTGAGCAAGGGCATCACACTTAAATTGGCTCCTTTTAAAAATGTCATACACAATAGGACCAACAAAGGAACTTAAAGAATACAAATGAGAGATACCTGTAACAGGTAAATGCATTTATTACCTTGTGAGGTGATCTGATTCAAAAACAACAGCAAGGGATCACAGAACACTTGCAGGTGGCCTCTGTAAGCACTTTTACCTTCTGATAGTCTTCATGCCCAGTAATTGTACATCTTTGTAGGAGCATGGGAATACTTTCATACCAGTAAAACTAAAATCTTAGGCTCCAGCCCACATGGCTACTTTGCCACAGTGTTCACTGACAGGGGCTCTATCTGCACTGCCCAAAGCTCCAGAAAACAAAGGTGGGGAATGAGAAAAGGAAGATCTGCCCACTGTAAGTGAAGATCAGGTTTGAGACTGTCTAAAGAACCTGAAGGTGCACAAGTCCAGGAGGCCCAACAAGATCCACCCACAGTTCCTGAGGGAACTCACAGATGAAGTTGCCAAACCACTGTCCATCAAATTCAAATCATCGTATTCAATAAGCCATGGCAATCTGATGAAGTTCCTGCTGATAGGAAAGGGGAAATATAAGGCCTTTCCCCAAAAATGTTAAAAAGTAGGACCTCAGAAACTATAGGCCAGTGAGTCTCACCTCTGTGCCTGGCAAGATCATGGAGCAGATCCTCCCGAAGGCCTTGCTAACGCATGTGGAAAATGAAAAAGAAGCGATTGTCAGTAACCAATGTGGCTTCATCAAGGGCAAATCATGCCTGACAAACTTGGTGGCTTTCTGTGATGGAGTTACAACATCAGTGGATAAGGGAAGAGCAACTGATGTCATCTACGTGGACTTGTGAAAAGCGTTTGACACTGTCCCTCATGACATCCTGGTCACTAAATTGGAAAAGTATGGACCTGAGGGGTGGACACCTGCTGGATAAGGAATTGTCCAGATAGCTGCACTCAGAGTTGTGGCTTATGGCTGAGTGTCCAAATGGAGACCAGTGACAGTTTAACATCCTTGTCAGCAACATGGACAGTGGGATTGAGTGCCCCCTCAGCAAGTTGGGACTGTTCAGCCTGGAGTAGAGAAGGCTCTGGAGAGACCTTGTAGGAGCCTTCCAGTAATTGAAAGGGACCTACAGAAAAGCTGGGAAGGGACTTTTTACAAGGGCGTCTAGTGATAGGACAAGAGGAAATGGATTGAAGTTTGAGGAGGGTAGATTTAGATATTCAGAAGAAATCCTTTATGGTGAGGGTGGTGAGACACAGGAACAAAATGCCCAGGGAAGCTATGGATGCCTCCTCCCTGGAGGTGTTCAAGGCCAGGCTGGACGAGACCTTGGGCAACCTGGTCTCGTGGAAGGTGTCCCTACCCATGGTGAGGGGTTGGAACTAGATGATCTTTACGGTCCCTTCCAATCCAAACCAATCTATGAATCTTTCTTCTCCCTTGCCTGCCTTGGGTGGTTTCAGTTTTCTTTGCTATAGATTGAGTTGTATGCACTTCACTCAGCAAGTTTAAAACTTGCATCATACTCTAGGGACCCCCTTGGAGGTCTTTTCTCTCTCTTTCTCTCATAGCTGCATTTTCCTTCCTCTATTGTTTAGTTTCAGACCTAGATGCAAATGGCCTGAGAGCATCTGTGTGCAGCCAGGCACTTCGGCGCTCAAGGGTGATTTCTTTGTCCCAACTCATAACTACCCTGCTGCAAGAAACAGTGAGTTACACACACACTTCTTTCACAGGCTGCCGAACTTAGGTGTTTAATGGCAATTTCCCTTCTGCTGGCCTGCTGCCATCCCTCTCATCCCCTGCCTCCTAATTTAGTAACATTCAACATTAATGTTAAATGTTGCGAAAGAAACCATGAGCCTATTACCCCCGGTTCATTACCAGCTTCCTTTAGAAGTTGCTTTTGTTGCATTATCACCAGCCAACCAACAAGTAAACAGGGTGTTTTCCCTAGGTTGTATCTGTTAGAAGACATTTGCTTCTACCCAGTTTTCACTGCAGTTTCCATGAGAGAAATGCTACTAATCAGCACCCTCATCAGCTACAGAATTCACCCTCTCTTCAAAGAATTGAAAGCATCAGCAATTCTTTGCACAAGCAATTGAGTTCTAACTCTGTTTTCCAAGGCTTATTAATACTTCTTGACTTTTGCTCTCCTGTGTTTTCCATATAACAAGTGCTTAGCCCTTTAAAATGTGAACAAATAAAACAAATAGGCAGCTCACTGCAAAGTGGAAGCATGGGATTACTCTGTCAGCTTGCCCTTTTCTCACACTGCAGGCCTGAGAGCAATTAAATGGAGCTGACATGCATTAGCAAGGCAGCCTAATTGAGCTTGAATTGTGAGGGAAATGGCTATAGCCCAAGATAGTATGGATTCAAGAGTACCCCCATTAGGGAGCATTGACCAATACCAGTGATTATGACATTTTAAAAATAAAATTGATTGTCCTTGACTTGAGTGGAAGGGAGAACTCACTCATACATGCCACCAGGTACAATCACTTTGCTCAGTATGAAACACTTTGTGAAATGGCCCTTGCAAGTCTTGCCTACTGCCTTTCTTACAGGGGCAAAACTCCCATGACTTTGATTCCCTTTACTCTGGAGGCCTTTTAGTTAAAAGCTCTATAATAGACTTGGATAGATTGACAATAATAATAAGCTTATGGGTGAAATTCTGACCTCAGTAAAGTCAATTGAGCCAGAATTTTACCATTTTATATATCCACACATATATAGAGAGTATATACATATGCTCTTAACAGATCAAATCTGCACATTGATTCAGTCTTTTTATTTACTCTACTTTCTAAGTGTTTGGTTACCAAAGATCTTTAAGGTGTGAGCTAATGAAATGAAGGACTTTTCCTCATACTTAAAGCAGAAAATAAAATTAGCAACCTTTTCCCCCAGGACACATTCTTCAAAGGAAGAAGAGGGATGTCTGTGTATCTTGCCTTTCGTCTTTGTGGAGCATTTTAAGTCCATTCAGATGTTTGAGTTTATGGAAAATTGGCAGGTTTCTCAGTGAAGGAGTGCACCTGATCTACATCTAAGATGAAGAAAGGGGTAACATGACTTCTGCTGAGCTCCTATGATTTATGCTGGATCAGAATCAAGCCTCACTAGGTTCAAACATTTTCTGATGTCATGGACAGACTGGGAAAGGACACAAACTAAACTGAGGAGAACAGGAAATGTGGATAATCAGGACACATGGACTAAACTATATGAATAATTTCTTGAGAAAACAAGTGAAAAAGAACATCTCTTATACTGCACAGACTAGCAAGGTATGCAAGGAGCAGATAATCTTTTAGTAGATCAACTAGGAAGGGAAAAAAATAAATAACTTTCAACTCTTCTTTAAGCTGCTCCTGCACCTCATGAAACACTTTACCCTTGCCTATCATTCTGAGAAACACAAATCATCCTGTGGGCTGTATTCTAAAGCAAACAGTAAATTTGCAGTAGATATTTACAGCTGGTCACAGAATTTCCATTAATCATAACACACTGATGTGGAACAACCTTACTATCCAGCTAATTCTAGGAATAGTCTGATAACTACTGTCAGGTCAGCAGAACTTGTAATTGCTGGATTTAGCTCATTTCATTATCTTATCAGTTAACTCACATACATTTCTGAAAGAAATTATTCAAGTTTTGCTAGACTTTCATTTACCTCACTGCAGTACTTATGCTAGGCATTGTGGAAAAAAACAGAACAAAAATACCAACTGGTTCATGACCCAGAGAGCTTCTATCTGCCACTGGCTCTGTTTGGTGAGCGAATAAACATCATGGTGCATCTCAGGCACTGGTTTTCAGGACTCCTGTGCCCATATGTTGACTGACCAGCTGCCTGCTATCACAAGAGGAAATCCTTGCTTACTTCTCCTTTCTCACTGTTCTAGCCCTCCCAAGCCTATTTGTATCTCTCCTCACACCTTTCTGCTGTCTAAGTTAGCTAACTTCAGAAAATAGTCTTTGTCAGAAAATGGTCTTTGATGTAGTTGCTTTCTGCCTCTGCAAGTGTTTTAAACGGCTCACAAAGAGGACTAAATTGAAAAGTGGTGGCTGAGAGTTGGAGCAAGTAAAGGCAGGGGAAATGGGATCTCACCACTACAGCAGCAGTGAATTGCTACATCAACTCATAGATTGTGATGGAAGGCCAGTATAATCCTATATGTAATATACCAAATCCCAGTCTGATGACCTCCAGTCTGAGCAGCATTAAAACTCACTGACAGATTATGTATTCCTCCATCACCACAGTGTTTTGAATTCAGATGTACAGAACAGCAGGCTTGAACATAGTTTCTTTGGGGTCTAAAATCAATGTATTCTTCTGCTTAAGCCAAAAGATAGATCACCTTTTTTATCCACCTGTCTTGGTCTACATTTGTGTGCAACTCCAGCCTAGCCTTCATGTCATGGGACAGTATCGTCTCACAACTTTTTGGTCAGGTCCCTTGCCTGCAGACGAAGGATGTTGGTGGGATTCTATTTTCCAAGGGAACTCATTATTTTAATCCCAAAGGCTGAGTGATAACAGTGACACCATCTTTTCCTTTGGTCTATCAGCCACTTTCCAGCAGCAGTATGACGTGACTACAATATTTTCTTCTATTCATTTGTTTTGATTTGTATTTGGTCGTTTGTTATGCCTTGAATCAGAGTTGCACATCTGGCGTAGTCTATGAGATAATATCAAGGCCTGCCATATATTAGAAGGCAAAATCCAAGGTGACTGGATAACAGGTAGTCCAGCAGTCCTGAGGGAGCATACCAAGGTGGTGAGCAGCATTCATAAACTCATCCCATTCCCACATGGTCCTATTTAGTTGCATCTTTGAAAGAGCTCTTTGCAGCCTCAGAAGTCGCCAGCCTCTCTGAGCCCAGCCTCCATCCCTACCTGATGCTGCAGCATAGCCCTCACTCTCTCCTGATGTTGCAGAGTGCCTGTGCTTACCACATATCTGGGGCTAAGTGATTGATCTAGCACCTGATGACCCCTCCCCAGCAGAGAAGAGGAACTGGGGAAAGGAGACTCACAGTTTGAAATGAAAACTCCCCACCACAGCAAACTTCTTTATACTGAGTGTGATGGTGTGGGATATGCCTGTGAGCCAACTCAAGTCAGCTGTCCTGGCTGACCCAGAATTGCTAGTGGCCTGCAGCCCATGGCTGGACTGCAATTCTGTCCCAGCAAAACCAGGACACAGAACTAATCACAATATCCTTTTACTGCTACCAAACCCTGTCTTCTATCTGTTCCTTCTTGCCAAGTCTCCCACCCCAGATTCTCCAGCAACATTGCACTGAAGTTGATTAAAATGTGGTATGACTACATCAGATGCACAAACAATGCCTGTACTGCTACAAGCAATTTCTACTCTCCCTGGATAGAAATCTACCCCCCTTGCCTCTCTACAGTGCAACCACCAGAAGGGCGGACTGGCACCAGCTCTAGTGAGCTAGAGGCAAAAATTGGGCTGTACTTATCTTTAAAACCAACAGAAGAAAACAAAACAAAACAAACCATACCAAAAAACCCCAAAATCTGACCGCACAGGGCTCTGCAAAAATCCAGCATATGAACACAGGCTAAGGCATGTGGCAGGGAGGGAAGAAAGGAGGGAGGGAAGGAGGGAGGGAGGGAGGGAGGGAGGGAGGGAGGGAGGAAGGAAGGAAGGAAGGAAGGAAGGAAGGAAGGAAGGAAGGAAGGAAGGAAGGAAGGAAGGAAGGAAGGAAGGAAGGAAGGAAGGAAGGAAGGAAGGAAGGAAGGAAGGAAGGAAGGAAGGAAGGAAGGAAGGAAGGAAGGAAGGAAGGAAGGAAGGAAGGAAGGAAGGAAGGAAGGAAGGAAGGAAGGAAGGAAGGAAGGAAAGAGGGAGGAGAGAAAGAGAGAGAGGGAGGAGAGAAAGAGAGAGGTAAAGAAAAGGAAAGAAGGAAAGGAAAAGGAAAAGGAAAAGGAAAAGGAAAAGGAAAAGGAAAAGGAGAAGAGAAGAGAAGAGAAGAGAAGAGAAGAGAAGAGAAGAGAAGAGAAGAGAAGAGAAGAGAAGAGAAGAGAAGAGAAGAGAAGAGAAGAGAAGAGAAGAGAAGAGAAGAGAAGAGAAGAGAAGGAAGGAAAGAAGGATAGAAAGAGGGATAAAGGAAAGAAGGAAAGTAAGGAGCAAAAATTTATGACAGTTTTAGCTTGGAGCAAAATCCACTGATTCACAGACCCCTGTGAAAGAAAGTATTTCCCTCTCTTTGCTGACATCAGAGCACTTCCAGGTATTTTTGCCAGGACTTTATAAACTGTTCTTACTACTGTCACGTATCCTTCTTGGCTGGAAATTTGTTTGTTAATAATAGCACTACACATAAGTATTCCCATCTCACAAACATCTTGGCAAGTGAATTACTTTATCAGTATATAGCAAACACACTACCTAATGAGACACAAGCCCATTTCCTGTACTTGGACTTGTGTTCCAGTATTCATGGCTGTCCAAAGCTCTTGTTCAAAGCTGGTATCGTAACCACTTGGCTAGAGCTCTTGTAATGTAAACACAGAAAAGAAAAAACCCATAACTGACCACCTTCAGTAGGCCACCTTTCATCCTAAAAAGGCATCCCAGAAAATCTCTAATGGACTATGAATAGCTTGATTTCATCTGCTCTGAGAAGCCATTGCCAAAGCCATTTGTGCTTGCACCTCAGTCTGTTATTAAGATATCTGTGCCCCAGTGAAGTTTCTGCTCAAGTTTCTTCACATCATACCTAATAGCTACAATTAATAAGACATGAACTTACAATCGTTACCAATCAATCACCAAAGCCTGGTCCCAGATAATTTTTGTAATGATCTGTCTCGGCAAAATCCTTAGAAATGCCATTTTGTTTTTAAAAACAGTGATGATGACAACGTGCACCAATGCTGAAAAACACTCTGCCAGCATTCAAATCAGCATCATAAAAAAACCCAAGGCTACAGGATCAGTTATGGAAAGGAGGATCTGGTGTGGCTGAAACGATCTCAGCTCTGAATAGAATAGAATAGATTAGAATTAACCAGGTTGGAAGAGTCCTTTGAGATCATCTAGTCCAGCCTATCATCCAACACTATCTAATCAATTAAACCATGGCACCAAGCACCCCATCAAGTCTCTTCCTTAACACCTCCAGTGATGGCGAATCCACCACCACCCCAGGCAGCCCATTCCAATGGCCAATCACTCTTTCTATGAAGAATTTCTTCCTAACATCCAGCCTAAACCTCCCCTGGTGCAGCTTGAGACTGTGTCCTCTTGTTCTGGAGCTGGTTGCCTGGGAGAAGAGACCAACCCCCACCTGGCTACAACCTCCTTCAGGTAGTTGTAGACAGCAATAAGATCTCCCCTGAGCCTCCTCTTCTCCAGGCTAAGCAACCCCAGCTCCTTTAGCCTCTCCTGACAGGGCTTGTGCTCCAAACCCCTCACCAGCTTTGTTGCCCTTCTCTGGACATGTTCCAGCAAGTCAACATCTTTCCTAAACCAAGGGGCCCAGAACTGGACACAGTGTACAGTGCAGTGTACAGAGGCAGGATGACCTCCCTGCTCCTGCTTGCCACACTGTTCTTGACACAGGCCAGGATGCCATTTGCCTTCTTGGCCACCTGGGCACACTGATGACTCTTGTTCAGCCAACTATCAACCAGTACCCCCAGGTCCTTTTCTGCCTGACCACTCTCCAGCCACTCTGACCCCAGCCTGTAGCACTGCATGGGGTTGCTGTGGCCAATGTGCAGAACCCGGCACTTGGATGTGTTAAATCTCATGCCGTTGGACTCTGCCCATCTGTCCAGCCTGTCGAGGTCCCTCTGGGTGCTACCAGGTGACACCATAATTACAAGCAGACACTTTTGTTAAATGAAATACACTAAGTGTTGTTTCCTTGGAGTTCTTGCAAGTTTTGGATGTTTTAACCCTATTAAATGTCAACCTGTTAGTCCATATGTTGCTCCAAGGAGACCTGTAGCTTTCTGGGGTTAACAGGAATCTGTGCTTTTATTTTTTGGGGGATGGTTTTATACTGTAGCATATGTTGAGCTGTACTTCACTGCAATGGAGAATGAAATGGAGAGGACTGGGGTTCTTTGTTCATTAGTTTGTTTTATAATTGAACACTCTGTGGAATAAGTACATTTTGCAAAGATTTTAGTAGTAAATGTCTTGATTTTATACTCCTCGTGGTTACAGTCCACGAGTAAGTGAGTGTAACCTCTGCTGGCACAGAGGCTGCCTTGTGAGCCAAAACCTGCCTGAACGGAAGTTCCCCAAGTATTGCTGGAGAAGATGAAAATATTCTTACTAAGCCTAATGCATGTTCAGTCAGGATTTGAGGCAAAAAATACCAAGACTGAGACTAAGACATGCATGCACTTCATTCCATGGTATTTGGGGATGGGATTCTAGAACCTGGTTTTCTGATCTATATAATGCATAGACTGTAAAAAATGCTAAATCTACTAAAGAGCTAAACGGCCATTCTGTGACAAATTCTGATACTTAATTGTTTCCTTTTTCTTTTCCTTTTTTTTTAAACCAAGTTTAACATGAAAAGTCTACCTTTGTCCCATTACTGGTATTTCTAAAAACCCAGTTCTGATCCACAGAGGTGGTTTGTTTCCATTGCAATGCATGGCCTCATTTCAAAAAATGTGCTGCAATTTAATTTTATTTCCACGAGATCAAAACATCGTAGTACGGTTTTAAACTATTTGGTGTGATGTATTGTCAAATACCTCTGTCATAATGCTATTGACATTCATATTTCAAGGGACTCTCAAAAAAAACAAAAAAAAAAACCCCAACAAACAACAAGTTAAGTCGCAGGAAAACTGATACTTTGTCACAACGAAACTTTCATGCATTGTGGAAATGAAAGACTTAGCAGGACAGCACTGCTGAAGATCACTGTGTCTCACCATGAAGTTCCTCGTTTTAGGCAAAGCGAGGGCTCGTGTTGGAACCCTGCTCAAACAACAAGCTGTGGCCAGTTCCACTTTAGCGCTTGTCATGGGGCAGAAACTTCAGATCAGACTTTTTGCCGAATTGCCCTCGAGCTGCCTGCCTGCAACGCTCTAATTGAAAGTAGGCAAGTACGTGCTGTCTCTGGAATATCACAGCCTCCTTTGTATATATTTGCCAGGTTTTGCAGCAAGCAGCTTTGTGTTCGCGTTCTTTCTTTCTCCGGAAAGAAAGGAAAGGAAGAAACGAACAGTGGTAAACTTTGTATCGTAACCCTTATAAATTAAAAGTCATCTTAGCTTTGCTTTATGCCATGCATAGAAATTAAAAAGCAGCTGTGTCCCGCAGGCAAATCTTAGGGAACTCACACATAGTCATTTAATCTGTAGCCGCTATGGGAAGCAGATGTCAGGGAAGAAGCATGGTTTCCCTTGTAGACAGTTGGTGGTCTATAGGAGGGAGCAGTCCTTCTTATGCTGCTGGGCTGTGTTTGATAAGGTGTCTCGTTCCAGCGACACTGACTTGATGTGCACAGCAGGGCCCCCCAAGAATCGTCAAAGATGCGGAGACAAAGCCGAGGTAAAGAGCTTGACCTATCTCGTACTTCATCCCGCTGGGAAGCGTGGGGTTGTAGAAATTTGTAACAACGTCATTAGTGGTCCAAGAAACAGGTACCAGGCAAACGAGACCAGCCAGGATGAAAACGATCCCCCAGAGACTGCGATGGAGGCTTTGGCAGAAGTCCCCTTGGCACACTGCGTGCACTTCATACCGATGACAGCGATCACGCATGCCAGCACGGAAAGGACGCAGGAAATTACCATCATGGCACGGGCGACTTGGAGGTCACGGGGCAGAGCCAGCTGCGAGTGGTGGACTTGGCACTGGTAGATGCCAGTGCTGTGCCAGACGCACTCCATCCAAAGCCCTTTCATATAGGCCACAGCTGTTATAATATTGGTGCCTACATGTGCCGTTCGCCACCAGTGCGGCAGAATAGTAGCAATTAATGTTCCAATTAGGCCGAGGAGGCTTAGAGAGAAGCCAAGTAACTGAACAGCCGAGCTTGCCATGTTAATGTTTGTCCTGCCTAGTTCTCTTAATAGAGCACCTCCGCTTGAATTCCTTCGGAAAACACTGGCTTTTCTTGGAAGATATGCAGCTGTTTTACTTCAACACCTTCTGCTCTCCTAATAAAAGGTAATTGAGGAAAAAAGGAGTTAATTATTACCCAAATGCATTACCTCTCCAGCCAGTAAGGTGCATTCCAAGCGCAGTTAGTGCAATAATTAGCATAGTTATCGCTCTTAATCGTACTTTTGTGGAAGTAATGGGAAAGTAAGCTTCCCTCTTCACTTATATAAACAGTCTTCTGTTGCCCACTGGGAAGAAAACTCAAGACAATTTATGAAATGGAAAAAAATATTTTAAATGCAAATATTCCTCTTCCCAGCAGACTCTTCAAAAAAACAAACATGATTTCCTTTCTAAAGCAGAGAATTAGCTAGTGTTAACACTTGGAATGAATGAGATTTATAAAGCAGGGAACTGCAGGTTGCTTTACACGATGAAAACATTCCCAGAAGGTCATAGCAGGACTAGGAAAACAATAAGGGTGTATTTGCTCAAAGTAAGGAGCAAAGAGAGTGATTTAAAACCTGTGGAAGAGGATAACAAGTATTGGATTAAAGTCACTTTCCTGACTTGCCAGTATTTCTTGAGGTTGCCTTTTAATAAAGCAACTCAGAGGGGAATAATTTTCATTAGCCTCTGCAGAGTTTCAGCTTATGATTTTAGGTTGTGGGCAAAACGACAGCATGTGAAACCAGATGTACATCGTGGAGCTTCTGAGGAGCAACACCTTCACAGTTTGGTCACATATAAATTCTAGCTGAAAACCAAGGAATACTAACTCTTCCTCCTGTATAAATTGCAGACTAAGTAGTCTTTTCCAATGGCTGCCATGCAAGGTCTGTTATACATCATGCATTATGTGTGTGGGCAGAAACCTGATATTTTAATACATAAAATAACTATTGCATCAAAATCCTACTTGGAATTCAGAAACAGAAACAAATTGAGGCTCCAGTTCTGCAAAGACCCATGCATGTGCTGAACGCATGTTCGTAGAAGAAAGCCTAAGTGTTTTCAGGATGGGGCCTTAGCAGGTAAAGGGAGGAAAACCATCTGGCTGAACTAATGAAGACCATTAGGACAACAAAATAACACAGAGGGTGAAAAGTGAAAGCTGGTTTACATTCCCCTTATCTCACTAATGAGATGGGAGTGCTCGAGGTGTGCATCAGTTCCGATGTTTGTCTCCAGATCACGTTTTAACATGCACCGATCTCTGCATGATAACAAGATGGGGAGCCTCTTCTCATTACAACCCAGAATCTGCCTTGGACATTTTGCCAAAATAAAGAAAAAATACTGAAAAGCATGGGGATTATAGGGGCTAAGAGGACAACAGTACAGGGTGAGAGTTTTTTACTTCCACATGCTCCTTTGCTTTTGTTTGGAGTGTGTCTGCTGTGTGCAGACATAGGATGGGGAGGAATGCAATTTTGGACAGGATCTGCGTAGAAGTACCCAGCCCTCTGACTGGGAAGAAAGACAAAATCCAAAGACCAGATTTCCTTTAGTGTGGTTAGTTTTAGGAAGCCATTTTCCTCCTGTTAGGTCTTTCTGGACTTTCAGGAACTATTTACGTAACGCTTAAATGAAAATAACTGGGTTTATGTGGTTGTTGAAGTAATTTGCCTAATGGAAGAAATTTGCAAATAGTGGGGAAAATGCAGAGTCTTTTATAGTAGAAATGATTGTTGCAGGTAGGTGTCATGGGATCTCTGAATTCTGACAGGGAAGGACAAACTGCAGATTTCTGTCTTTATACAAGCTACGACTATGTATTGCAGCATGACAGGGCACAGGTTAGGGCCAAGCACAGCACAGAGGAGCACAGCAATAGTAAGAAAACAGTTATCTCCATCAGTACTGGACATATTTTTATTCCAACCATGTAGCTGGGTAAGAGCTGTAGAAATCTTCAATGATTGCTTGCCTTCCAGATCATTTGGTTTTGGCTCGTGTATTAAGCCTAAGGAATATTAAGCAGTATTTTCCCTTTTTATACAACTGTTTGTTTCCTATGAGGCATGTAACTGTTGTATCTAAGCATGCCACACACCATAGAGAAATTACCTTGCTAGTGCTCCTCTAGGATTGAGGAAATCTAGACATGGCTTTGGGGCATAGCAAGAGGACAAGGGACCTAACCAGGCTGCAAAGGAAACCTGCAGCTGAACTGGAAACAGGCCTCAAAATCTCCTGTGTTCTAGGTTCCTGGCCCTAGTAGCATCATCTTTCATAAACCTGGTGCCTGCCTGGTCTGATGGTTCCCCCATTCCTTCATTTATTTCTCTGTGTACATCTGTGGATGAGTGCAACCTGAGATTATATTCTATCCAATTATTCAGGCCACACATTATACCTGTATACTGCACACCATTCAGCAGACTGGCCACCCTTGCATCTTTGCAAATAGGCTTTCAAGGTCAGGCACCAGGCTTTGCAGCTAATCCCAGGGAGAACAGGGTATAAAAGGTAAATGTGATTTACACCACCAGTCATGGGAAATGGACTTCAAATTTAATGGAGGTCAGAATACTCCAGGTCTTGGCAGCAGCTATTTTTAGATGTCATTAAGGTGTTATTTTTAAACATTAGCTATTAAGAGCCTTCTAATTTAAGAAACTGGTGTTAATTAGCCCCACTTGCTCGGCATCATGTTTTCCATGTGTGTTTCTCAGTGGATGCCAGCTGCCGCTGGTGCTTAGTAACACTTTAATTGCTATGGACCAACCTTCCCCTCCCTGCCTGGAAGTGGCAAAACTAGCAGTAACTTAACACATTTATCTCCAAGAACATCAGTGGCCTTGTTAAAATATCTCACCTTACAGTTTTGTTTCTAATGGGTTAGGCAAGGAACATGACCAGCGCAGTGGGATAAGGTGAGCAGCTGTTTGGATATTTCTCATGGACTGACCTAGTTAAACACAAGAAAAGGAAAGGGGAAAAAAAGACAGAAAGAAAGAAAGGAAGGAAAGAAAGGAAGGAAAGAAAGAAAGGAAAGAAAGAAAGGAAAGAAAGAAAGAAAGGAAAGAAAGAAAGAAAGGAAAGAAAGAAAGGAAAGAAAGAAAGAAAGAAAGAAAGAAAGAAAGAAAGAAAGAAAGAAAGAAAGAAAGAAAGAAAGAAAGAAAGAAAGAAAGAAAGAAAGAAAGAAAGAAAGAAAGAAAGAAAGAAAGAAAGAAAGAAAGAAAGAAAGAAAGAAAGAAAGAAAGAAAGAAAGAAAGAAAGAAAGAAAGAAAGAAAGAAAGAAAGAAAGAAAGAAAGAAAGAAAGAAAAGAAAGAAAGAAAGAAAGAAAGAAAGAAAGAAAGAAAGAAAGAAAGAAAGAAAGAAAGAAAGAAAGAAAGAAAGAAAGAAAGAAAGAAAGAAAGAAAGAAAGAAAGAAAAGAAAGAAAGAAAGAAAGAAAGAAAGAAAGAAAGAAAGAAAGAAAGAAAGAAAGAAAGAAAGAAAGAAAAATGAAAGAGAAAGAAAGAAAGAAAGAAAGAAAGAAAGAAAGAAAGAAAGAAAGAAAGAAAGAAAGAAAGAAAGAAAGAAAGAAAGAAAGAAAGAAAGAAAGAAAGAAAGAAAGAAAGAAAGAAAGAAAGAAAGAAAGAAAGAAAGAAAGAAAGAAAGAAAGAAAGAAAGAAAGAAAGAAAGAAAGAAAGAAAGAAAGAAAGAAAGAAAGAAAGAAAGAAAGAAAGAAAGAAAGAAAGAAAGAAAGAAAGAAAGAAAGAAAGAAAGAAAGAAAGAAAGAAAGAAAGAAAGAAAGAAAGAAAGAAAGAAAGAAAGAAAGAAAGAAAGAAAGAAAGAAAGAAAGAAAGAAAGAAAGAAAGAAAGAAAGAAAGAAAGAAAGAAAGAAAGAAAGAAAGAAAGAAGCCAATTTTTTATGTATGGTTTGTGCTTGCTATTTTTTTTTTTAAGCAAGCCAGAACCAGCCTTTGTGGAGCAATGAAGATGATACCTGCGTGCACTAAAAGCTGATGAAATCCAGTAAAATGACTGCTTACTTCTAAGAGAAGAGAGTAGTGCCCAGTGCACGGCTGCCAAAGAAGAGAGAGATGGCTTTCTCAAACAAAGCACACTCCTGAAATTGTTTGTTTCTGCCTTTGGCTTGCTCAGCCAAACACCTGCATCCCAGTGGCTGCAGAGTACATGAGATGGGAGTTCTTTCCTGGGAAGCCCCTTTTACTGAGACAGTGGTGTCTATTTACATCCCCTGCAGCAGCAACACCAGCAACTTCCTGGGCTCATCTCCAAGCCCATCAAAGTAGATAATTTTGTCTTCCTTCTCTTGGTATAGTTTGGCCAGTGTCACTGAGAAGCTTTAACCCAGCTGAACCAAACATCTGCGGGAGACCTGGCTTGATGAGTGCCATTACTTTATTGCTGTACACAAGGTGATGAAGCTCAATGTCAGGCCCCCATAACTGGATCAAGACACGGTGTGCATGTTTAGCCTTGATGACCTTCAAATCCTATCTAAACACTGAGTGATTGTAAAATGGTGTGAAAAGTTTTGGATAGAAACTGAAACTTTGGAATTTCCTTGCTCTTCCAACTCATGCCAGCTTTATTTTTATGAGCACAAGGGTTGGAAAGACAACTTTTCTATACAAACTTCAGTTTTACCTAATACCTCTGTTGTACAGGAACAGTCATAGCTGAGATAAACCCTTGGTTGTGCTTTCCACTGGGCTGTATCACAGCTGTGTTAGCCTTGGGAAACATGGCTCCAGAATAAGCTCCAAATAAACAGCAGAAACTGATGTCACTAATCTGGGTATTTATCCAGGATTAAATGACAGATGCATGTTTTACTGCTGTCTCTTTCATTGTTTCTCATTTTACTGTTTCCCTACCCATATTGTTCTTATCTTTTTGTTTCTGCTCTTTCCAAGCCCTTTGAATTGCTTCTTCTCATGCAGACCCTGGCTGCAGTGCCTCTCGACCCTGATCCGCAATTCTCCCAATGAACTTTAATTCAGTTACTCCAGTATTTCTTGGTGCACCTTCACCAAGTTACATTTTCTCTGCAGCTCCTCAAATTCTGCACCAATTATCTCAAAAATGCAGGAAATCTGGCCATTTCAGCCTCTGCACTGGGAGTTCAAAGTGGTTGGGTGTGGTGATGTCCTTAGCAGACATCCTTACCTGCTACAGACCGGTGGAGTCGTGCCTGAAGTACTCCCTGATATGGACCTTAGCTGAGCCAGGCCTTTAAACCTACACTCACTTTACATCCTTGCTTAATCTCACATAGCCTGAATTAGTAAGGCTGGGCCCCTGTTAAGTGCCATCTGAGCTTTAAGGAATGCTCAGGTAGTATGTTTGCCAGGCAGGCAAACGAGATTACCCACTCCCACTCTGTGAATTAGCTGTTTCTCCTCCCCAGGCTCTTTCATTGCTACCTCCTGATTAAATGTTTTTAGGGAAATAAGATTGACTCTGACTCAGTAAGAAGAGATCCCTCTCTGGATACGGGTGAGGATGGGTAGATCTGAGAGGAAACTAGGCCTGCTGGGCTCACAGCAAATTTCTGCTCTTTCTCCCCCTTTCATTATTTTTTTTTAAAAAGAAATTGGGAAATCAACAAAAGTTTGAAAGGCACATTGTCACTAACCCTGATCCCACACCTACTCCCACCCCTTCTTTGTGAAACAAGTGTTTGCAGCAAATGCTGACATGGATCACTGCAGCGCAGCTGCTCCTCTGCCAGATGTGAAGGAGGAGCCTTAACCCCTCTTCAGATCCGTAAAGCCTCCAGGACTTTCCCAGTGTGGCACTACTGGGTTGTAACTGGCTTTGTGCTACCTTGTTGTTTTCTTCTGCATGGACAAGGTCCTTCTCACAAGTGCCAGGGCAATCTCCATGCACAACTTTTTGGGTGTTTGGGCTACGGATGCTGTCAGCCACCAGCAGTACTGCCATTCATTTCATGGCTTGTTCCTGCCTAAAACCAGTCACACATTACCTCTGCAACAATTCCTGCCACCTTTAAAATTGTTTCACTTTGAAATACTCTTGAGTTGACCCCATTTTAATTTTTTTACTATCACAGATGTAATTATCTCTTTGGGTCATGTTGGTTTTTCTAGAGGTGTGAACCAAAAGCTTCATATTCACCCTGAAATTACATAAAAGTCAGCAGTCCTGGAAGAACTAGAAAGCCTGCAAAGAAAAAAGGATTAGGTCCATATTTTGATCCCACATAATTTTACTGTCCAAATTTTGAAGTCTTCTCACCTCAGTCCTCCATACAGCCAGTGGCTGAGGTAAGTAAGTTCAGAGAAACTTTTTCTTTATCACTGGGGTGGATTGCCCTCGGTGGCTGCTACCTGCTTTTGTGGGTCGAAAGGAGCAGCTGGAAGAAGCAGGTTTCATGACTGAGGTGTTTCAGGCAGTACCTAATCCCAGGCCTGAGGGACAAAAGCTGCAATGCTAAGCAGTATGCGTGGTGTGAATAGCAACAGAGTTAAGGGATAAAGGGATGCTAACCAGAAACTGTATATATGTATATGCATATGTTTACATTTCCAGACTTAGTGGAGGTAGACATTTCCAAAACTGTTCATGTGGGCTAGACCTTTCAGAAGAGCCTTGTCATCTTGAGCAGCTTGAGTTTTGGATGCTCAGCCTGAGAAACCTTCAAAAGCTCTACTCTACTACAGCAGTCAGATTTAAGCTTTAAGAACTTTGTATCATTTGTCACATCTATAACTGGGTCTCAGTGTCCACACAAGAAATGGACAAAAGAAGAAAAGGACAAAGTTATCTGAGAGCTAACCTGTGATTATGTTGAAATGATTGATGTGTTCAGGAGGAGGGATATATGCATATTTCTATTTGGCTGGCATGTGAACAAAAGCTCTGCATTTGTACAACTTGCAGCTCACATGATCTTTGGTTTTTTACAGAATGTGGCCAGGGTTATTGGGTTTGAATGATAATAAACATCCACAATGTAGTAGGGGCTTCTCTGTACAGTGTAACACAGAGGAGGATGTGATGAATGGTACATCTATGAAGTGTACTCTACATGTAATATGGCTGCTTGTTTGCTTTTTATTTATAGCGCTAATGCCTTAAAAGAGCATTGTGCCAAATATACACTATAAACCTTCATTTCTTTTCAGAAAGTCAGTCCTTTCACTGAGATTGCTTTACTGAATCTAGGAGTTGTTTGTTTGTCTGTGGGACACTGCTAGATGAGCCAACTTAACCTACTGGAAAAAATGGGCTCTTTTCTGGCATGTTGACTGTGGCTTTGCAAGAAACTCAGTTGGGGTTGTTAGTACCTGCTGGGGTAATCTTAACTTGGATCCATCTGCAAACACACAAACATTATGAAGTACTGTATGTGTACATGATAAACCAGCCTTTTCCCCTTTAGTGTTCATCCCTTATTTGACAAACATAAAAATCAAGAAATTCAGTGGAAGATGGGACCAGGGCCTGGGGAAATAAAGCTTATGAGGAGCTGGGGCTGTTTAGTTTGAAAAAGAGGAGGCTGAGAGGAGACCTCATTGATGCAACTACCTGAAAGGACATTGTAGGGAGGCTGGTACTGGTCTCTTCTGACAGGTAATTAGTGATAGAACAAGAGGGAATGGCCTCAAACTACGACTGGGTAGGTTTAGACTGGACATTACCAAAAAATTTTCAGAGTGGTCAGGCATTGGAATGTGCTGTCCAGAGAGGTGGTTGAGTCACCAACCCTGCATGTGTTTAAAGGTTGTTTGGATGTGGTGCTCGGGGCTATGGTTTAGGGGTAAACCTTGTAGAGTAGGGTTATTGGTTGGACTTGGCGATCCTGAGGGTCTTTTCCAACCTGAATGCTTCTGTGATGCTGTGATTCAGGTAATGTACTAAGAAATACTCAGTACTATGAAAATCAGGTACGTGGTTCCACTTGCCAAACTCTGGGTAGCATTTCTGATAATGTTCACATTTCTTCCCCATGCGCAAAGTGGAAATAATCTGAACTGAGGGTAAATTCATCACTATTTGAAACACTGATGTTTTACAGTGAGACCACAAAAATCATTGCTCTAAACTTTATGTAGCCTTTTATTGGAAGTTAGCACAGAGGAAAAAGCCACGGTAAGAATTTCCCTCAGTATTTGTGCATGGTATTGGTGCACAGATGAATTCATGCAAAATAAGGAGACGTGGGAACAAAAGCTCTTGTTCGTGTACCAGTGTCTTTATGGATGCTTTTATATTCAGAATGAAAGTAGCCAAGTCAAGATCAGAGAGTCTCTTTATGGCTTCATGTTGGAAACAACCATATCCATTTTTAGAACATGATCTGCTGAAACCAGGGGAAGTCTGTGCGTAGGCTGGCCTTTTATCAGGCCTTCAGATTAAAAGGCCACCACATCTGCAGAAAGGGTTGCAGCCAGAATGACGCAGAACTTACCAGGGGGCTCTGTGCCCTGGAGGATTCCTGTCTGCAAGTGTCAGCTGGTAAATTAATCGCCACCCAGTTGGATTACAAACACCTAACAGCTAAACCAGAGTATTTATTACCCAGGAATGCCATGAGATGATGGAGCTATTCTAACTAGAAGATCAGAAGCTCTTGGGCCAGACTTTCAGCCAGCATAAATCCACACACAGTAAAGAGAATGAAGCAACACCAATATACACTGACACAATATTTGGCTTTGGGAGCTTGGGATGCAGAGGGTTTTTTGAGATCTGTTTCCCCTGTTTGCCTGCATGTGGCTTGCTGGCTACCTGTTGAATCTGAGTTGTTATAATTGATGACTGGAGACCATTGTACTTGCACAGCCTGCCAGTTGCATGAGATTTTACCTCCAGATTATTCTTGGGTGATTTTATCCAGTCAGTTTTCAAATGACTGAAGCCTTGAAGTTTCTGACATTTCCTGTGGCAGACTGCTCTGCAGTCTGCTATGCTTCACAGTTTAGAAATACACCCTGGGAGCCAAACCAAATTCTCACACTCTGTCTCCCAGCCCTATTTCCTTTAATCAGCCTAAACAAATCACCTTGTTAATGTCTACGCCCTTCAAATAGCTATTGAGAGTTATCAAACACTTTTTATTATCCGTGCCTCACCTGGGCTCTCTCCCTCTTCACCTTCTGCCTCCCCACTGTTGTGATATTGGCATTGTTTAACAGTGCTTAGAATAGTTTTCAGCCCAGTTTCATTTTATCTTTATTGCAAGGGTCTGTGGTGTATTATACTTCACACTGTCTTTGCCCCTTCAGCCATTATGTAAACTGATCTTGCAGAAAGCAATCACACTACTTATATTGGCACTAATTCTCTCAATGCAAAATCTTTGTGTTTATTACTAATGGTCAGCATTAACCTATGATGCAGCTGGTTTCAGAATAGCTAAAATAAAATTTACCAAGTTGCCAGTAGTATAACCTGCTAGGTGCCTGTATCTTTTGTTATCTTATTTCCAAGATAGTTGATGGCTTTCTAGAGGTGACGGTGGGCAGCACAGCCAACCCTCCCTTCCCTACCCTTCATTTCCAGGTTTACCCCAGAGGGCATTGATGGTCCTGCTTGCAGACACTGGCCTCCTCTCATTGAAATGTCCAAGGGAGAAAATACACACCATGGCAAAACCTGAAATAAGATCTGGGCTGCCATGCTTCACTCAGCAGCCACAAACTGGAGGGAGGAGGGGGAAGGCCATGTGTTCAATCCAAGCTAAGATGCCTGGAGTGAGTGTGATGTCTCCCTATGGTTTCCATGTGCATGAACTCAGGAGACCATTTGACTCTCCCTTCTGTCCCTTTTTTGGTAAGCTTTCATCCCAACTGTTCACAGCCATGTGGGCAGTGGCAGTCCACTCACATTTTTTATTTTGTCTGTTTGCCTTTTTTGGTTCCCATGTTTCTCCAGCAGAACTCGCAGACAGCAGTATGAGCAATCTCTGAGTGGCACATCCTGTATGCCCAAGTACGTTGCACAAACTGCACCTAGCCTGAACAGATGGGCAGCACAAGGGGCTGGTGACACCTGTGCTGTCTAGGGGGTCCACACACTGCTTCCTAGGTTTGGCAGACCCTAGAGGGTTAGCTGACAACGCTGCTGTAAGTCCATTTCTGGACAGACACTCAGCAGCCTTAGATCAGTCAAACATCCCCATCCTTGCTTACACAGCATTTGAGCGCATTGAAGAGATATCTGAGAACAGGTTTGAACTTGCTTGTGTAGGTGTAAGCAGAGGGCAGCTCCCCCACAGTCTGTATGATTAAGGCGATGATATGCTGGAAACAAACATGATACAAAGATCTTCCTTCTTAGGTGCTTGTCATGACCTGGGACTTGTGATACACTGGTGGAGGTTTTACGTAAAACTTTAGGTCCTCACATTTACATCCCTTCGTGGGAGACATATTTTGTTTCCAGGCTGATGTAGTTCCATTAATAAACAAGCTGACAGCTGACTAACAGAGAGCTCAAGATGCTTGTGACTTACTGCAAAAGACCTCAAGATACTCAAGGGGCAACGGGCACAAACAGGAAGTTCCATCTGAGGGTGACAGGGCACTTGAACTGGCTACACAGAGAGGTTGTGAAGTCTACTTCTCTGGAGATATTCAAAATTCACTTGAATGTGATCCTATGCAACCTGTTCCAGGTATAACAGGGTATTGGACCAGATGAGCTCCAGAGGTCCCTTCTGACACCTGCCATCCTGTGATTCTGTGGGATTCTGTGGCCTAGGGCGCTAAATGTAATACAAAAATAGGTGGAAGCAATTGAGTTCAAAGCATCATCTTTGCTTTGAGCAGTGTGTGTGTGGGACTCCTGCACTTCAACTGCACTTTGCTTTCAACTGCACTACTTCTTGGTTGCCTATGAAATTCTCCCCACATCTTTGACACTTCCATTTGTCTTTCAAGATGACATCAGAATAAATAAGACCATTGACCACAAACTCATTTGTCTTTTTGGTAGCTCTCAGAAAGTGCTGCAATTATTTGGCTTCTTAAAACTTTCACACTCTTACAACTCTCATAGTGATTTAATTATTGATATTTTTCTCCCCAGCTGTGATGATTTAGTCTAGCCTGGGTTTTGAAAGACTCAGCCAGGAAAGTCCCAGAGTGCAATACAGCTCATTTATAAGGATCAGCATTTCTGCAACACCAAACCTACACTGCACTCTACATCTGTCTTATCTAAACACTACCATCACACTGTATTTAGATTTTCATGGTAAGTTAAACCACGACACGTAGATTTAGGAAAGTCATACATCTGGCCTGGAAAGACCATTCTGATTTTTAAACATTTTGCAGAACAGCTTCATATTATTAATTCAGGTAGAGCACATTTGTTTTGTGAAGCTTAGTTCCCTTGCCAGCGAGGGGGAAGCATTGCGGTCTCTTTACCACAGAAGTTCTTGCTTCCCTAAAAACCCCAGAAAGTTAAGTCAGTTGCCTAACTATATAAATCATAGCCTTTCATAAACATCCCAAAACTGTTCTGATGCGAGAATTGTGTTAGAACACTGGTGAACTCACCTTTCTTTCCCAAACAGGTCTTTCACCTGTAAGTGAGAAAAGAGCCAAAATAACTCAGCAACACAACTAATATTTGTATATGTAGAAACCAAGCCCTCTGAATTCCAAGGCCAGGAATCTTATGATTAAGATGCCTCTTGCAGACATTAAATACCCAGGATAGTTTGTCTGGTTTATTAATGGTCAACAAGAATACTTTCAAGTTTATGTTTAAGACAGAAATGGCAAGGATAAACTTCTCCCACTACATATATTTGCTATTGCTGAGCTAACATTGAAAGACACATACTAACTTTTTAAATTTCCTGACTTTTATGATTGCTCAATTTTGCAACCTTAACATTATTTTGGAACTAGGATTTCAAAATTTTCCCCAAGAGACTAAGAGAGCTATGTGCTTTTGAAACTTTGCCTTTCTGTGCCTAATTTCCCAGGGTTTGTTGTTTGGGTTTGTGTTTTTTTTTTTCCTGCTGAAAATCATGCAGACAAGGAGCAAAATCACAGGGCCTCGAAAATAATCAAGTGTGTTTCTAGTGCCCTGGTGCCTTAAATTTTCTGCATTTGCTGGGTGTTCATTCTATGGTGCAGGTGCACATCTGCTATGGATCACAGCCCTGTCCAGGAAAGCACTTGACATCACCAGAACCACTCACATGCTTAAGGTGAAGCACTTGCTTAAGCGCTTTCCTGGATTGGGGAATATCTTTAGACATATTTAAACTTGAAAGGAAATTGAATTTAATTTCCCTATCGATGCATGTGGGATTTAAACAGGTGATGAATTACATCTAATGGCTGCTAGTGTGCATATTCCCCTAACATGAGTGGGAAATCAATCCTTTCTGTCTATACAAAATCATAAAGTACCACAGTAAGTATGAGAAACTGTGTTCCTTTAAAACAAAGCACAGATCCTTTTCAGTTTGTAGTCAGGTTGTTTGGCATCTCAAGTTAAGAATTTGTTTCTGTGCCCACTGCTGGCTGTTTTTCTGGGGGTGAGCAGATGGGATCTCTTTTATTAACTGGTCTTTTCAGGTGAAAATTCATCCCTTGTGAGAGTGCTTAGCAGACCCATAAAATCTTCAAACCCCTTAGGCAGGATTAAGTGGTGTCTGAAGGATAACGGTGGCTTTCCACAGTGAGATGGCTTTTTACCCCTCATCAGACATTAGGGACTGCCCTGCTGGAAAACAGTTCCACAGAGAAAGACCTTGGAGTGATGGTGGACAGGAAGTTCTCCATGGAACAACAATGTGCCCTTGCGGCAAGAGAGCCAATGGTATCCTGGGGTGTATCAAGAAAAGTGTGTCCAGCAGGTCTAGGGAAGTTCTTTTGCCTCTCTGCTCTGCCCTGGTGAGACTACACCTGGAATACTGCATCCAGTTTTGGGCTCCCCAGTCCCCAGAAAGACTGAGAACTGCTAGAAATAATCCAACAGAGAGCCATGAGGATGATATGGGGACTTGAGCATCTCCCCTGTGAAGAGAGACTGAGAGACCTGGGACTGTTTAGTCTTAAGACTCATCAATGTGTATAAATATCTGAGGGATGGGTGTCAAGTGGAGGGGAACAATCTCTTTTCTGTGGTGTGCAGTAATAAGACAAGCAACAATGGGTTCAAACTTGAACACAGAAGATTTCATCACAACATGAGAAGAAACTTCTTTGCAGTGAGGAGTCTCCTTCTCTGGAGACTTTCAAAACCCAGCTGGATGCATTCCTGCGAGGACTACCCTAAGTGACCC
Organism: Picus viridis; assembly: GCA_033816785.1. Classification (NCBI taxonomy): domain Eukaryota; kingdom Metazoa; phylum Chordata; class Aves; order Piciformes; family Picidae; genus Picus; species Picus viridis. Next base: position 14,638,858 of record CM066570.1, read on the forward strand.
TGCTTTGGCAGGGGGTTGGACTGAATGATCTCTTGAGGTCCCTTCCAACCTCTAATGTACTGTGATACTGTGATCAGCTGAACATGAGATTCAAAAATGAAGGAATGACAATGCCCTTCAGTCCAGCTGGGATGAACTGCAATGTGGTGCAGTGCCAGCAGGCACCTGCTTCTCACTTGGTACAGCATCTTCTTCCCTTTACAAGAAGAAGGGATGAACCACTCTATGTCTGTCTGTGATGAACTGTATCATTATTAATTTTAAATGACACATAGCTCTGCACTTAGAGCAGATGTGGAAATTGCAAGAGAGTTGCCTACTTTAATCACAGAATCACAAAACATCAGGGGCTGGAAGGGACCTCAGGAGATCATCTAGTCCAATCCCTATGACTGAGTTGCAGTGAAAAACCAGAATCTTTTTAAACAAGTGCAAATCATTTGTGATATAAAGAACACAAAACCCTGTGGAAGCAAAGGTCTTCCAAGGGACTCAGCACCATACAGGAGAAAATGATTCACACTGCTGGTAGCCCAGTTTTCAAAACTGTGTAAAATGGCATGGATATTTAATTTGGAAAGTACTGAGTGATGCAGGTTTGTTTCTTTTGAATACACATTTCCCATATGCCAGAGTCCTTTCCTGTGCTGATGAATGTATCTAGTTTAGGTGCTGAAAGGAACAGGAGACACTTCTACTGTGTTCCAAAGAATGGGAAATACCATTTTGCAGGTTTATTTTTCATTCATTTAGGTGCCGTCCGATTGACTGCTGCAGATGGCTCTGTAAATATCTGTGAAGGAGGGACCTTTCGGGAACTAGAGGCTGCTTACATACTGTGCCCAGCATCCAGAGCCAATAGAAACAGACCAATGTTCTATATCTGTTTTCATTTCTTTCTTGTTCCAGTGTAGCAGCAGATTTTTTCCCTGCCTCAAAGATGAGTGGTGCCAGCAGCTGGTCTGGGTGAACTGCAGCCCACAGTGAGCCCTGCCTTGAGTGGTCTGGAAGGTCTGCAAGAGGAGAATGTGGTGGCTGGGATCATCTTGTCCCTGGGAGCAGTGGTTCTATCTTGCTGTCTCAAGCAAGATGGTGCTTCAGGAGGCAGCATTGGCGGCTCTTGTCCCACTCACAAGGAAGAAAGAGAAACCTTTTGCACTTGAGGTACCAACAGGCTGGCTAGTGAAAATCCTGGGGCATTTCTAGCTCCTTAAGGCAAGGGCAATAAAAACACTGCATGTCCCTGGGATGACATGAGAGAGTTAGCTAGAGTAAGGAGTACTTTTTTCCCTTTTGGTCAAACTAGAAGATTTTAAGACCTTCCTCTTCTTCCTTTATTTTTCAGGGGGAAAAAAAAACAAAACATCAACCCCTCTCTCTTTCTCCATTCTCTCCCTGCCCCACAAAATGGAGGTGTTGTTTTCAAGCAGCGTACCCCAGCATGAAGTAAATTTTTCTGTGGTTGAGGTTATTTGCAGTGTCAGCTATTACAATGATGCAAGGATCTGACCATTACAGCATCACTGTCTTATTAGCATCATTATTTCTGGTCTTTTACCACTATTTCTGAGGTGGCGATATACTTCTTAGAGGCAGCCACATCTTCCAAGGACTATATCAGAGCCCATTACAGAGACTGAAAAAGCCACATGTTAGTCTGACTGAGACTAACACATCAATTAACTCGCTGGTGCTTCCCTGATGCAGCAATTCATAATGATGAAAGCTCCAGACCTGCTGGCTCCAAGGAGTTACTTTTACTGTATCAACTTTTCACATGTAATAAAAAGTATAGCCACATGAGAAATTGAACTTATCTGTGTACCCCCAGGTTTCAGAGAGCAAAAGACTTCTAAACCAAGTGATGTGATTAGGAGAAATAAGGAAATGAAATCACTTAATGGGAATGTGTAGCACATAGAAGGAATCAATAAATAGTTCCCAGGAGTTATCAAGGGCCCTTTAATGCTTTTTGGACCTAAACTATCTAATCCCTACCCTTTCTGCTTTATTCGTCCTCCATTCTACCACATATCACTGGAATACCGTGCATCCTGTGAAGATCACAGCAGCTGCTTGGTCCCAGGATGCAAGGTAAGGTAAAAGGGTCAACTTTTCTTTATGTTGCATACCAGATTCTTCATGAAACCTCTCTGACTTTCCACAACTGCTTAAATGCCTTATTAAGGATATGGATATAAGCCTGTTTCCACAAGCACAAAGTTACCTTCCTTTTCCTGAAGCTTAATAAATGCTATGCAATAACCACCCTCTGGGATTGCCCAGTAGCAGCAGCTCATCTGGCTGTTGATAGATAAAGCAGTGCAGTGCGGTGGGCTGCACGGCTGGTGAATCATTTAAAGAAGTAGTTACCACAAAAGAGAAAGGAGGTAATAAAAGCCTGCAGGCCCTCTTGGTGACATCTGTGTGACCTTGCTGTGACTAACATCTGAATCTGTCTCTAGGTGTTTTCTAACTTGCTTACCTGGGTTTCTTACACTACACAAATGGGGCAAATACACACAGGTAGAAAACTGTCACTTCTGAACTCAGCACCCACTGATGTTACCATTCACTTGAACGAGCCCTGGGCCAAGATTTTAAACTGGGGTGGTGTCAAATTGTTCTCTTTTTGCTGTCGAGAACAATAAGTCTTCAGAGGGTATGGTGAGAGACCTGGCTCTTTTGAGAGACCTGGGGCTCTTTAGTCTGGAGAAGTATGAGAGGGGATCTTACAAATATCTGAAGGGTGGGTGTCAAGAAGAAGGGGCCAGTCTCTCTTCAGTGATGCCCTGTGATAGGACCAGAGGGAAAAGACACAGACACAGGAAGAAGCTTTGTTACTGTGAGGGTGACAGAGCATTGGAACAGGTTACCCAGAGAGGTTGTGGAGTCTCCTTCTTCTGTGTAGCCTGCCCTACGTGATCCGGCTTCAGCAGGGGGTGCACTCAATGATCTCCAGAGGGCACTTCCAACCCCTACCATTCCATGATTCTTTGATTGCTAGGGTGAATTACCAGCTGACTTCAGATAATGAAAGAGGAATAAATAAAAGACATAATTTGGGGTAACAGATGATGTTAATACAAGGTAGTATCAAGTAACAACAATCTTCAGTTGACTTTGTTTGGTGATGTCTACCTGAGCTGAGGAAGGTATGCCAGCAACCAGTAATGCCCATTAACTCATGCCTACAAACCCCTATCACACAGGACTCTTTCATTGCAACATCTTAGTCTGGACCCTTAATAGCTCCCTATATTCATCCAGGAGCATAGTCTGTCTACTGCTATTTATTTGGAAGAAGCCCAAATGCTTTTATGTGGGCAAAAGTCCTACTTGTTTCAGTGGAAATTGAGCCAGAGTAAGGACAGCTGACAAGGGCTTCAGGATTTGCCCCATTCTCCTGAAGATCAAAAGAGATTATCTGTGGAATGGACACAGTTTTACTGGATACTTCAAACACTCTATCTAATTGTAATCAGCCTCAGTTCTGAAGTCAGGGTATCCTACACCTAGTAATTCTCTGTGCCGTCAATGTGCCTCCTGATGGGATCACACCAAATCCTATGTCTGAAGCCGTCTAATTTGGGAGATTTGCATTATGGTTTAGATTCAGTTTATAGCTTAAGTGTGTATTTCAATATACAGCCTTTCTTTTGTGTGAGTTTTTCTCATGCTTTGGCTCAAAAAATATGTTTTATGTAGGAGTATAAAAAGCTTTAGAGTCAGATCAAAGATCCATGCACTCCTGTAATCTGTGCCAACAGGGCCAATATCTGGGATTTAGGAAAGGGAGTAAAAATAGGAGAAGCATGTAGTATTGATTTTCAATAATGCTGTCCCTGCAGGCTGACAATCACAGATTTCTTGATCCTGAAATGCTATCTTAGTGTTTCATCTCAATGAGTGTTTTCTTCCATTATTTTGTCCATTTACTTTTTGAAGCCATGCAAGTATTCAGTGTCCAGTGTCCTCTGGCAGAAGGTAATGCACTCTCTTTTTTCCTAGTGCTTTGAACCTGCTATATCCTAGTTTCATTGTATGCCCCTTTCTTCATTTATTAGGATAGCAATTTCCTATTTAACATCTCTGTGCTGCTTATGACTTTATAATACAGATGCAAGTGTCAGGACAATCCAAGATGGTGGAGTTCAGATCTACATGGCATCAGGAGATACACTTTTTATGGCAAAACCTCATTTCCACCTATTTCCATTTTCCACTCATGCAACCTGTATTTCTCAGCATAATAAAACATAACAAGGTCTTGGCAAATGGAAGTAACTTCTTTAATGCCTGTTGAGAATCTGTCCCCATATGTTCAATAAATGCTTTCATTCAATGAATGTATATTCAGCTTGAAGAAACATAGCAAATTACTTTTTTTCCCCCTGCATCAAGTGCCAAGATAATAATAATCTGGCAAGTAACTATTTAAGCAGAGTAGTGAAGCCAAGACTCACTGTTACCACTATAATAATAATTATTTGCTGGTGACCACCAGTCTTCAGTGAAAATTTCAGGTGCCTCTGGTATTTTTCAAACTTTGCTAGGTGACTTCAGGGTCCAGCTCTGCTGTTCTTTCTCACACTGAGTTTTATCTGATTGCAAATTAGCCTCAAAAGACTTGAGTCAAACCAAAAAATGACTCATGCTGAGGAACGGCAGCAGAATCTGATCCTGTGTTACTGGTCTCTAAATTATTTCTGAGTAGCTGGCATTAAGGCTTTACATAAATATATCTTTACAATACTGGAGGTCTGGGTTTATTAACAAACATTGTTTTCAAAAAGACATATGCTACTTCTATTAGATTCTGTTTGCAAAACCTGTGTATTCTTGGGCTGAATAGTGCAGCTCCTGAAACAAAAAGTAAATGACAAATTCAGAGTTCTGGAACTGTATAACTTCCACTGAGAAAATAACCCAGAAACCTCACCAGCCACATCTGTGTATATCACCATTCAATTATTTCTGTTTTACTAGACTGAGAGTTGTTTTGCCTTATAATCCATGGTCCAGGAGAAAAAAAAAATTCCTTGCTAACAATCAATGATATGGGGAAAAAGTTAAATCAATAAAATGAAAAATTATCTGATGATAATTACAGTTGCAAGACTTGCTTCTGGGCACACCATGAAAGCGTTCTGAACTTCAAACCTCTGTTATTATACCACTCTATTTCAGCTGGAGTAATCCATTTCGGTCCTGGGAGTACCAGATGCTGAAATCACTTTTGGGGGAAAAAAATGTTACTAAAATATGCTAAAAATATAAATTACAGAAGGATGTTGCCTGGGTAGGTTTTCATTAGCATGGAGTTTATTCTCAGAGAGGAACTCCAGGGAGAAGCACACCTGGAGAGTGTAAAACTAACTTCTCCTTACCCTGGGCTGCCTTCAGGATGCAAACCTGAAGAGATTCATATATATGGAAAGTGCTATACTTGCTGCTGTTATAAATCAGAATAGATCAACAAAACAGCACCAAATTTTAGTCAGCTAAACAAAAATGAATAGGCATTTGAGAATTAAGAGATCAAAATTTAAGCAAGGCTTATGTTGGAGCAGGCACCATCACTCATAACTTGTTGAGAGCCTGCTGAAACAAATGAGAGTCAGGGACATCAGGCACTTCTGGGTCTTGAAGGAGAGGCCACTACACTAGGGCCCTTTTTCCCTTCCCTCTTAGCAGATAAGAAAAATTTCCACTGATTCCCCAGGATCAAACAGTCTGGCAAAGCCTGGAGATGGCCAAAACTCGGTTTTGCCTCCCAACTGGGACTCCCAGCCTCTTGCACCATGGTGCTGGTTTCAAAATCCATCCATTGCAGCAAGGGAGAGCTCTCACCTGCAGGAGGGGGCACAGAGAACCTGCAGTGGCATACTGAGTGACATGCAATTTGCAGCTTACTTCCAGGTCCTCAGGAAAGAAGAAAGGGGTCAGTAAAATATTTTATCATTGTTTATTTGGGAATATAAAATTTTCAGGCTTACTAATTTTAAAAATTATATTGTCAGGTGAGCAGAAATATATTTTGGTACCCACTGTGTGGAAAATAGCATTTGAAACAGATGCTAGCTAATATGTCTGGGGCCTCCCTGCCCTGAGATGAAAAGGAAAGGCTGTGTAAGCCAGGCTGGGCACACAGGGTGTGTGAACACCCCAGTCCAAGGAGAGCTGAGGCACATGTGCTGTAGAGGAGGCTGTGTTCACTACAGTGAATGCAATAATATTTATTGCTAGCTGCCTGCAGGTGATCTTTGAACTCAAAGAGGAGTGCAGAAGAATCTAGACAGTATGACCCATGCTGTACAAAAAAAGAAATGGGGGTACAGGGGTATATGGTCAAACAACAGATTGGAAGGAGTACTTGGAACAGATTCCCACATTTGCCGTTTCCTGCAGAGGAAAATTCTCCAGGCAGAGCTGAGATCCCTCTGAGGGCATGAATTTAAAGACAGATCTTCTTTGCCACACCCTAGTAGCAAGTGTTGAGGACAGGCTCCATGGTGTGGTCTCAAATATCAGCAAAGCAGTGACTACGAGGACAGCAAGGCTTCGTGCTGCGACAATAGCTGCCCATTGCATTTTGAGATTATGTGGCTGCATCTTTCTGTGTCTGGGAAGCCTCCCAAAAGAGAATTACAGTATTTGAAAAATGTGGCCAAGAAAGCAAGCATTGCTCCTGCAGGATAATTGAGAAGCAAATAAGGGTTCATACAGCATTTGCAAATTTTACAGACATTAAAAAAAACCCCAAAGGAAAACAATATTACTCTCATGACACATCCAATACACATCTTTCCAGCAAGAGTTCAGAACTGGAAATAACCAAATCAATAACATTAGAACTAACACTTTCAAATGGCATTCCCTTCCAATACATGCAACACAAACAGGTAGTAATCATCCTGCTCATTTGCACTTAGTGTATGTTATCTGTCTTTTCAATACGGGAGGTCTTCTGAACCCAGAGAAGGGATATCATTTGAATCTCCACAACACGAGCTCAGCTGTAGGATATCAGTGTGTTGATGATGAGACATTCCATGTTCAGTATGGTCTGAATGAAAGGCCTCACAAAATACTCTGAAATGCCAGAAACAGGCCAGAGTTCAAATCCATCAGTACTGACTCTCACCTGTCTGAGTGCTGACTGTTTCCTTACATGTCAAAACCCACATAAGGCTCATTTCAGAGAAAACCCACCAACAATCTGCAATCAACAATTTGAAAAGCTGCTGAAGTGTGCTGTGTTATCTTACATCCATGACATATAACCTACAGGGGCTGGCAAGACCTCAGCAAGCAAGAATTCTGTATTGACTCCAGAAGAAAGCCAGGTGGTGGGGGTGACTCGGCCCAGAGAAACAAGTGAGTTTCCCAAAATCAGACAATCTGACACCAGGGGCTGACCATAGAAGCCATCTCAGAGGTATCACAACAAATAGACTCAGGCAAGCTAGTTCCTATGCCTCTGGATTTTTCTCTCAAACCTTTATCAGTGATATTCATCAGGGACTCATCAATCACACTCCTTCTGTTTGTTGGCTGTGTCAAACCATGAGCCAGGGGAACAAGACTCCATGAGTTACGGGCAGCCACGATCCCAGCAGCTTTAGTCCCTCCTCTTTCCCATGCATTGGCAACACTTTTCCTATCTTGCTGCAGTCTAAATAAAAGTTGACAAACACATCAAAGGAAATATCTTCTGGCAAACAACTGGGAGAAAGCAATTGGGTGTAACAAAAAGGGAGAAACAAAGATGTCTACAGAAGCTATGTTTTAATCGCTATTGGAAGGACTGACTCCCCTGCAGCTAAGGTGGATGTGGACCTAGAGTTCCCATTACTCCTTCAAAAAACCAAAATAACAACAGAAACGCCCAATTTTGTCTGAAACTGGAAGGGAAATTGTGCCCCACATGTTGGGTGTAGAACTTGGCTGAGTAAACTATGTTTGCATCATCTTCAGGTTAGTCTATTGCAAGCAATGCACTCTCAAGCTGGAGTTAACCACAAGAAAGCACTTGGAACCCATAACTAACTCATGAGACTTGTCTACTGTAGATGGATATGCCAAAGAAAGTACTTCACACTAGTGCTCTACACTCCCTCTGGACTCTTGATCCAGTTGAACAACTAGCTTCAAAGATCTTGTCTTTCAGCTGTAAAATCTTGAAATGGCCCAGACATGGCTCAAAGTACAACTTTCTTCCTTCTTCTTTTCAGTATGATAAGTAGGGACAGATGTTAGCATTTTCCAAAGCAACAAAAGAGATTCAGGAGTCTTTTTCAGGTGGTTGGTTGGGTTTTGGTTGATTGTCACAGGCAACCTGTGACAGAACAAGAGGATACAGTCTCAAGCTGCACCAGGGGAGGTTTAGGCTGGATGTTAGGAAGAAATGCTTCACAGAAAGAGTGATTGCCCATTTGAATGGCCTGCCCAGGGAGGTGGCGGAGTCATCATCACTGGAGGTGTTTAAGAAAAGACTGGATGAGGCACTTACTGCCATGGTTTAGTTGATTAGATGGTGTTGGATGATAGGTTGGACTTGATGATATCAAAGGTCTTTTCCAACCTGGTTAATTCTGTATATGTCTAGGACCATAGTACAAAGTGGCTAATAGAAGTGGACTATGTTAAGTGAAGCTCCAGCAACAGCTTTTTCATATATTCCATTCTTGGTGAAGCCAATGGGAAAGGTACCGTTGGCTTCAACATCCCATTTTCTTGCTCAGAACAGTTTTGGAAAGCTCCATGTCTTGACAACTGGCATTTCTATGACATCCAACACCAAGTTCAAGGTAAGAGCACTGGGTAATTTGATGTGAGGCTTGCCTCTCTGTCTGCCTTCATACATGGCTTAATGCACAGCAAAAGAATAATGTTCCAGATGAAGAATATTTATCATCATTCTGGGTTTTTTATGACTAATAACAATACTCCGTTGATTGTTGAGTACTGCAAGTGGAAGCTTCAAGCCAGTTCTTTACAGACAGCTTTATTCTAGTAGCATGGTGCTGATAATTAGTGCTAATAAGGGAATCTTTACAAGAATGCTAAAACTCACAGTATAGGGTTGCATTCATGTCCTCAAACACTCTAAATGAATTCTCCTATATAATAAAGGCTTTTACAAATCATCTTCTTCCTCTTGGGGAAACGAGAATGTGAGAAACCCCTATAACTACCACCACTACCAAGCACGCACTTCAGTTTGCTTTCCAACAGGAAAGGATTTAAGGATCTGCCTTTTCTTTCACAAAAAAATTAATTATCATGTCTTTTATCTTTAAGCAAACTTAGAATAGACCCAAGGAGAACTGAAAAAAAATATTATACTGCAAAGCCAATATTGACATAATTTTTAAAGCTGAAAAAGTCATGCAGTATGGAATGAAGGTTGGAAAGCTGTCTCTGCCTTATCAGTCAAACACAGGGCTTTGTGACAGCACCTATTGCCTGCAAAAGGATGGGTAGGCAAGAATAGCTCTCACTGAAACTAATGATATGTTGCATTTTTGAGGGTGAACAGAAATAGTGGGGTTTGTTTTGTTTCCCCTTACTTTCTTCTGAGCAGTGAAAGGATTTAAAGTTTTCTTTACAGGAGTTCAAGTCTTTTTCCTCTTGCACCAAGCATACAAGTATGTAGGGATACCCAGTTCATTACTTCCGTTGTCATTATAAATAGCATGAAGCACACATTATTTCATACCACATGCATTGTGTGTGTGCATGAGTAAACACACTCAAGAACAAATGGTCTGCTGCTTCAAAACTTAGCACAAGCTCAAAACTTTGATATCAAACAGTAGGTGATATTAGTCCACACCAAACATTTCAATAACTAAATACTGCAAGAAGATTAAGTGTGGCATGGGAGGTACCAGGCATGGAGTTCAAATGTTGTTAACTTTGTCACAGGCGTTATACCCTGCAAAGGTTTAGGGTCAAGGCTACAAGCAATGAAAGAGAGGTGCCAAACCTGTTTGGATTGCCAAACTGGAGTCCCCAGCTCTGCCTCACTGAGAATTTCAATTCAGAAGAGAGTGGGGAGAAGGCAGCTGACACTTAAGCTTTCTGTATTTGGAGGAGGAAGTGTTAGCAGAGGGAGAATGCAGCACATGTAAAAAATTATACCATTTACTTACTTCTCCTTGTAAGGGCTCCGATTAAAGCAGGAGTTTTGAAGTTCCCCAGTCTTCCAACTGTAACTGCCTTAACAAAGCATAGCCAAGCTGTTTTGTAGCTGGAGTGAAAGCTCATGTGAATATTGTATTGGTTCTCAGGCCTTTTTATGCTGGGTAATACTTGCTTTTTGTTGTTCCCAGAAGAACCTGCAACAGAAAATATTTTTCTCTGCTTTGCCCAAAAGCTCATCCCTTTTGCAGAAATTAAGCAAGCTAAGTCCAAGGAAATCTGGGGGCAGAGGGTTGTAAGTAGTAACCTATATTACTTTTGATTTTTATGAAGTCACCCATGTAAGGTGGCACCTACCTTCAGTGCTTTGAATGTCCTCTACAGATCTGGGTGGGCTTCTGTGAATCTGAATTTCTGCACCTCTTGTGACCCCCCCGTCTCCCAGGTTGGTCTCAACCCTCACAGTAACAGAGGACCTCTGGCCTATGACAGGGTGAGCCTCAAGCACTTGTACTTTAGTGAGAAGTGAGGCAAAACCACTTGTTTCCTGTGCAGCAGTGAGCATCCCCATTGTCTCTCTGCTGTTCAATAAATACAGTTCCCCTACTTCCTTTCTTACATTGAAAGCATTCACAGGGACAGTTTTCTCTGCCTAGCTGCTCGTTTTCATTAAATGCTTAGGAACCTAATAGCAGCTTCTGCTCTCCCAAGTCTGACTGAAGTTGACTGATAAATTCAAAATTACTGTGGAGAAGTGGTGCAAGAGTAAAATGATGGCACAAACCTTCAGTATGTATTTTAAACATGGTCCCAACAGCTCTGCATTACTATATGGGAAGAGTAACATCCAGGTCGAAAAGTTTATACTCAGCAATGATCTAACAGACAATGATTGTAGTAGACAACTGTAGCCTTATTGATGACTTTTGCTATTTCAGATATAAAACTATATAAGATAGGATAGGATAGGATAGGATAGGATAGGATAGGATAGGATAGGATAGGATAGGATAGGATAGGATAGGATAGGAGGAATGGAATGGAATGGAATGGAATGGAATGGAATGGAATGGAATGGAATGGAATGGAATGGAATGGAATGGAATGGACCTCATCCAGTCTCTTCCTAAACACCTCCAGTGATGGTGACTCCACCATTGAGATGCCATTTGTGATGGTTTAACCCACACACATCAAACAAAACTCAGCTGAAGCCAGTCAGAGAAGCAAATGAAGAAGCTGTATTTTACAAGCAATAATGGAATGCAATGAATATGCACAAAAATATACAGTATTTACAATGTTATACAGGTGTTTACAAAGAGAAAACAGCACAGAAATCCCCCTTGGGCAGAAGGGTTTCACGTCGCCACCCCCAACCTCTCCCTCCCTTTTCCCTCTAGTTAATTAGAAGAAAAGAGAAAAGAGGAAAATGTTAGAGGGGTTTTTAGTTAGCTCAAAAGAGTCATTAGAGGGACAGTAATGCTTATCTCAAGGTCATTAGGTAACTCCTTTGAGAAGCAGACATGCCATCAGAAAGAGATGGAGAGAACGGAGTGAGAAAAGAATGTAAGATCGTAAAACTACATCCCACTCATCTACCAGTGAAATTCATTTAGAATTATCTTTCTTGTTTTCCTTTTTACACCAACTGTAGCTCCTATCTTAAAGGCACAGCCTCAACTGTCACACCATTGTAGTCTGATTTTAAGTATTGAAGACTGTTTCTGAAAAAAGTTCAATTATTACTTAAAAAAGAAATACAGCTGAGTAGAGAGCAGAGGCATGCTGATCTCTCTGAGGCTTACTTTCATATTGTGCTTACCTCTGATATAAAATTGTTAACTTTTACTCTCCTTCCCATGGAAACATAATAGCAATATTGAATCCAGTCTTACAATTTTCATCCTGTTTGTAAATCCTCCCTCATCCTGCTTACTTCTTATATGAGGCTTTTTGCCTGATCTTTGATAGAGTATAAGGTACCGCTCTGTAGCCTTCTCTCACAAATAAACATCCCACACCTACAAGTGGAATTTCATCTGGGCAGCAAAAATGGAAACTTCTCTTAATGGAGAAGGGTCTGTGCATGTCTCACTGTGCCACCACCACTCTGAGGTGCATTGCTGCATGAATGCAAGCAGTGAACGGAGCAATCTGCACCAGCAAGATGTTATATTGAATAGCCTGCACTGGCAGAGAGCTAGGAAAATAATGGGATCAGGTTCAGGTTACTGCATCAGCACTTCCCTTGAGTAAAAATGTAGGCCATTGGATCTCAATAAGGTAGGTGTCCCTATTCTGCTGTGCTAGCTTCTGTAATAGCTGTAGAATATAGGCAAGATTTTGTGTCTCAGGAGTGTGAATTCAATATCCTGAGTTCCCTTGCTAATTACGGATCACTTCATTACTGTGTATTGGAAAGGTAATTTTTACCCTAACAGTTAAACAAGAATAGGAAAAACTATCACAAGAGAAGCACAAATCAAAACTGCAGAAGTAGCAGGCCCGTAGCACCTGCTTCTGCGCACTGTGAATTAATAAGTTCTTGGGCTTTATTACAGGCTGGCTCTGTTTAAGTTAGTGCTTGGCAAAGATGTATGCAATATACATTCTGAAGGAGTGTGTGAACCAGTTTTCTGGCTACTTTCAAACAATTTCTGACAGTTGGACCTGTCTGCACACATCCAAGTCTCCATGGACCTTTGGCAATATATATGATGTGAAGTGAACAGGAAAACGCTCTCCAAAACCTGAAATTTGTACAGAAATAATGTAAATATTATGCAACAGTTCTGCAAAATGAAACTCTGTACATCTGCGTAATTTTGGCCTTGATTTCCATTTTGATGTAGAGGATGTTGTGCTTTTTTTCCTCTTCTTTAAAAAGTCCGAGCCATTCACATGTGGACCTAAAATTCAGTGTAAACTTCTGATGTTTACTTCTGCAGTCATGAAAGGTAAGCTGTTTAGAGGCAATCAGTAAGGTATAAAAAAAAATCAGCTGCTGGTGCTATTTAGTTACAAACAACAGGAACAATGCCAAACAGTTCAAACAGCCCTCTGTGTTCACAGCAGGCCAGAATAGAGGCTATTTTTCCTTAAGTGAAAATTAAATATCCGGGAATCACTCTCCCCTCCTGCCTCCCTAAAGTCTCATACCTTCTAAAAACATGATGTTGCCCCAGTGTTTTTTCCCCACTTACTAACTTTGGGGCGAAGAATCTTCTTTTGGAACGCTGCTAAATAAATACGGTTCTCTTCTAAACCTGCTCAATGCCGGAGCTGGAATTTTGTTTTTTAAATCCTATGTAATTAAAAAAAAAAAAAAAAAAAAAAAGCCCTGGCAGATACAGAGGTTAAGCTTACATATTTCATTCCACAAATAACCAGCTTTGCGTGCCTTATGCAGAAAAACAGGACAAGCAGGCTTTGTTATTCACTCCCTCTCCCCCGCGCGTTTCGTAAGAAGTGCAAGAAGTGCCTGGTGTTCCACCGCGGTGACTTACGCTCTCTGCACAGCTCTCTGACATCCCGGCAACTTGCCTCTGCATGCTTCAGAAACATCAGCATAGAAGCTGGTGGTGATAATCCCTGGTGGACTACAAGTGCTAAAGGGTAATACCATCACACACTTGATTAGAGCTGAGACGTACCACTTTTCCAAAGGGAAATGGTATACCCGCTGCTGGGAAGCCACCGGCAGTGAGTGATGTGCTCGCCCGGTAAGAGCGGTCCTGCCGTATGCTAAGTGATGAGCTGACCCACTGTCTGCATCAGCTGGTTTCCTACAGGAATCTCTCATGTCATCTGACATGGATCACTGGGAGATGCTGCAGAGGACAAATGCAATAACTACGAGAGGTCAGTGCTCAAGGAGACCTTGAAAGCAGGAGTTAGAAACACATCTTCCCACATATAAATGCTGTAGGCAGATCCTTTGCTTAGGACGAGTCTAGAGTCAGTAACCATCTGGTAGTACATGACCCAAGATACCTAAATTTGTCATGGGAGGAGAGGTGTCAGAAAACAGACCGTGCCTAACTGTTTAGTGGAGGATGCAATACTGTAACAAGAGCATCAAGTTCAGCTGAATGTTTACAGTCTCCTAGAGACAAGGAGCCTGTGAGTTTCGAAGTGGTGGTCACTGAGGTGAAGGCAACAGTGCAGCTGGGCATGACTAGCTATATGGGATCCCTTCAATCTAATATACATCATTAACTCCCTTTTTTAATCTACAGTAGTATGCTTTACAGCATGAGAATTCAGCTTTCATTATCACACAAGGATGGTTATTTGGTTTTCCTATCCCATTCCCTCTCAAACTCAACACCAAGAGCCCCTGGGTTTTTTGTAACATGAACTTGAAGGAAGGTAGCTAAGCAAGAAAGTTGTATTAGGAGTATGTAACTAAAAGTATTTTACCTCTATTTTTCTGATTTTCCTTGTCCCTTGTTTCTCTTGCTACATTCCTCTAAAGTGAGCCGCTTGCCTTTGCAGGGAGGTATATTGAGTTGGCCATAGCCTTTAAAGTTGTCTTGTCAGACACCAAAAGGGGACTTGTCAGCTGCACGTGGAAAGTAGGTGGGAACTGTGGCTGAAATAGAGCTGAGGCAAGGAAGAGGATCATCTTTCTCTTTGCTAATGTCAGAGCTGTTTCAGTAACAGTACACCTTGGGCAAGTATAAATATTCTTCTCCAGAGCTTCCATTTATCTTGGTATTCTGAGAGCTGGATGTGATGGCTATGGAGTGGGAGGAAAAGAAAGGCTACACAATAATCTCATTTTACAGGGCAATCTTCCTCCTTTGGGGAGCTGCTTTTGTGGAAAAGTGGATGGAAGGTCAGTCCCACACCAGTACTTACAACATGCTGTGGATATAGTGATGAATGTCCTTGAGGAATAAAGGTTTTCTCTTCTTCTAACTCCTAATTCTTAAATGTGTACTTTAAATGAGAGAAAACAAAATGGTTTGTGATGTAGGATTGGACTTTGGTGAACATAAGGTTGGACTTTAATGAATATTACATTTCCCAAGCGAAAAATCATTGCAAGGCTCCCAGCACCTATGGCTTCTTGTAGACGGAGTTAACTTCTCCCAGTCTGGAAAACATTGGATTGCCTAAAAAAACCCCAAACAAACCACCAAGCAAACAAAATCTATGCTTTCCCCCTTCCCTAAACTGTAACACATATGGAATGCCTTGCAGCTTCTGCTCTTGGGGCTTGAAAGACAAACTGTTGAGAAGGGAAATGCAACGAGAGTTTCATCCAGCCTCAAAACTATGTGAAGCTGGGGATGGATACTCTCTCGTCAGACAGCAAAGCATTGCTGAGTGGGAGCAGTAAAGCCAAGCATCTCAGTGCAGGCTTCAAGAGCCCTTTTCAGACATCTGCCTGCTGATTGGAAATGAGCCCCCGCAAACCAATTCTTTGAGGCGGGAGGGGGTTGGGGGGTAAGGGGGGTGGGTGTTGGATTGTTGAAAGCACAAAAGACAGCCAAGCACTTTCCCAAATACCCACTAGATGTCAGTGCGCTCTGCCACTTCAACCCCGCAAGATCCGGCTTCTGCCGCAGAGCGCCCGCACCGCCCGGCAGCGCCCCGAGCCTGGGGCCGAGGTTGGGGCTGTCTCCGGGGCGCAGCCCTACCAGGCGATGTCCCAGAACTGAGCTCTCCTGTCGCTCTGCTGAACTCTTTGGTTTTCAAGGAAAGAAACGAGGGAAGCAGTTGTTACGTTAGCGCTTTTGGGTATCAAGCAGTCAACGCATAAAGACTCGGTGATGGCTGGTGGAGTCTCGAAGATGCACACCCTTTCCTAAAGAAAATGAGGGTGAAAGGCTAAACTGCCTTAAGGACTTTGCAGACATCAATATCTGAATTAGCAATTTGTTTGTTTGCTGCCAGACAGCATCATCATGAAGCGTTTATTAAATGACTTACCCAATATTCCTCTTGAAGAGGAGGCTATAAATTTTCACTCTGTTTTGTGAATGCTGTCACCAGTAAGGATCCTTTAGGAAGTGCCACGTCTGCAAAAAGCAGATCTTTGCATTAATCATTAAGCTCCCTGTCCTTTCCTCCCTGGAAAGGTCATGGATGTTTTGACCTGATGTGTTTGGTGCAAATCATTCCAAAGAGAGGAACAGGCCCAACATTGAATCCAGATGTGGGTTCAGAATCACTCAGCCCCTCCATCTGTGCTTACAACTGTTGGGGCTCTCCTGGTCCCATGTTCTGGGCCCATCTCAACCACAGACATTTCACTCTTGATTTATTTTCAAAAAATAATAAAAAAAACCCCAACCCTCTGCCACTATATCATCAAGTCTTGACAGATATACAAAAATTTACTTGTAATCCTGTTTCAAGGGACCGTCTCTTGCAAAGAACATTAATATTCCTGAGGTTTAGTATTTAACAAAAAAATCTGGAGCAAGCCATTGTAGTGACGAAGCAAGAGAGAATGCCTCCTTCAGACATCTGAACTATAACTTTGGCAGAGCCTTCACAAAGCCTGAACAAGTAGGTCAGGTATTTGAGCATTTACCTGGTTTATTTATTCTGTGATGGATGTTTAGCCTTAGCATGAGAAGGGAAGCACAGTGCTGTTCAATGTAAAGTGGATTAGCAGAGAAGCCAGCAGGAGCTCTTGCTAGGGCAAGCCAGGTACACACCCTATTGATATTATCATTATATAAAACAATATTAGGAAAACTTTTTTAGCTGACTACTCTTATGGGACTGTGCAAGAGTCTCCTCAAGGTGATGTGGTAGGTCCCACTGCCTGCCTTGCTGAGTAGTGCAGCAGACAAAGCACTAGTAAACTCGAGGAGCTGTGCTGGACTTGAAGAGGATGAAGCGGATGATCTAACAGTCAGGGTTGGGTTTTTTCTTTTCACATTTCTAAATTTGGATTTTAAAGAGTTCTGTTCCAGAGGTATATGACCAACTATTTCTAGAAATATACAATTTGCTATACTCTGAAACACACGGGGCAACAGGAAAGATAAATTCCTTAATGTATCTCATTAAGACTTACTTCTTCCATGAAGCATAAAAACCTTCTTCTGCCCATCATAAGACTGACATGTTCATGTTTTTGAACTCCAACCCCCTTTGTATATATTTCCTACTAGCTACAATCATACTGCTGTACAATTAATACCATACAATATTATTTCTTGTTGATAGTGTTCCTGTGACATGATTTCCCTTTGGGGGGATTTTCATGCAGTGGAATCCTGTGAACTCTGTAGCCTAGAGATGTTGGCTTACAGTGTCTGTGAAACAGCAGATATTGGAATAGTTATGAATAATTATAACAATATATTGTAATTGTTAATAAGCTCAAGAATGGACAAAGTCAAACAGAAGAAAGCATAGTAGTGTTTTACACCATCTAAAAGGAGTAATACTTTTGTGACCCGAGGCACATTGTCTGCTCAACTCAGTAAACCCTGGTGAGAATTGAGACCCAAGCTCAGCTAACTTCTTGTGAATTGCCCTTGGGTTGCTGCCAAAATGAAATTTTCTGCTTCTGAAAACCAATTCCAGCTATTGCCAGGAATGGAGGTTAAAATGGAGTATGGAGGAATTTCACAGTCCTGTGGAGTGCCAAGTCAGGCAGTGATGGGGCTGCTCAGGAAAGCTACTGGAGGGCAGAGACTCCTCTAATGTCTGAAGTTCAAATATGTGGCTTCTGGGTTTGAAGAAACTTTACTTGAATTCTTTGGACCACATGGTTGACTGGGGGATTTGCTAGATGAAGTGTTCTCCTGGGGGAACTCAGACACTGCACATGAGCAATACTCTCCTACATTCAGTTTCTTTGCTTTGAATCTTTAACACAACACAGAAAAGTGAAAATCATCTGGAACAAAGTGGTTTGCAGTGTGATATGTTGCCTGATGATGATGACTGGGAGACAGCTACTCCTTCTCAACTGATAAGCTTGTACTTCAGTTGAGGAGCTCCATTTGAGCGCACCACTGTGCCATCTGTGCCTGCGGAATTTGGGAAGGGATAGTGCACATGCCCATGAAAATAACTGCTCTTAACAATCTCTAGAGTAGCTTTTTGTGGGAGAGATATACACTATGATAAGACTAGGGGGAATGGAACAAAAATAGAAGTGGGTAGATTCATATTGGATGTTAGGAAGAAGTTCTTCACCATGAGGGTGGTGAGACACTGGAACAGGTTGCCCAGGGAGGTGGTAGAAGCCTCATCCCTGGAGGTTCTCAAGGCCAGGCTGGATATGGCTCCAAGCAACCTGATGTAGTGTGAGGGGTCCCTGCCCATGGCAGCGGGTTGGAACTACATGATCCTTGAGGTCCCTTCAACCCTGACAATTCTATGATTCTATGATGAATGCGATCAGCATGGAAGAAGTGAGAAATGGAACAGACCTTATCTATAAAATCTCTACTCATGTTTTCAGATGTCCATCCAGGATTTAACTCCCTGTAAGGAGCTAAGACATTTTTATTTCCTCCAGGCTGATTTGGAGTCATTTATTTAAAAATGGACACCTCCTGTGTCATAGTTAGCACCCCTTGTGCTCTCCCTGAAAAGCTTCTTGGAACTGCGATATTGAACAGCCTTAGAAAGGACATGTTTGACAAGCCTTGTGCAGCACCTTGTTTTGGTCGTCTCTTGCTGACCACCATTTCAGTCAGTTCAAGCAGATTTGAAAAACCTTTGTTTATGTGATTCCCAGGTGAAGAACACTGCTCCCTCACACATTTGTACATAAAAGTGAGAGGAGCATGTGTGTTTTGTTTGGCAGATTTTTTAATGATCTCAGATTTACAATACAATACAATACAATACACCAGGTTGAAAGAGACCTTCAAGATCATCGCGTCCAACCCATCAACCAATCCAACCCACCTAAACAACTAAACCACGCAACCAAGAATTTGTGGCAGACTTGCTCATCTTCCCCACCAAACAGGATTTACTCCTTAACAGAACCCCTCTGAAGCATTGTTTAAGCCCTTATGTTTCACATATATGTAATGAGTTCTGGACATTTTGTTAACAGATGCATTTTGTTGCAATAATGGATTTCATAACATGCCACAGCTGTCTTTCTCCGTGCTGTATTGTCACAGCCATATAGATAAACAGTAGGCAAGTAATTCAGCTGGTCAGATGCTTTGAACAGATGCTTTGAATGAGCTTTTAAAATAAATAAAATAATTTTTAAAAAAAAATATGTGCTCTTCAGGGGTTCAAAGTAAGAAGAGGAAAACTTCACCTGTTTCCCCATGATATTTATTTATGTATTTGTTTATTGGTAACAGAGATGGAGAGGGAATCCTGTGAATCTTGTGCAAGCAGAACTCTTCAGATAACATATTCACAAAGGGAATGAGTGATAGAGGTCCTTTTCTACCTGTGAAGGGCCAGAGTTCCTATGATTCTGCAATCTCTTCTTTTGCCCTTATCCATGCAGCATAAAGAGAACCGTCTTTGCAGCACAGTCTTCTCCTTGCTTGTGGTTTGTGTAAGGTGGTTCTTTGTGGTTTGAGAGCTGAAAACAGCATTAGAAAAGAGTGGGGCAAGGCAGCTGCTGGTCTTCAGCAACATGGAGTCCTGAAAAGGGTCCTACTGCAAGGCAGATTCTGGGGAACATGAACAGTGGCTGTAGCACACCTGGAAGACAGTGCAGTTTTCAGGAGGATAATCAGAAACCAGGAAAATGACACAAGAACAGAAGACTACTGACATGGAGCATCTCACTAAATTAATTTGCCCAGTGTGAGCCCTTGTGCCCAGTCTTGCATGCTTCAGGCGTTTATCGCTCTGGGAGGTATACATTGTTTGATATTTCTTCTGGTTTTATCTTCCTGCACTTGTTCCCCATAGCCTTTTTTCCTCAGGGAAAAGTCAGAGCTATACATGGGCAGCTGCCATTCCAATTTTCACATTTCTAATAGGTGAAAATCCTAAAATGGTTTTCTCTTTGCATTTAGACTGTGTGCCACCATGGATTGCCTGCCACCTCACTCCAGCAACGTGGCTGCACTGCACCACAGCTTTTCTTTGGCTTACACAGACAGATTTTCTTCTACTAGAAGTGGGGTGTGAGACAGGGTGATGTACACCTTGGTCTCATCTGATTCTGAGTGGTGCAAATGTCCACTCAAAGAACTCTCTAGACTCAGAAGTTGAGAGCAATTCCAAGTCCTATGGCTGAGAATCAGCTTGTGTGGCTCAGTTCAAAATCTGTTCTCAGCTGCATGGCAAATTTCCCTGTGCTTGTACAGTGCACCAACCTTGTGTGAAACTGGTCTACATTCTTTGTCATAGCAATAGCCTGAAGTGAAGGACTTTACCAAAAATATTTCATTTTAAATAAAAATCCTTTTTTTCTTTTTTTCTCATTAGGAAATTCTCATGGGTGAGAATATCTGAATGCTGGATTTGCTACAGAGCATAATTCCTTTTAAAATGACACTTCAAATAATACAGAAGAATCTAATTTGCAGCAAAACCCAGAGGATGTGCTAATAATGACAATCATGAGTTCTGGGATATACCACAGGTTTACAGACTGTGAGCTATATTCAGTCATGTGGTAACTAAGCTACTGGTCTTCCCCTTCCACATAAGAAATGGCAAATTTGCCTTTAGCTGACTATTTGGAAAATAGCTTTTACATCAGTAGGAGTTTCCTCAGGGTATCAAAGCTATGACAAAATCTGTAGGTGAAGATCTTATTGGGGTTTGTAAAATAATTTAATCTCCTTGCACATTATTTGAAAAGTAGACCCAAGAGTTTCTGGTTTACTTTCTGAATAGTACCCAGTCAATAAGTATGTTATATTACCAGTCACAGAAGTCAATACACCTTTTAATGCTGGCAGTGCCTGTTAAATACACAACCCAGAAACATGAGAAATTAAAGCTGGTACTGGCCTCAGTTTCAGTTCTGACAACTACAACACTCTGCTCTTCTGCATTATCTTACCAGATGCCAACCTGGCTACAATTTGTGATCAGGATTATGCAGAAGTCCTCTCTGAGTAATTTCTGAGGCAAAAATGCAGAGTTACTGCGTTAGTCTTAAGGATTATTGAATATTTTGGAAACGTATTGCCAGCCATATCATCAGAGCAATCTTCCACAAAGGGATAGACACATGTGAAGGGGCAATGTTTTAATCGTTGCATCACTGTGGCTAAAATTGATGGTTACTTGTCCATTTTCTGTGGATCCTGTGCAGAAACTGGCCAGTCACATTGGTTTGTTATTGAGGACAAGCCTACGCAAGATGGCTAAAGGTTGTTGAGGATGAAGGAAGCAAGGGACCAAAAGTAGCTGCAGAATCAGCCCTGCTGACTAGCTGCGTGTAATTCACTGTATGCCACTGGAGAAGGAGTCACAAAAAGAAAACACAGCCCTGAGGTATAACTAATAATCTTCACATTACATGCTGAAATCAAACCTGTTTTATTGTGATCCTAATCTTCCACATCTAAACATTGTGTGCACTTCTGCAGAGAGAACAGTTTCCTGCACTGACCAAGGGCAAATACTGCAGCAGATAAGCAGCATGAGCATGCTTGAGTTATATTAATCTATTATCTTCATTTTTTCCTGTCTTTCTTTTTGAGCATTTGAGTCTCGACCTAAGCAGCTATTCAGACCGTTGGCATAGTCTGAAGGTTCTTCAGAGGGTTCCTCCGTTTACAAAGACCACATTACAAACATTAAATCCATAATTATAAACAAAATTAGATGCTGGGCACAAAGCCTATCTCTAAATCAAAGTGACGTGAGGCAGGGTGGTGTTACTGGAACAGGCTCAAAATCAAGTTATGAACCATGACTTGGCTCAAATTCTCTCCCTAGTCCTCAGTCATTAGGTTTGATATATATAGGAATTTTGCAAGGACACACTGGAATTTCCATTTATGTTTGATCAAAGTATCAGTAGAATGAGACAGGAAAGTTTTGGCAATTCAGAGACAAGTTCTGTTATCACTGAGGTGTCTTTAGGGCCAGAAATATGACTATTTCAATTAATTTTTCTAACAATTGTCTTAGTAAATGTGAATTTGAATCTTCCTGGTAGACCAGACTGACACTTAATCAGGGTGTAACTACATTAGTGATCTTCTGATCACTGCCACTTGCCACACTTTGGCTCACAGCACAGAGCAGTCTCTGAGTACACAAACTGATTTCCTTTTGATTAAATGAAACCAGACAATGTGTTCCAGTGTTGCTCTTAATGCTCTCCAATTATTTCTATGTATTCAGTCCACAGGCCCAGACTAAAACCAACCTGAAGAAAATTCCCTTGAAGCACGTCCCATCTGCACATCAGATACTCAACACCATTTTTTCACTCTATAAATCCACTCTTACCAGATCACATGCTTGCTAATGTAGATGAAGCCTTAGATTTGCAGTTTGCATGTTTAACAAAACTCACTTGGAGAATTATTTCTGAGAGGTCCTCAGATTCAGCAGTATGAAATTCTTGGCAGCAGAACCATATGTCCTTGTGAGCATTCTGAGATTTAAAGGCTGCCTTTTAAATGCTTCAACTTGTGCAGTGGCATTTGTTTTTGGAATTTGCTGAAGAGGGAAGGAATCAGATTTGAAGTTTGAGCGTGTGAATTTGCAAGTTGTCTCTTTTGACTATTGATAATGCATTGCCACCTAATGATTTCTGCTTTGCCACTGGCGCCTCAGAAGCACAACAGGATTTGAGTCTGTAAACAAAGCTTAAAAGCTTGGACAGAGAGGAAAAGTGTTCGAAAATGGAGGCTGTGCTGTGCCACATCTGAATATACAGCAACTTGAATACTAAAACTTCTGGTGTTCTTGTATCACCAAAATGTTACAAGAAAGAGATCATCTGCAAAATCATACAAATCCTTTGCATTTTGATGGATGAGAAAAGTCAATGGGAAAGAGAAGCAGGGGTGGGGATTGAATGAAAATAAGCAAAGTAAGCACTGATATCTAATGCTAAATTCACTACAGAGAAAAGGACTTGGGAAATAAATAAATAGATAGGTAAATGCAAAAAAACCCACCCCAAACCCAGAGGTCAAAGCAGCACTCTGGCACTTCTTTTGGTATCTGTCTGAATGCAAATAGAAGTAGCACTCCTTGCCTTGTCCCCAGTTTACCAGTCAGATCTAAGAATCAGGCAGTCTTTCTTCTCATGTGACTAGACACCATCTTGACTTCTTGCACATGCAGCATTCCCTGGTCTATGAACTAAACAAACTGGTAAAACAGTTGAGACATTCAAACCTTCATATCACCTGAGACTTTTGGCAATGCAATGGATACACCCCAGCCAGGACATTCCCCAGCCACACTATTACTATACTCTAGTTTAAAACATGCTCTGTGGAAATATCACATGCACACCGGGAGCTGGCTTGTCTTGTGGGGTGCTCCTGCATGTGTGTGATGCTGTACTTGTTCAGGGTCCATATTCAAAGCCTCCTTTCTGCAGTTCTTCACTCTGCTGTGTGTGAGTCACCAGACAGTAAACTACACTGCAGTACAACCCTGGGTGTAATTTACTCCTAAACTGAATTATTCGAACCAGAATCCATTCCCAAATCATCTGTATGCAGCTGGTATTTGCCTTTAAATAAATAAATATTTTTTTAAAAGAAAAAAGGCTGATAAATTGCATGCCTGCCACAAGACCCACGTGCTTGAATACCATTGCTCTGCTAAACCAGGCTTCGAGATTCTGTTCTCTTGCCTGCCTTTCTCTCTTGCAAGTCTTCCTCATGTGCATGTAACCAGTCACTCCCAGACTGTGCAGAATTTGGTGTATGTTTAAAGGACTTTTAGGATTTGTTTGCACATTAAGTTAGAGGAACAGTTAGGAGTGGCTTAAGAGGTAAGAGGAGCATCCAATAAAATTCACGACAAGCTCCACCAACCCTGATTTTATCTGTTTCAGAAGGCACTTAGGTGACATTGATAAGAGCCTTGAACTATATCCTCGGCAGACAGGGATGTAAAACAGTGGATAACTTTGGGTTTATATGCTGTTTCCACCATCAGGTGATCAATGAATGCAGACCACCTGCAAGCAGGTTAGCCTCAAATTTACTGTTTAATTTGCCATTCACTGGAGTGTTTTTAACGTTTTCACATCAGCTTTGAAATAAATAGAGGCTGAATGTGCACTTCTGTTCAGGAGACGAGTCTTTTGTGAAAGGCTGTGTCTGGTTGCCATAAGGGACTACAAAACCAAACCTTTCTGTCTGTGTAGCAATAACAAGATGCCTTTAATTCGGCCAAGACTTGATTTTAATAACTTGTCTGCTAAGTAAATTCAGTTCACATTTAAAAAAAAGAAAAGAAGAAACATTAAAAAAAGACATTTTTGTGTTTCCACAAGTTGCAGGATAACTTCTCGGAGTAACTGTAAAAATTAATGCTGTGGTTGTTCATCACAGATGTGATAATGTCACAGACATGGACCACCCTGCCAGCTTGTCAGCTTTAAAATATTACTTCTGGAATAATGAAAAATTGCCAGCTTCTCAGTATGGCTTTTTGATTTATGGGTAGCTCCTTTGAGATTGATTGGTTGCTTTGTTTTGGTACCTGGAATGAATGATGAATATTTTAAAAAATACTTGAAGTTGGATCCAGTGCAAATGAGATAATTTTACAGTGACTTGTTTAGTTGTTTCCAGAATAATTGGACATTATTACCTGCCCACCATGCATGAACTACAGGTCTCTGGAGGGGTTAAATAGCTTCAGTTGATGTTTCCTTAATATTTCAGAGTAGTTCATCTGCACCGCTCATACAGGAGCTTTTACCAGATGGTTAACCAGCCCTGTAATGACATTTCACATTTCCCGTCTATTACTCACCAATGGAAAATGATACAATTTGATTTGCTGCTCGGCACAGCTCATGACTGACTCATTTGTGTACCTGTTCTAAAGAATCATGGCCAAGTGTCCCGCCGTGGTTAAATTGAAAGGGAGCTTGCTATTACTTTGAGTAGGATCGGGACTGACATCTACAATACTGAAGCAAATAACTTGCTCTCTTTTTAATGATTTAAGGAAAACCTGGGGTTTGTAAGACTTTTCCTGGGATGGTTTGGCAAATAAGACATTTGGATATCCATCCAGAGAGCGATTTAAAAAAAATAATAAATAAAATAAAAAGAATCCATTATGACTTGAAACTGCTCCTGAACCTCTGTATCTGCAGGTGGAGGTGAGAGAAGCAGTACTAAGTAACTGCAAGGCCATGAATAGCTGACATTTGTTTGGGGGAAATGTGCTAATTTGTTCAATTCCTAAAAGTCAGGATCACAGAATCACAGAATGTTAGAGGTTGGAAGGGACCTCCAGAGATCACCGAGTCCACCCCCCTGCCAAAAGCAGGATCACCTAGGGTAGTCCACACAGGGATGCATCCAGGCAGGTTTTGAAAGTCTTCAGTGAAGGATGCCTCCTTCCCCTCTCCTTTGGTTTCCCTGACCACTTTGGTGTTTGTTCAACCACTGCAAAGCATTCTCCTGGGAACCAAGAGCTGCCTCGGGGCATTGCCCACAGCAGGGAGGCACCACCTCTCTCTGTCTTCTCAGCTGCTGGGAGACAGCTGGGAACAGAGGTCAACTTGCCTTTGGTGCTTTTTTTGGACAGGGGGAGGTGAGAACAACATGTAACCCAAACTTACCTTTGTCTCCACCGGGCAGCATTTAGGCAGGGTTTTTTAATAGTTTCTTTTTACTGGAGCATTTCATTACACTGCTTTTAGATATGGGGTGCCCTTGTGTCTGACAACTGATCAGTGTTTTATATAATGGTATTTTATCACCAAATATCTTCAACATGAATAAGGTAGTGGGAAAAGGCGTTCAGAAAACTTTCTGTGTCAAAACAGTCTTGCCTGTGTGCTGTTACAAATTGCACACCAGGAGCTGGATCTGTAGGCAAATGAAAAGCTTGTTTTCTGTTCCTGCTCTCCTTGTTATTCTTCCATGAATTCACACTCCGTCTTCTTCCTTTCTTGACTCTATACCACTTCCAGTTTGACTTTGTCTTGTCATCTCTGATTTGTTCATGTTCATTGAAAGCTCCTACATCCATTATGGTTCTATATCAGTTCAGTTTTGCAAACTCTTGTTATTCCTATTTGACCTCCATCACTCAGCAGAGTGAAGATGCTACTGCAGTGATCAGTAGCCTTGGAGCTGATGGTAACAGCGCTGAGGACTGGCTTGTGGAAAGGAACAGAGTCCAAACTCTCACAGCTACAAACAAGCATGAAACAGACACTTTTTATGGAGAACTAAAACAAAATCATTGCAAGTACCAAAATGTTCCTCAGGATCCTCTAGCAAGCTTTATTTGTAAATAAGAGACCTGTAGCAACTCCAGGTATTATAGTGTGCCCCTAGGAGGAGGAGCACCTCTTCTATGAAAATCACTAAGAGAATTGGGGTTGCTCAGCCTGGAGGAGAGAAGGCTCCAGGGAGACCCTATGGCAGAATTTCAATGTTGAAAGCTGGTGAGGGACTGTTTAGAAGGGCTTGGAGTGACAGGATGAGGGGCAACGGTTTTAAAATAGAACAGGGTAGATTTAGGTTGAGCATTAGGAGAATGTTCTTTACAATGAGCGTGGTGGAACACTGGAACTGGTTGTCCAGAGAAGTGGTGCAAGCTTCATCCCCAGAGACATTCAAGGTCAAACATGATGGGGCCCTGAGCAACCTGATCTAGTGGAGGATGTCCCTGCTTCAAGGGTTGCTTCCAGCCCAATGCATTCTATAATTCTATGATTCTATAATGAAGGTATCAACAGTGGCTTAGGACACTACTTTAAGTGAAAAAGCTTCCATAATCTGAAGAAGTGGACCATATATCGAATGGGTGAAGGAGGGAACCCTACAGGAGGGAGCCTCCCTCAGTTCCTGGAGCTTGCCCAGATTGCTGGGTTGTCTCAAGAGCTCTCCACTCTTTAGTAACCCGATCCTACAAAACCCCTTTTGTTCTAACATCTCTTCTCTGGCTAGCGTCTGCTTTGCAATGTGGCTACTTGACATATGGATTACACTTCTATGCTATTTTCTTTCTTTGCTCAGTAAGTGTTTGGCCTCTTAGAGTTCTCTTGACTTGAACCTTTGGGATCTTGCTGAACACAGCTATCTGTAGGAGTCTTTATAATAAATGTATGTGCTGGGAAATCATTTTGTTATGATGGCAAGGAAATGAGTGTGGGATGAATGCTGCTTACTATTTGAATAGTGCTACTTTATTGTTTCCTTCTGTGTTATCTCTATCCATGTCTTCTCCTTGTATTTATTTTTTTTTGGGCAACTACAACCTACTTATTGCGTGTACTTCACCAAATGCCTCACTGCAGCCTCTAAGTGTTACCAAATTCTCGTATGAAAATGTGACGCTGTAGGAAGCAAAAAGAGAAGATCGCGTTCAGAGTTGCGCCACACAGTTTTGATGTCAGAGAAGCAAACTGAAAGGCCTTTTTTTGACTTTTCTAAGTTTTAAACAAAAAAAAAAAAAATCAAAAATTTTTATCCATAAAAAAGGCTACTTCTTAGCTGGAAAGAATTTTTCCCCCTCTCACTAGGAATATAAATAATTCGAGCAGAAGAGAACAGAGAAGCCCCATTAATCACGCGTGTATGGATATATTTTATTCCAAAATTATTTTCTTAAATCTAAAAAACATTCAGGGCTGTCTTACTCAAGTGCAGTAGTTTTCATAATACAGTGGACATATATAACTATTTATTTCTTTCCTTGGAGACTTGGGGTTTAAAACATTTTTCTTTTTAATATCCCAAATTCATGTAAGGTTTAGGATTGACTTAGGCTGAAGCCATAATTCTTAAAACGCTTGTGCATATGCCTGACTTCAGGAATGTAACTCTCTTTCAGTTCAATAGAACAACTTTGTCTAAGTTATATGCTTAAAGAAGATCAAAGCCTGAACCTAACTTTCTAGAAGTTACAAACATCAGTTATAATGATCTAAGCTAAAAAAAAAAAAAAAAGGTCTTTTTAAAAGCAACTGTAGTTTTAAACAAGACAGGATAGACTGTAGGTCGGACTGGAGACCAGATCCTTGCTGGTCCTGTGAGTTATCCCTGCATGAAAACCAACTTTTGCAGAAGTGGGGGGCAAAGTGGGGCAATGGTAACCAAGAGACATGGCAGTGAATGGGAATAAAAGCGAGCTCGGAGCATTTCTACTCTTTCAAGTGAGTTTTAAGCTGCAAAAAGAGGTAGAGAACCACTGCTGCGTATAACTCTCCAGGAGTTCCTTTGCAAGCCCAACTTCGGCATGCTTGTAAAAGCTTCAGCACTGCTGCACCCACTGAGAAATGTCGGTGAAAATGTACGTTGTCTTGAGAAAAATGCAAGGGCTTGGTAGCCATCATGTGGGCATTCACAGTGCCTTGCCTGTCTCCCCCTGCATTGCTCCAAGCAAAGCAGGATGGCTGCAGAGACTCTTTTTAGCTCTGTGGGGGTGAGCGGGGAGGTTTCCAGAGGCACAGAAATGGATTAAGCAGACAATTACAGCTGAACACCCCTGGTAGAGAGGCATCCTTTCCTCTTTGTGTAGGTCAGAACATTTTTCATCTCCCTTTTCCACAGTGAGGGTACAGTGGGGTTATCAGGGAGTTCATCTGGCTGCTAAAGAAGTTTAAGGCTGATTTAAGGGAGGGAGTGCTGGAAACTTTTTTAAAAATTAATTTCCTGTGGAAATATGTTTTGTGTCTTGGTGAAATACCAGGACCTGAACATGCTTCTGGTTTTAATAAAAATGTTTAGGGCTTGGGTTTTGTTTTTGTCAGTTGAAGAAATTTCTACCATCTCCACTACAAAGCTTCTTCACCATGTGAGAGAGCAGATGCAGAATTTGTTTTCCCAGATGGCGTCCAGAGATTTTACAGTAACAGATGGTCATTTTAACTTCTATCCTGTGGAGATCTGAGCTGTACAAGGAGGAGAGAAAGCAAGGCTCTGGAAGCAGCTACTGAGCACTCTGTATGGTGGTGGAAATGGGGAGGCTCCAGAGATGCAACCAGAAGGAAGAGTCATTGGATGCATCTGAGGGAGACATACAAAGGCTGGAGGAAGAGGAAAAGGGAATCTCTAAAATCATGCAGAAGCAGGAAGACTATATGAAGGAGTGGAGATGAGACTGCACAGATGAACATCCCAGGTACTCTCTGTCATGTCTGTAAAACCCTGAAGTAATTTCACTCACATGCAAATTGTTCTCACATTTATCTTGCATTGCAGAATTATCAATAACTCCATCCACATATATTTCAGTCTGTATGGAGAGAAACCATTATTATATCCTCAAAGTACAGTGAAAAATTTTCCTACAACCTTTATAATACACACAGGACCTTCGTATAGACTAGGAATGATGTCCAATGTGCCATTTTCTTAGAGGCACTCCCTGGGATGGGCTTTTCATGAGCTCTTCTCCCACCATGACTACGCCCAGATTGTATTTATTTAGGTATCTGAACTACTGAAACCTCTTTTCTTTCCTAAACATCTGCAATTCAGTGTGGGTAGTAAAATTATTTTAATGCTACAGGACACACAGTGCTGTACTCAACAAGAGTACTGATTTCTTAGCTGTTTATCAGATGCAATGAAATAAAACTTATGAAAAAGGTATCGGTTTATTAACTTCACTCATTCCTAGATGTCTATTAGCCATTTTCAATTGCTTCACACTTGATTGTTCTAATTTACTCAACAAATATTTTAGCATTCCTTGCAGCCATAGGCTTATTTGAAGAGTTTGCTAGAGACTTTCAGTACTTTGTATTCAAAATTTGAAGTTTGTGGAGCAGCTGAGACTTTGTAATTGCAGCTCTTTCCATGCCAGGTGGAGAATGAAGAACCAGAAGCCTTTGAAGGTGGTTTTGGTTGATTGTTTTTTTCCCCAAGTAAAGAATTTTTTGGTTTTCCTTTTTTTAAAGAGCAGGTAGCAAAAAAGCCAAGGTATGCATGCACTAATACAAACTTAACATTTGATAGCACAAATCCTTTCCTTCTCTGTCTTTCAGAAATGAAGTTGTGAAAGTCACTCTAAAATCATGGAATTTCAGCATATTTACTGGGAAAGAGAGCATGATAAGAGCAATTACATTGTTTCTGGCTTGTCCTTGCCCTGGTTGAGACGTGTTACTTCGAAAATCCTATCATGGGTGTGCAAGTTACAGAACACCATCTACAGGGTGAAGCCTGAATGTGCAAAGCAGATTTTCAGCTGATAGGGCCTGCCATAATGCCCATAAAATAAATAATGCTTCAGCCCATGTTAGCTGGATTTGAGCTCCTGTTTAGAAGTAAAAAATTAGGAAACATCAAAGAGGAGATCAGGAAAATGATGGAATCTATTTACAGCAACTTGCTGCAAACCAGTTGGAGAAAATGATGCTTTCTGTTTTAAAATTCAAACAGACCAAGGTCCCTGTTTCTACCCTGTATCTATAGTTGCTCAGAGAGACAGCCTTGCCTCCACAAGTCTGCAGTCTAAATGAAAGACAAAAGATGGGAAGGATACATAGTGAGGCACAGTGGTTTACCCCTTCTTTTGGAACACCAAAAATGGAACCTGCCAATGGCAGTTTCAAAGCCCATTGCCATGCAAATGAAAAATGCTTAGAGAGTTGTATTTTAGAATCCTCACATCCTTAAAATTACACTATCTGGGGACATGAGGGAAGAGAGAAACAAAATTATTAACCTGAGGAATGGTTTTGTTTTGCTTTATTACTGTAGTGTTTAATAATTCTGAAAATACAGTCTCATACATTGTGAAAAGGTTCAGATCCTGAAGTGGTAGCATTGCATTTTAAATGCTGCAAAATGAGAAAGATTTGTTTGGTGCTGATATATGGATGGAGGAGAAAAATCTCTGAATTCCAGTCTTCCAAGTAAGGTGAGATAATTTTACTCATTGAAGAGGTAGGTCCCTGATAAATAATTCTTGCAGGTGTTCTCCCAGGGTTTTCTTTCCCCAAAGCGGAAGGAATCTCAGAACACACTCACCAGAGTCATTGATGCAACAGTATGCAATTGTACTTTAGAGCTGTCAGTTCTCAGTCCTCACTGGCAAACAGAGAAAGAAACATCTAAACCAATGCACCTTCTTTAAAGAAATTATAACCATCTGAATAATCTCTTGTGGAATTTCTGTGTCAGGAGAGATGAGTGGTCCCTCTTGTCCATACTCATTCTGAGTGATCAGAGGCCAACAGAACAAGGAGCTGCAAAATACTTTAACTCATGTAATAACTGATGTAATAACAGCTCTTTGTTAGACCTTGGCTTATTTCCTGACATACAAGGTTTTATATACTTTCCAAAACATGCAAGTCCTCACCAATGCACCTCTGACTGGTTTTGCTATTCATGTATATCACAGGTGACATGCTGAATGGAAAAAATAAAATAAAATGAGCAACCCCAAATTATAAACAAGTTAGAAAGTGAATGAAGGGTGAATGAATGAAAAGCCCTCTGGCCCAGGGCAGCATAGAAACTGTTCTGCAAGTTGCTGGTGGTTTTTTTTCTGAAATGATGAAGTGTATCATTATGAGGGGAAGAAAATGAAATGAGAATATAGGGAAGTAAGTATTTTCTATAAAACATAAAGAATGGCAGGTAACTGTATTTTGGCACTGTGCTTTATTATAGTAGAAATTATCCCATTACATTAGTTTTTATGAAAGATCATCACTGTAATGCCACTCCTGTATTTATTATTATGAGGAGCAGGCCAATCAGTGTGTTAAACAGCTGTTGATATCATTTTCCAAAGGTTTTTGAGTTTTTGTAAGTCCAAAAAAGGGAAAGTGCTGCTGTCCTGAAAATATCTAAGGTTTGCTAATAGTGAAAAATGAGATAAATGGTCAAGTTACTGCATTCATCAGTCAGCCACCCCAAAACATTTGCAACTGATTATCAGTTTTAAAACTTGGCTGGCAGTTGCGAGGTTCCTTGTAAGCAACTTGCTGTATCATGCCAAATGTAGGAAAACTAGAAGGCACTTCTGAAATGTGCTGAGAAAAATGCTTCATCATTGTAGTTGTTAGTTGTAGTTGTGGTAGTGTAGTAATAATAATAACAACAACAACAACAACAACAGGAGTGCAGTACAGGAATAGGTTGTGAGTAGTAATAAGCTATCCAAGGAAGACTGCAAAGTTATGAAGACTACAATAAAAATATCTCATGCATTAACCATTTCCTATTTTATTGTCTGCAAGTTTCTGTTAAACCATACTCAAGTTGTGTCTCTTTCTGCTCTTGCTGGAATATTTATCATGAGAATGAGGTGCCAGAACCTGAAGGCTTGTCCTCGGAGAGAGAATAGTCAGTCAGGGTTTATTGCAAGAGACTCCACAAATGGTGATCTTTGAGTTAAACATATTTTTCTTCCTCCTTTTTCCTTTTTGTGACTCATGTCTGGTATGCCTTGGCTTCTTAAAAAGATTTGCTACCCCACACATTGGACATCACTCATCTTTTCCCCCAATCTATTAGACATCCTTCCTCCTTCCCTCCCCTCGCTATTGCTCATTCAGGAATGTCACACCCCACGTCAGAAAGCCAGACTCCTTGTACCATAAGCACCCTTTACTTCCAGGTGGTTGGTTGTGCCCTGCTGCATTGTCACCAGCAATGGAAGGAGAAAACTGACCTCCTTGAACGACAGCCCTATGTCTATCTCACTTCATCATTTGTACTACCATGCCCGGTCCAAGAGGGTGGGAATGAGCTTGGAACAGAATTCAGTTACTCATGATACTTTGCTCATATATCAAATGCATTTTCTAAAACTCAAGACAAGACTTTGTCTACTATTGTTTTATTTAAATATATGTCATGAGATTGATATTCTGACTCTGTGGTAATCTATTATCACTTTCTTTGTTTTGTCCCCCTCTGCTTGAGTACTCCTACTTTAAAGGGCTCTCCAAGCCCCTGCTTGCTGTCTGTTGCTTCTTGTTCCAATCAGATCTCCATTACAGCTGATGTAAGTATTTTCAGTAAGTATACATATATATATACTTACTGTATATTTCAGAGTGCTTGGAATTGAGCCTGAATTGAAGGAGAAGCAGACATTAGTGAGCTAAAGATTATGTCAAATATTGGCTCATGGAAGTCACTGCCTTACTACAAGAACAATCCCCCAAGAAAGAAAACAGATGTAAAGCTTTTTGCTCATTAACTTATTTGTTGCAATAGTCATGATAACTCTTCTGGTTTTGATGCTTGGTTTTTGTTGGTTTGTGTTTTTTCAATGTGTTTTGTATTACTTGAAAATTCACTGAGTTGTGGTCATACTTTCATACCACTCTCATTTATTTGAAGGAGCTAGTGTAAACAGCAAGTTGGAGACTTGGTGTGTAATCCTTTTCACACTGTATAGTTTCTCCCACCATGCAGCTACAGCTGGACCTATATTTTTAAGTTAAGTCCCTGGCCTGACCTTGAGGGAGGGAAGTTCCAGAGAAAAGAAATTATTGACACTGTGGGCAAACCCAGGAAGCTGACTCCAGGCAGAGCTAGCTTGCTCATAACACGTGAACTGAATTTGTGTGCCACCTTTTGCATGGATCATACAGACTTTTTGCATCACTGTGCTCATTAACCACTAATAAGCAAAACATTGGCAGGTCCAAACACATCACAAGGCCATCATCTACTTTGAAATAAAAAAGTATGGAGAAAACCGGTCTGAAAGGTAATGAAGAAGCAGCTCTTTCTGAGGAAACCTTTGCTCCTGCTTATGCTATCAAAGATTTATATCAAAGATTTGTCCAGGTCGCACCACGATCATTCAAAGTAGATTGTTAGTAGTTTAAATTATGGGGACATCACAAGTCACATTAAAAATGAGGAGAACATATTGAGCAATATTACTTTTATATATATATATATACATACAAAGGGAAAACATGCTAATTTTCTAAAACCAACCCAAACTGAACTTAATTCCTGGATCATGACAACTAGAAAGCAATAGAAGTATCTTATATCCTGTTTCTAAGAGAGTTTGGGTTAGACAGTACACGATACTTACTATTGCACATGTTTCATAGCTTCCTAGTTTTGATTGTTATGTCTTTAAGGCAGTTTAGCATCAAAAAAATATAACTAAGTGGAGTTTAATCAATGTATCTATCAGCTGGAACAAAGAGCAACAGAAAGAGACAATTCCAGACTCCTGGCCTGTATTCTGTGGGCTTTTTTCTAGCACTACAACTTATAGGTACTTACTTATAGAACATAAGGCTATCATTCTTACTAACTTGATTACAGAAATCTTACTGTATTAGCAGCATTCCAGTTTTACTTACAGAGCGCTTAACGGAATTAGTACGTTTTATTTTCCTGTGAGATACTATCATTATTTAACTCTCTAATTACTATGAAATCCTTATTCCTTTGTCACAGGAGTTTTATGATCTTTTTTTCCTAATGATAGGAGTTGCTTTTGTACAAAGGGAGGGAGGCTTTTTTATTTAATCATGGCCTTAAGAGATTTGAAACTTCAGGGATTAATAAAGTATCCCCAAAATCATAAAGCAAATCACAGCATACCAAATCATTTCTCCTTTGAGACCAGTGCCAAACATTTTCTGTGGTGTTCCAGTGAAACTGGACACTTCCAGCCCAATGGCTAGTAAAGTCAGGAAAGAAAAGAGAAGAGAGTGACTATGTGACCAAACTTTTATTTTCAGTGCATAGCTGGAATTTCAGCCTCTCTGCACAAGTCCTTGCCATTACAATTTATTAGATGTTTTATGTAGCAGATTTTATTGAATGATTTAGGTAGTCTTGACTTGATCCTTTCCAAATGTGTTCAACAGTATTCTGCTACACGTGAAAGCATTTTTATATTCTCACTTTCGTGTAACTAAATCACGGAAATCTAGATAAAGTTACCCGCCTGCTGCAGATACTGTTTTACTCACAGAATTAATTTGGGAAGCCCTGTAGGGTCTGGCCTTTGCAGCCCTTTCCAGAAGATCTTAGATTATAAATTAGATTGTCCGACATGCATCAGCATTTCCAGCCGGAAGGCATGTGTCTGCCGGCGGAAAGAAGAGGGGCACTGGAACCACCAAGCTGACTAAGAGCTATTAAGCTCCTGGGAGTGTGAAGGTTAAGATAAAAGGAAATGGAGAATATTAAAGATGCAGGAACTACATTTTCCAGAGCATATCTTGATTCCATGGTGTATTGATCTGCAGTCCTGGATTTCATCAAATCTAATACTTCATCTTCAACGTGCTCACGGAAAAAGATGGGGGAGCAGGGAAGACAGCCTGAAGTAGTTGCTCTTCAGTAAACCCAGGGAGTGGCTCTGCTTCTGTAGTAAACATGGATCAGAAAACTTTTGATTTGCACTCAGACACATCCATATGGCAGTAAAATTCATATTCTTCATTCCAAAGAAAAGAACTTTTCTTCTCCTAAATTATCTTTTTAACAATAATTCCCCTAGCAAAACTGTTTTTACAAGATATAGACTCCCCTGTGGATCCCTGCACCTATTTTGAGTGCCATCAGTGCCAGATCAGTGGATACATTTTGGTAAATGCTGTTTCAAAATACAGCAATGGGAAATCATTCCATTTGCAGCGAGGGGGTTTTGATGCACTCTTAGTTGTTTTGTTTTAAATTATTTTCTTGTCTTTCATAGACAAATGTCTTAACTTTATATGTGCACAGTGCCTATACACACATCTGTACATACTCTGCATGCCAATTTAAAACGACATGAAATTATTTACTCAGCTACATTTTCATGAAGATTTAATGACTTCTTTTTTCCTCCCAGGTCTGAGCATCATCCTAATTTTCAGTAAAATGGATGAAATTCCTGTTATTTGAAGTTGCATAGTACAAACAGTAGACGTCAACAAACTTTCTTGGAAGTTATCAATGCTGTTCACCTAGCTAGTAAAATTATAAGCAATGGGGAAAACATCCCTACCCATGAAGTCTGAGCTGAAGAGAAAGCAATTCTCATTCAGTTCTGGAAATCAGAATCTCTTCCCTTACATGTTTGCCCAAGTGTCTTTGCAGCCTGGAGGATACATGTTTGTCAAATGCACTCACTTTCTTACAAGAAAACTCAGGAAATCAGAGGAAATCCACACTTGACCTTCCTTCTCTGAAAATAAATAAATAAACAAACGTGTCCCTGTTCCCTCCTTTTCATCAGTAATGCAAACACATCCCTGATTTCCCCTCCTGTCCCACAGCAAGTTGATTTTCTCTAAAGATACATGTTGAAAATGTTTTAACAATCAAGGCAGTCTATAGCAAATGTGCCTTCCTTCTCCACGTTTGTTGCCCCAGGTAATTCTAAGAGATCTGCAAGGGTATGACTTCTCACTATAAAAATCATGTGGATTCCTTTCTAAGAAATTAGTTATCCATTTGACCACGTGCTCATTTATGCACTAATTCCTCTCTTTTAATTTAATGTTGCGATGCAAAATTGATAGCACCTCCCATTTCTGACCAAAACCTTGTAGGAAAATCTATCAGCTTTTATTTTGGCTGAAACTCTTAGAGTCTGTAAACTGAAGAAAAATGTGAACTCCATTTCACATAGGCTCTGTCATGAATTTACATGGAAACACTGATCTTCCTTCCCTGTTGTTCCTACTTTGAAGTATGTATGTGAAAAACTGTTAAAATCAAAGGAGTTCTGGACATGCATCCTTTTACACAGGGTATATCTAGACTTCAAATCAAATACATGTTGTTGGACTAGACTTATGAAATTAAATTAGACTTTTATTTGCATTTGCTTTCATGACATTTCCTTCCCTAGTTTAGCATCTAAGCAGTAATGTGTACAACATCTGTACCTTACACTTCAGTTGTCTTACCAATTTTTATGGTGGCATTGGATTCCACTTGTCAGAAATGACTGGGTTCACTGTGCTGGCAGAGTATTTGGTAGAGCAGAGAAAGAAAGGAAACTAGGGAATTATTTTCCACAGGCAAAACCTGAGGGCCTAATCAACCAGCACAACTATACGTAGTCCGTCCTTTTTATCTGCAGCAGTATTGGTGGCAGTGAGTTTCCCTTAGAAGATGGAAATTTAACAGTGAGGCTGGAAACACTGGAACAGATTGTCCAGAGAGGATGTAGGTGTTCCATCCCTGGAAACGTTCAAGATCAGGTTGGATGGGGCTCTGAACAACCTGACCTAGGTAAAGATATCTCCACTCACTGCAGTGGGGGTGGACTAGATGACCTTTAAAGGTCTCTTCCAACCCGAAATATTATATGATTCTTCTAGTAGTAGTTATAAAACACAGGAGAAGAAAGTGTACCTAACTTAAGCTCTATTAGAAAGAAGAGAAAGCCAGGAAAGGAGCATGAGGAAGATAATGTTTAACATGCAAGCAGACCAAGCAAATGCATTTTGCAACCTGAATACAGTTTGTCTTTGTCAGGCATGCTTGCTTTGAGTTGAGTGCTTCTTATCTCTTCAAATACATTGCTTACTGCCAGTTAATCAGATTCCATGCAGATATATTTATCATGGTGGCTGGGGGATAATATTCTTGCAAAACTGTTCCAAACCACTACTACATGCCTCTGTAGTAGCAGTAACACATGTGTAGACCTCTTGTGAGACGCACCTTGCAGACAGTCAACATCAGAATCCTGGGCAGAGGGCACGGTCATGTTTGGAGTATCGAGAATCAGTACAATGAACTGTTGAAGAAAAAAAAATGAAGAATCATAACTGGATTCAGTGGAGGGTAAGGGAGGAGAATGTAAGATGTAATGGGATGTAACTAGCATAACCTTGAGAAAATAGTGATTTATAAATGGCAGAACCATGGGACAAGCACAAGGGATGTTATATTTCAGTAAATTACATCTTTTGTGTGTGTGTTTTTGAACCTCTCCAGATCAGACAGAGGAGGCTTCCTTTGAAACTCTGGTAAAACATCTGTTGAACAAAAGCTCTATACTTCTGAATTTTCTTACACTGTGCTTTCTGCCATTGTGGACTCTACTATTTGACTTCAGTTGCTCTTCCAAAATGCACATAACAGTTTACATGATGTCTCTTTCTAAATATCAACATTTTAAGAATCACAGCTGGTTAGTAAATACAGCTTTTGTGGAAATAATCTTACTGCATCATTTAATTCAACCACACACATTTGTTTTCTGTTTAAACTCTTAGTATGTATGATGATTTAAAAAAAGCTGGTTTGTACATCTTAGAGTTGTCCTTTCCAATGAGTCTAGCTGACATGCTACAGAAATTATAATGCTGAGAGTGATGTTTTCATGATTCTAATGTTAAAGTACATTTTTTGACTACTGCTTCTTCTTCTGGAGTGATGGCATTTTCAATCTAAAAGAAACAGTGTTTGACCTAATTACATTATGCTCCTCTAGCAATTTCAGAGGGCATACAGGGTAACATTAAAGGCAATAGGTTTTATATTCATGAAGCAAATTCTGGTAGGAATGAGCAGTAACCTGAAAATTACTTTAGTTTCACTTTTGGATTACTCTTTAGCAGCAACACTTGACAAAAATGTATTAAGCAAGAGAAAGATAAAAATAACTTGTAAAGGCCTTGAAGACTGAAATCATAGATAGTCATCACTGCGATATTAAAGGTGACTTGAAGTACAAGCATCCAAGGAAGATCCTGGAAATACAGAGTCTACAGTTCAAAAGCATTTTCAGGCATTTTGAAGATGGCAAAAAGAAATTAGCATATACTCAATGATTTATTGATTAATGGAACAAATATTTGGGAAAAAAATAGGATTTTTGGGTTTTTTAATATTACAACATTTTGGCCCTATAAATACACCTGGTCTTTTAAGTTACAAGAAAGGATGTTTCAGCCTGAGCTGGTAGATCACACTTTTCAAAACAAACTAGAGAGTGTCCACAACCCAATCTGGTATGATGTTGTATTCACTTCAAGTGAATACAAGGTAGGGTGCTCAGTTTGCAGTGGTGGATGCTAAAGAAGTGAGCAAACCTTTGGTGGGATAAAAACAGCCACTGCCTCCACAGCCTTCTAGCAGTGGGATGTCATTTGCAAATATTGTCACCACATATGTCTGTGCTGTTCTCCTCTAGCTCAAGCCCTCCTTTATTTCACTAGCAACATTTCTTATCAGCGTATTTCCAAAGCACTTCTTAATTACTTGCGGTTGCGAGGACCTTCTTTTTTCATTTATTTCAAGTTACCGAACTTCTGGAAGAAAATCTATGGTTTCAGCTGGTTTAGAGCTCTGCCTTAAGGGATGCAATGTGAAGGGAGTACACGTCAGGCTTATCACAAGCACCTCCCTTTTCACTAGAACTGAAAAGCGTGCCAAATGTTTTCGGTATTTCTTGTCTTGCAATAAATCTCCGCATCATTCACTTTTACAGTTTTGTTATATTTCAGTAAATTGTGTCCTTTTTGTGTGTGCTTTTGAATCTTTCCAGATCAGACGTGGAAAGCTGAGAGCTTAAGGTAGGTATTGCAGGGGGGACATTTCTGTAGAAAAGCTGTAACATTGTTTTCCTTGGGGCCATTCCTGAAACTTCATGTATTTTGTATTCTCTGCTAGAACCTGTATGCCAGCTCAGCTTATTTATCTTCCTAGCAGTCCCATTATGCTTTCTTTTGTGGTGGAAGGGAGGCAAAAGAGAGAAGGAGAGAGCAAGAGAGCAGTTTAGAGGCTGCACTATTCCAGTTATTGTAATGAAGTGATTAAATGAGGCCAGCAGGAGCAGGGAATTCATTGTGCCCGTGTACTCTGCATTGGTTAGGCCACACCTTGGTTGGAAGATACCTTTGAGATCATCGAGTCCAATCTATTATCCAACACCATCTAATCAACTAAACCATAATCTGCAGCATTTTAGTGTGTCCTGCCTTAGTTTTGTAGCTGTGAAGCCTTACACCTCAGTTTTCCATTTCCTATGCCACATGGCAGAACATGAGCCAGCAGTGCACCCAGGTGGCCAAGATGGCCAGTGGCATCCTGGCCTGCGTCAGAAATAGTGTGGCCAACGGGAGCAGGGAAGTCATTGTCCCCCTGTACTCAGCACTGGTTAGGCCACACCTTGAGTACTGTGTCCAGTTTTGGGGCCCTCGATTTAAAAAGGGCATTGAGACTCTTGAACATATCCAGAGAAGGGCAACGAGGCTGGTGAGAGGCCTTGAGCCCTATGAGGTGAGGCTGAGGGAGCTGAGATTGTTTAGCCTGGAGAAGAGGAGGCTCAGGGGAGACCTTACTGCTCTCTACAACTACCTGAAAGGAGGTTGTAGACAGGTGGAGGTTGGTCTCTTCTCCCAGGCAACCTGCACCAGAACAAGAGGACACAGTCTCAAACTGCACCAGGGGAGGTTTAGGCTTGAGGTGAGGAGAAAGTTCTTCACAGAGAAGTTGTTAGCCATTGGAATGTGCTGCCCAGGGAAGTGGTAGAGTCACCATCCCTGGGGATGTTCAAGACTTGGTGCCATGGTCTAGTAGTCATGAGGGCTTGGATGACAGGTTAGACTTGATCTCTGAGGTATTTTCCAACCTTATTGATTCTGTGATTCTATGAATCTAACCGGGGGGCCACCAGGCCCCCCGGCCTTTGTTGTCACCACCACCATCACCCAGTGTGCACCATGGGGACTCACCAGTGACGAGAGGAGGATCCTCCAGCCCAGATGGGCTCAGCTTGGGGCTGCTGCCTTTGCTGGGGAGGATTAAGAAGGGGAGTGGGTGGGGAAGGCAAAGTGGCCACACCTGGGGTGGGAGGAGACTCCAACAGAGTCCAGGTGCTCTGGGTTTGAGAGTAATAAGAGGGGAAAATAGGGTGGGTGGGGTGGAAAAGGAGCAGACTGTGAAACCAGTGTTGTTGAGAAAGAATGGAGATTAAAATGATATTCAAATAGGAATTACTGACTTGTCGTGATTGCTAGATCCTTAATATGGCTCCTTTCAGGATGTTCCACTACTCCTGGATATTAGATAATGTATTCACAGACACAACCATGATTTTGATAGGCCGGTATTAAGTTCAATAAGCAAACAAATATACAAAAATACTCATATACCTTCTGCTAAGGTAATTGTATAATGTTACCTTCTCAGCAAACTCTTGATCTCAGCCCAGCGGTTTTTTTCTTTGCAGTTGTTTTCCCACCCGTCTGTGTGGAGGGGAGGGGGCTTGTTTCTGAGAGCAGGCTGTGTGAAGCCAGGACACTGCTGGGCTGAAGAGGAGCCAATGGGTCTAGCTGGCAGAGTTGAACTCTCCTACAGCTAAACAGGAACAGTCCATACCACAATGAACCCTGTGGTCTCTCCTGTGTGAGTATGGAGACCACAGAGCATGAGATGGAAACCCTTTGTTCTACAGGCACAAGTGCAGGAGTTACAAAGAACAATAAAGAGAGAGTTCTTCCATCAGGAGAGCTGCACAGGTCTACCATGAGCAGTTCTCTGGTCCTAGTATATGGGCAGCAAATCCAAATTTGAGTAGGGGAAGATCTGGACGAGGCACTTAGTGCCAGGGTTTAGTTAATTAGATAGTGTTGGGTGATAGGTTGGACTTGGTGATCTCAAAGGTCTTTTCCAACCTTGATTCTGTGATTCTGTATTTGTGTCATAGGCTGATACCAAGATACCTGTGTCTCCATCCTAACATATGTAATACTTAACTGACAGAAGCATGGGAAATGTTTCATAGCGTAAGTCTGAGAAACTGATTTCTTAGGATGTGGAGATGTGGTTTTCCTCAAGCATTTACAGCTCTGAAAGCTTTTATAATTTTTCAAATACTGAAACTCAAACCAGGCTCAATGGCTGAGATTCTCCTGCTGCAAGAGAAGGTAGTCATGCAGAAAGGCAGCTGGGCTCTAAAATGTGAGGATGGTGAGGTAACAGTTTCTGAATATTGGTCTGCAAGGTTGCATTTATGAATGAATGTAGAGATTCGGTGCTTGATGGCATGTCCCCCGTTCAGTGCAGGAGACCTAGTAGGTTGTGGTGCCATGAAAATTTCTGCCTAGCCAGCAACAGCTCCAGAACTTCATAGAAGCATGTGAATTTTCCCCTGTCCCTACCTCTGTTTTATATAACATAAACAGAAACGTCTGTCAGGCTACTAAGCACAAGATGCTACATCTCAGCAGCAAAGCATAGCATGGTTGGGGGTACAATGCAGGCAGAGGTTTGTGAAGCAGCTCTTACAAAGTGCCTTGCCCAAAGGTGCCAAGCATTTTGAATACATTTGAAATAGTGGCTGTTGAGGGTTGCACCAAGGTTTTTGACTACACCTAGCTCCCCCTAACATGCTCTTTAGAGGAAACAATGTATTGACACAAGCTGGGATGCTCAAATTATGCTCCTATCAACAGCATGTCTGTACCAACCAGTTTTGCAGAAAGTTTTCTTTAGCAGTCAGCAACATAGAATGGCAGGCCTGCATCAGAATAGAAACACTAAACCAGCTGGAGGTTTTGGGAGATGCCGTACCTCCCGAACCACATCTGTGAGAGTAAATATCAGGGTAGTGCAAGCTGGGCGTGGCTAGTCAGTCCATCTGTCATCACTGCAGATGAATGCAAGCATGCAAGTGAAATAAGAGGTATGTGACTGCAGGCCTTGAGCACAAGCCCTATGAGGAGAGGCTGAGGGAGCTGGGATTGTTTAGCCTGGAGAAGAGGAGGCTCAGGGGAGACCTTATTGCTGTCTACAACTACCTGAAGGGTGGTTGTAGCCAGGAAGGGGTTGGTCTCCTCTCTCTAGCAATGAGCACCAGAACAAGAGGACACAGTCTCAAGCTGCACCAGGGGAAGTTTAGGCTTGAGGTGAGGAGAAAGTTCTTCACTGAGAGAGTCATTTGTCATTGGAATGGGCTGCCCGGGGAGGTGGTGCAGTCACCGACCCTGGCGGTGTTCAAGAGGGGACTGGACATGGCACTCGGTGCCATGGTCTAGTCATGAGGTCTGTGGTGACAGGTTGGACTCTATGATCCTTAAGGTCTCTTCCAACCTTGGTGATACTGTGATACTGTGAAATAGAGTTCTGGCCCTTTTAAAATAACATTTTCAACAACATAAGTACAAATGATCCTTATGCTGAGTATAACCATTAAAAAGATTGCTCTCAAATGATTATTTAAAATAAATGTGTAATCTTTTAATCACTCTGAAGATGTGTAAGAGTAATTACTCTGGCCTGAATCCAGACTGTCTCTATCAAGATGTGTTATTAATGCACTAATCAGCACAGCTGAAACATGTTCATGGATTGGTAGGGCTCCACACTCTAAATTTATGAGAAATTTAGGCTATCTGCCACTAAACTCCTTCCCAGTCTAGAATAACACAGTACAATCAGGTCTAACACACAGAGGAAAAGACAGATTTTTGCAGAAGAAAAACCAGTAGTCTGAATGCTTCTCTTTAAGCCAGTGATAAATTCAATTTAACTTAACAGAAGCAGAGAAGCAGCAGTTCTGAGGCGCCTTGATGATCCTTCTGGTACTCATTTACAGATTTGCACAAGTCTGCTCTTTTGTTGCATTTCTCTGGCATGTAGAAAGTACTGAGAGTAAAGTCTGTTTCAGACTCTACAAAATAGCATTTACAGAGTGTGGTTTTTAACTCCCAGGGGATTCCACAACAGACTGTATTACTGAAGTATTTGTAGTGGAAAAATTATGATCATGCACCATCTGTATGACTGAAAAAATGAGACTTTTTAGATCAGAAATCTTTTTTCTGTCCTGGAGCATGGAATAGGAGAGGATCTTCTATAACCCCAGCCATGCCTGTATCAAACTGTCTACATTTATTTCTGTAGATTTCACCAGATTCCTCCTCATGGGGATGAGGTGGTCCCAGTCATAATCTGATTCAGAAGGATCCTGTATCTGCTAAACCACTTGAATCCCTAAGCTGTGTCCTCATCTACTGAAATGCTAAAAAACTGCAAATACAGATTTATTGGAGGCAGGGGCCTTTCTGAGAACTTGTCTCTCTTCAAGCCACAGCTGTAGTATCTTCTTCTCATATAATATGGGGAATCTGTTCACCTTCACTGTTCAGATGGGGGAGTTTCTGCCTCAGTAGCTGCATACCATGCTTCTGTACTGTGCTGCATTTTGTAATTCTACTTTGGAGAGAAACCTACCTTGGATCTCTCTCTGCTTGACTTGGGCAGATCAGTTCAGTTAACCTACAAGATAACTGAGTGATGTAGATGGCTTGGTGTCAGGTCATTTCTATTTTGTTTAATGGATTGTTGTTTGGAAACCTTAATTTTCT
This sequence comes from Picus viridis, assembly GCA_033816785.1. Lineage (NCBI taxonomy): Eukaryota > Metazoa > Chordata > Aves > Piciformes > Picidae > Picus > Picus viridis. Next base: position 14,683,370 of record CM066570.1, read on the forward strand.
CAACTGATTGGCTTGGACACAGATTCATATCCTGTAACCTTTGTATAGTATATGATATTAAAAGAGTATATTTAGACTGGATATTAGACAGAAACTCTTTACAATTAGGGTGGTGAGTCACTGAACAGGTTGCTCAGGGAGGTTGTGGATACCCCCCTCACTAGAGATGTTCAAGGCCAGGTTGCACAGGGCCTTGAGCAGCCTGGTCTAGTGAAAGGTGTTCCTGTCAAAGGCAGGGGGGTTGGAACTATTTGATTTTCAAGGTCTCTTCCAACCCATATCATTCTATGAGGCTATGAATCTATACTTCCTTTCCAAAGCATACCTTTGGAAATAAAAAAAAACCGGAAAGTCTCTTTTCCTCTGTAACAGCCTTATCCCAATTCCCCATTGAAGTGACAGCAATGGTGATGGCCAATTACATGACGTTAATAGCTCTTAAATCCAAAGCTCCAATGTAGTCTGCACCACACAAGTGGGTCACAATACAGGCCTTTGGGGTTTGTAGGGACAGAATCTGAATTTGCTGAACAACCCTTGGGTCCTGCTGTGAAAGCTGGAAATATTTCCTTTGTTCCGAGGAGTGCTGTGAAACTAAATATGCCAAATCTTTCCCAGCAGCTTGCCTATTTCTTAGAAGATGCTTTAGACACTTGACATACTATGAGTGTGATTTTGTTATAAAATTCCAACATTTGGATAATATTGAAATATTTTTTCTTTCTAATGCTCAGCAACTGCATGAAACTTTTTATCTGTCAGTATTCAACAAAAAGAAACTTTAGTATTGCTGCTGAAATACAAAGTGTTTTGCTTCGTGTTTTGTTGTGTACTGCTAATCAAGTTTTATTGCACCATTTCTTCTTGACTGTTCTGCTCCTTCTTGGAGCACAAGCCCTATGAGGAGAGGCTGAGGGAGCTGGGGTTGCTTTGCCAGGAGAAGAGGAGGCACAGGGGGGGACCTTATTACTCTCTACAGCTACCTGAAGGGAGGTTGTAGACAGGGCGGGGGCTGGTCTCTTCTCCCAGGCAACCAGCAGCAGAACAAGAGGACACAGTCTCAAGCTGCACCAGGGGAGGTTTAGACTGGATGTTAGGAGGAAATTCTTCATAGAGAGAGTGATTTGCCATTGGAATGGGCTGTCCAGGGAGGTGGTGGAGTCACCATCACTGGAGGTGTTTAGGAGGAGACTTGATAGGGTGCTTGGTGCCATGGTTTATTTGATTAGGTGGAGATGGATGATGGTTTGGACAGGATGATCTCGAAGGTCTCTTCCAACCTGGTCTAGTCTAGTCTAGTCTAGTCTAGTCTATGTATTGGCAGTACCTACTAAATTTTTGATGAAGTGCATAATTTCTGTGAGATAGTTGTTTGCATGACTATTAGATTAAACTTTGAATCCTAGCAGTTTCCCTGTGGCTTGATAGTTGCTTTCATTACAACCTGATTTTGCCTCTCTGGCAGGTAATTCTTTACTTGCTTTTGTTAGTTGAATTCCTCCCTATCTTTTCTACTTTCTACAGATTATCTGTGTCAGCATATTTGATAATTTACAGAGGCCAAATAGGGTAGATGCATTTCCTGTGTCTAGATATTCAGTCATCAAAAAGTTTAAACTATCTGACATGATTTCTTCAATAAAATTCTGTAACGTATTATTTCTTGCCCTTTTCCTCTCTCTTCTCTTCTCTTCTCTTCTCTTCTCTTCTCTTCTCTTCTCTTCTCTTCTCTTCTCTTCTCTTCTCTTTTCTTTTCTTTTCTTTTATTTTCTTTTCTTTTTTTTTTTTTTTTCTTTTCTTTTCTATTTTATTTTATTGTCTATTTTATCCCCAGTGTTTGTTCTTCAGTGTGTTAATATTAGACCAATGGACCCAAAGATGCCCTGGTCTGAGACACACGCTGCTATTAGGGTTTTGTGACCCAAATTCTTCATTTGATCAGTGTGCTAAAATTTCTTCCTCTGGAACTGCAATTTCATTTTCAATGTCATGGTCTGTCTCTATAGTCATCATCCCATGTGGCCTCTCCTTACCAACAATAGCTTATTTCTCAGAAGATTGGGCAAGATATTCAAGCTCATCTGAATCTTGATCTTATGATCTTCAATGCCTGATTTATTCCCATTGGATGTGAATTATTTTTTTCTTTTTAATAGAAACTCTGGATTGATCTTTTGCTACTTGAATTTTTTTCCCCAAGCCCCAAAAATTACCTCGCCATGACTCTTGGGAATTCTCACTTTATACTTACACTTTCATACTTAGAACACAGTTCTCAACTATTTACTCTCCATCCTTGCAGCGATTTGACTACCTTCATTTTGTAAAGCACTTTTTTCATTTATCCATTTGAACTGAAGATCTTTCTTATGAACATTTTGCTTTTCACAAGGGCAGACTTGGGCCACTTATTTTTGTACTTTAGATTTAAAGAAATGTAAAGCCTCCTCCATAGCAAAGTTCCAGAATAGAGATGAATAGTCTCAGACTAGTCATTTTGAATCACTGATCTTTTAAGTAGACAAGTCTCTGTTATTTTCTAGAAGGTCTTTATCCTATATTTCAGCTTTCCCTCCTTTCATGGAACAAGAAACACACAAAGTTTTTCCCCTATCAGTGTCTCACAATGCACTCCCAGAAATGGATGTGCTTATTTTGCTCAAGGATGTGAAATCAATTTTTTTCAGAAAGTCAGCTACAGGCAACTTGACTTTGTTCCCTGCTAGTGTTTGAAACACTAGTTCTGCAAGAATCACAGCAATTTAAGTTTCTCAGTTTACCATCTTCAAGTGTTCATCTCACCTCAGTCTGCACAGGGTTAGATTAGCAGAACTCTCTTTTCAATCTTCTGCTTTTAGCTTTACATCTGAGTTAACCTTACAGGCACTGAAGTGAAAACCAAAAAGATGCAAATATTGTTGTAATGCAGCTAATGTTTTACAGATGCCAGGAATTCCTTCCTTAGTGCTGATAGGAAATGTGCAAATTAACAAATCTATGATGCATTGTTACATAAAGTATAATTAGTGTGCAATTAATTAGTGTGTGACTTTTATATCCAGCTTAAGTTCACGGGGATGAGATAAGTTTTGGATTGTATTTCATTTCATTTATGTGTAGACAGATATATTTACACATGTACACATACATAACAATGAGTGCTCATGTGCATAATGTGTGTATTCATGATGCAAACCCCCCAAAGAGGCAGGTTTAGAGCATCATCAGAGTGCCTTTTCATACAAAGGGGAAAATCTGTAATTTAGAAGCAAAACCCTGTCATAACAAAGTGGTTTAATTTTAGTTACAGACCAGGCTTAAAACATACCCAATCTAGGGCAAAGCCCATCTCTGAAGTGCACAGCCTGAGGTAAATTGATACATTCATTCCCAGCGCAGACTTCTTCTACACTGATTACTGGTCTCTACTAACAGTGTTTGCAAGACGGCTTATCTATTCTCCCCTTCTATAAGAGACACTGTTCAAAGAGCTTGAAACACAGCTGCCTCTTTACAGGCTTTACCTAGTTTTCAAAAGGAGGGGAATCACGTGGCTGGGGGATGGATGCCTCTGCAATAGAAAATCTAAATTAACCTTCATAGAAAGTGGGGAGTCTTGTTTGGATCTATCAGAAAAGGAAAGCACTTGTAGGTGAAATCTTCTTAAGACCAAAGCAAAAACTTGGAAGGAACCCTGTGAAAATGCTGGGCTGCAAGGCTTCCTGGGCATTTCAAACAAAAGAAATTAGCTCTCTGGATAAAAAGTTTCTGGTTTAAATGTGAAAGTTTTCACCATGAAGAGGCAGTGCAATGCTGGAAGTCTGAACGAGCTGAGAGTTTAACACTGAGCCTCGCTGCCTGGCTCTGGCACAGTCTGCCTTATTCCTCACCTCAATCCTGCTTCAGAGCAGTAGCTGTGACACCAAATGCACATTTGGTTCATCCTGTCAAGAAACCAAATGGTGGACCTAAGCATATCCTAACCTCTGCAGACAATATTTCAGCAATTTCCCACTTCTGAATTATAATTTTGGTCAGCTGGACAAACACAAAGCCGGAAATTATGTCAGGACACCTCTTTCAGTGTTTCTCCTTCTCAGTCCTATTTCACTTGCCAGCATGGGAAGGCTGTGCAGTGGCAGGAGAGAGGGTCTGCCAGCATCTGACACACTAGGATGTATTGCAGACCACCTCTGCCTTGGGAATCATAGAGTTTATCCATCTCGCCCTGGCTACTGCCAACCTGTACCCCAAGACCAGGAGCAGCGAGAAACTGGAAGTGACAGGAATGACTAAAGGAAGGGGCAAGAAAAAAAAATAAGAGAAGGAGAAGGTGAGAAATAGGGTATTACAAAAGGAGCAGCTTGTTCATACAAGCACATAACCCAGAGATGTAGTGTAGTGCAGAAAGACAGCTTTTGGCTTTCATTTTTGTGAACTTTCATGAGAAGGAAAAACATTTCTTTGTGCAAGACTTGTGAGAGCACACACATATCACTGCTGGTTTGCAGTCCAACCTGCCCAGCTGCTCAAAAGCATATGAGAGGAGAGCTTTCTCTTCTTTTTAGAGCTCTGCTTGCAAGATGTAATAAGCTACTGAAGCAAACTCAGCCCAGATTTTTATTGCAAAATATGCCAAAATGTTTATGGTAATGTAAATGAGATGATAGTTTTGATTTGCCATCACTACAGGTTTTTACCTCAGCCTGTTGGAGAAAGAAACTTGCAGTGTGATGGATGAGCACCGACTTCAGGCCCAGGCAGTGATGGACATAAAATCTTTTCCAAACTGACCCATGCCTATCCTTCCTATTCTTGGACACTGGACAAGATTGTATAACTGTTTCTTGGTTTACGATGTTAATTCACTTACTCTGAGAGATTTGGAGTGTACAGGGGCAAAAGGGAGATGATGTACCTGTAAGCCTGTGATAAATCTGCTACAACAGGGCTATGGTTTATCCCACCACCTGTTTTGGAAGTCAGTGTATGGCATATCTGGAATAAAGTTTACTAGAGGCATAGCTGCCTACATTTCTACTAAGTGAACAGCATATTAGGTAGTCTTTTCTGCCAAAACACTTTGCACATGTGTTTGTAGAAGACCTGAGCCCAAAGTATGGAAAGTATGGGGTTTCTATATGCAAAACTCTACACCTGAGGTAGTGGCTCTTGCTTTACAGAATGTAGGTTTTCATTTCAGAAACAGCTTTCTGTCAAGAAGGAAAACTGCAGCACTTACGATATGAGTGGGAACCATAGATTAGTGTGCAAGTTCCCCTGGGGATTTCCATGTTCCACTTTTGCACTTCAACAGGCCTAAGGCAGCAGAAATTGCATGCCTACATCAGTTAGATTCTGTTTCTTCTTGAATTATGTGCAAGATATGCAACCCAACCCTCCTGTAAAAGTCTCGCAACATGCAAGCTCATATACCCCCCCATGCAAGAGAATTTGCTTTTATGGAGACTGCCCTAATGTGTGAAATCATGAAGTTAACCCCCTGGCATTAGCGGTGGGCCTTTGCCTCCACAGTTCAAAACTGAGAACTCCCAAGTGCTGGTCCCAAGTGCTCCTAAAAGCCCAGTGGATATGGCTGCAAGAAAAGCAGTTTTCCACCTCCAGATATATTTCATTTCCCCAAGCTTACTACAATAAAATGCATCAGACAGATCTTGCTGTCTTTGGAAGCAAGACCACCCAAGGGCATTGCTGTGAAACTGTTTTGAGTGAATGTGATTCGAGCAGTTCAATACAAGGTCAACGGATCTGGCAGGTTGTTTTTTTTCAGTTTCCTTTTTCTGGCGTGTCTTCCTCCTTCTTCCCATTCCACAATTGTGAAAAAGTCCAATTTGATTTAGGACTGCAATCCCACCCAGTATTCTGCTTTTCACAGTGTAAAAGAGGAAAATGTTTTACCAGCTCTGAATAGTCAGATTCACTTAGATAGTGAAGAAAATTCTTACAAGTAGCAGTTTCAAATGCAGCTGTAGCCTCTGATTTATTTAAAGTACCTGTTATTTTAAAATTATTCCATTAAAAAAGAAAAAGGAAAAAAAGACACCAGCCTGTGCTTTTATTTCTTCTGCTTACAGAGACCACTGGGAGGACTTGTGAGATGTCAGGGAGATAGAAAGGCAGGGGAAGTGGACTGTTAACACTAGGATCTCACCTGCTGTCAGACCATGCTTAGCACTGAATAGAATGGAAGGCTTGGATGGAGGTCTGTGAGGCTTGATCCTGTGCCAAGTCTGCTTAAAGGCATGTTCCTGCAGATGGAGCTAGTGTGAGTATCGCTGGTGACTCCCACAAAAACACCACTGGAAATTTCTCTTCCTCCCCTACTCACTTACTCTCCCTCATTTTCTTTATGTCCCATCTCTTTCACTTTGTTTCTGGACTTTGCAGAGGTGCAGCCATTTGTCCAGGGTCTCTGCCAGTAAATTTAGGGGCCCAGTGCCTTTTCTCACTGGACTCAATAGAAATCTTTCTTATGACTGTAAAAGCATCTTGACTGAACATAAATTATCAGGCATGGGGAATTAGCTGTTGCATTAAATGTAAGTAATGATTACAGGTAAGAAAGTAAAAGAAATATTTTGGTAAGTAAGCTCCCTTCTGGAAAGGTTTCTTTAAAATCAATTAAGATAAATGAATGATTAATTCAAGTACTTTCTCAGAAGATGAAAGACATTATTTCTTTCTGCACAGAAATTCATTGAATGGGAAATTATCAAACACAGCATTTATTGCTTGGAGTCCAGACGAATAACTGAATTCAGTGTTGCCCTTCCTGACACCCATTTCCTACTCAAGAAGAGAACCAGACTGTAGGACTGAAGAAAGAAAAGATTAATAAATGGTAGAATGAAAGAAGAAAGGCAATAATTGTATTATTTTACCTCTAACACATCCCTCAATTAATTGGTTACACCGCTGTTTCTCACAAGAAACTTTCCAAGTAAGCTATCCTGTTCAACACTCAGTTTCTCAGTTAACATCTCCCTCTACAATGACTACAAGTGAATTGTGCAGGGCTTGGGTCTGTCCTTCCAGCCACATGGAGCATAAAGATTCATGGACAAAAACACCATAAAGCCCAAAGTTCCCTTAGAGTCTATACTCTGTAAGGCTGCTCCATTGGCCATCTTCTGTAACTATGCTTTCCTCCTTGATGCAAACTTCCTTTGAAAGACACAATATCTTTGGCTGCCCCTAAGACTGTGGGAGTTGGCAGTTCTGTGCTGAGCCCTGTTGATATTTTCTGCTGGAAAAGTCCTGCACCACAATGCTGCATGGAGAGGCCAGTTTCTTCTGTGACTTCCTTTGGCTCCAGGGCACATGATGTCCAAAAAGATAAGGAACAGATATCTGCGCCCTGAGCAAAGAAGGAAGATGTTTCTATAAGAGATTTGCTGCCCTCTCACAGACAGTTTGATCTTTCTTTGTCATAAGAGTTTCTGCTCACCCACCAGGACACAGAAGAGAAGAGAGCAAGTTACCATCATTTGCTAAAGTCCACATACATTTTTATTTTTGGTTTATGTTTTCTCCAAAAGTCTGCTTTAGATTAAAATGCTAAAATGTTATTTAAAAAGAGGTTTCAATGTTATTTTCTTTTGTAAATATGTATCAAGTGTAGCTCTGGTTTCTGTTATTACAATTAGAGTATTTTGCTTTTATTTCTGCAGAGTTCACATGCTTTTTATTTCAACAAAAGAACCCTAGCCATAGCCACTGCACTATTGGCAGCTATTAAGCACAAGGATATCCTGCTACTTTTGTGTTTCCATCCATCACCTTCCTCCTCCCCTTCTCACATCTGCATGTTTGTCTCTATCACCTGTCCCAACACTTTCAGGCCAGGAGCGCTGTGTCGCAGCCCGTCTGTCAGCCTGTGTGTTTGCACAAAGCTAAAGCAAGTGATACCCAGTCCTGGGCAAGGTCTCCCTCACACAATATAAATTGTGATCCACAGAGGAGATGTCTGTTTCTACGGAGAGCTAATCCTCACACATCCTCGTGTGGGGTAAGTACACCTCTCACCTTTCAGAATGAAGGACTTTCTGAGCTCAGAGGCACCAGCCCTAAAACCAGGGTACCTCCTGCTGACGGGGTGCTGGCTGTGATTGCCACCCCCAGGACAGCATCAATCATATTTGGTACAGGCATGCATAATTCCCCTCACCAAATTTCCTGAGTATAGGAAAATCATGCATGTAAATATATCCTCAGTGCCAGAGCACTTCAGCTGGCTTTTGTGGTTGATGACAGCTCCGTCATCAAGCTTTGAAAAAGGCAGCGTGAGGATTTTGTGAAGTGGCAAGCTGCAACCTACCCCAAAACACCTCTAACCACAAACTCTTGAATTTTCTGTATATGTTAACCCCTTAAAGTATGCTTACAGCTATTCAGTGATTCTGTTGAAGAGGTATTAAACAGAGGTTGTATACAGATTTTGTCATCCCTTGCTGCCACAAGGCTCTGCTGTACAGTGAATATGGACAGTGGCAAAGTCCAGTGGTCAGTGATGTTCCCAATAGATGTCAGGGCAGATGTAGCAATAAAATCTGCAAGGGCAGGCACCTTTTTTCTTGCTGTATCATTAAAGATGAGTGCTGGAGAGGAAGGTTACTTTCTAAAAGTAACATCTCACCAGAACCAGGAATGTGGCAGTTGCTGCGCTTTCAAAAGCTACAAAACACTTACATGTAGGTATATCAGATATTGGCAGTGTACTGTCTTCACCTGAGGAGATTTCAGCCTGTAATTTTCTTTTTCACCTGTGGCATGAGTGTTTCCCCAGCATACAGATGGGAACTCTTCGCTCTGAGTCTTCTTTTAGACAAGCGGAAATCTGCACCACCTCGTATATCCCTTATAGACTGGCAATCGAATTCTACCTCATATCTACTTCAGCATTTGCAGCTTAGTGCAGTAAAGAAGCTGGTTGCTTGGAGGAATACAATACCATCTTGAGAAGTATGTAGGCTTTGAGTTACAGTTGTAACAGTTTGCTTTGCTGGTCTCCACTTCAGACAGGAGAGGAAGAAGTCGGGAACTAGCCAGGCAGAGCCTGCAAAATGTTAAAACAAAGTCAGCATTTCAAGGTCTACATCTCACAGAAGTCAACTTAGTTCCTTCTCAGCTGCTCACTGGAGAAAACTTCCGTTTCCACGGACAGTTTATATTAAGAATCCCCAGCCTGAATCTGTTCTGAAATTTCAGAGTGAAGCAATGAAACAATTGGTTTTCTCAGGAACTGTCTTTGAATAATTGTTGAGTAAAACCCTTGGATATCTTTTGATAATATTTGTTACATATCCTGCTGGTTTCCCTTGCCTCTTGTATTTCCCTACGGGTTTCAGATGTCTGCCCACCTTTCCCTGTACCTGGAATTCTGTACCACACCAAATTCACACCAGAAAAAATCTCTAACATTATCTGTAGGTTGAAAATGACAAGTTTGGCTTTTAATTAAGAAAAAATTTCCAGTAGATGTTTTTCCAGTGACTCCAAGTTTCACCAAGTTCAAGTTTGCGTGGCTATTTAAAGAAATGTCGTAAAAATAAAATGAAAATGTGCTGATTTAGGCCCCAATTCAGCAATGTGCTTAGGCTTGTATTTAAACTCATCCATTAACACGTCTGCGTGTTGAATAAATCCCCTGTGGTATTTAAAGCTCGGAGAGTGTTTAAGGGTTGTTGTGATTTCAAATCCTCCTCAGTAGGACACACCAAAAAAAAGTATCCCATACATAAGATAAAAGCACTAAAAACACTAAGAAAGAAAGAAAGAAAGAAAGAAAGAAAGAAAGAAAGAAAGAAAGAAAGAAAGAAAGAAAGAAAGAAAGAAAGAAAGAAAGAAAGAAAGAAAGAAAGAAAGAAAGAAAGAAAGAAAGAAAGAAAGAAGGAAAGAAAGAAGGAAAGAAAGAAGGAAAGAAAGAAGGAAAGAAAGAAAGAAAGAAAGAAAGAAAGAAAGAAAGAAAGAAAGAAAGAAAGAAAGAAAGAAAGAAAGAAAGAAAGAAAGAAAGAAAGAAAGAAAGAAAGAAAGAAAGAAAGAAAGAAAGAAAGAAAGAAAGAAAGAAAGAAAGAAAGAAAGAAAGAAAGAAAGAAAGAAAGAAAGAAAGAAAGAAAGAAAGAAAGAAAGAAAGAAAGAAAGAAAGAGAAAGAAGAAAGAAAGAGAAAGGAAAGGAAGGAAGGAAGGAAGGAAGGAAGGAAGGAAGGAAGGAAGAAAGGAAGGAAGGAAGGAAGGAAGGAAGGAAGGAAGGAAGGAAGGAAGGAAGGAAGGAAGGAAGGAAGGAAGGAAGGAAGGAAGGAAGGAAAGAAAGAAGGAAGGAAGGAAGGAAGGAAGGAAGGAAGAAGGAAGGAAGGAAGGAAGGAAGGTTGGTTAATGCTTATAATTTAGCCAACGTTTTGAATCAGGCCAGACTGAAATATATAGCAGGGTGTGCTCCTGTAGCCTCTACTGAAAGGACAAACCAGCAGTACAGGTTGATGGATGCCTGTCACTAAGTGGTAGGAAAATTCCTGCCTGCTTTCTGCCACTGACAGACGTGATGTCAGAGGCAGAGGTCAGCTACCTTCTCCTTTCTCATTTGGTGGTGAAGGGTGAGTAGTGTTCTTCAGGAGGCTCTGTGTGAGGGCCCAAAGCACCCAAAAGCTAACAGAAATCACTGGAGGAGGTTCCTGCTGCTGAGGTTAGTCCCACCAAGCTGCCACAGTCTTACTCATCTGCCTCGGGCTCAGCCATTTGCTTCCAACTCCAGACAGGCATACTGGTGTACACATAGGGTGATAGGCACCAGCCTAGCTATGCTATTTTAAAGCCACACTCCCCTTTATCTGAATTATTTTCCCAGTGCTGACAAAGATAAGAGAGGCTTAACTCAGCTGAGTGGGTCACTCCAGCAAGGAACTTGTTTCACTGTTATTAAGCAGCACTTAAGTTGCATCCTCCTGCAAGAGCAGTCGAGTATTTTTGGTATCCTAAAGCTGTCAACATATTTTCACCTCCTTTTTTATTCTTCAACTCTGATGATAAAAACAAGGAGAGTATAGATTGTTCTGCACAGTAACTGAAAAAATAAAGCAAAGTCTTTGGCTTTAATCCAAACTGCAGACAACATTGGACTGTCGGTAACATCTCTTTGAAGCAGTACTCTTTCAGCTCAGCTTTCATGCAAATATACAATGAAAGTTTGATGAGAGATGTAAAGATAACAACTTTAAATTTCAGTGCTTACTGAGAAGGGTGGAGAATTGTTTTTCTTAGACAAAAGCCACACTGAACAAAGTAAGAGTGTGGCATAATTCTGTTTCTCATTTGGCCTCTACCTGAAAGAAACTAGGCATAAACTGGATAAGCCACTAAATGTGACTCAGCTCATTCACAAAAGCTACCAAAAAGAAAAATAATTTTTAAAAAAATCTTTGTTTATTGAAAGAAAATCATCTAACAATAGACCTACCTGCTGCAGCAGGCAAGCCTGACTCTTTGGTAATGCCAGGCTGTGGTAGTACTTTATTATCTTAAATGCAGGATTTCCCCTCTTGATGTTTGAACAGATGGTTTTGAGGCAATACCTCTATGATTCTTTTTGAATTATTACTAATTCATCTTAATACTAAACTTGTTTGGACTCTATGAGGCAAGCTATTAAAAGCAGCAGAGTTCTAGGATTTAAAGTGTCATCTCGGTATTATACTCGAAAGGATCTCATAAAATGTCTGAGGCAATAATCATTAGCTGTCCCAGTATTGTCTCTGCCAGTTCCCACTACTGGGAATGTCAGGAAGAGATGTAAAACACTGGGATGTTTAAGCTGGGAAAAAAATTATACAACTGTGTACACAGGTGGAGCTGGACTCACTTGTATTGAGGGGAGGAGGGGAGAGAGAAGGAGCAGGTAAGTTGAGAAGAAGGTGAGTCTGTTGGTAAGGAGTGGGCTGTTTAAATATACAGGGAGATGAAGTGAAGAGGGTTATTTTTCACATAAATATGCTCATGCCAGAGTACCCAAAACATGAAACTGAAAAATGCCATAACCTTTAACGTAGGGACTGTGGAAAGCAATGTCTCCTTACTGAGGACACTGTTCATTCCATTGGGTCCCCTGCTCCTTACGTAGTAAATGCTAGCAGTAACAGCAACACAGCTCTGGAGGTTGGTGTTTCAAACTCTGCTGGTCACATCCATCTATACTCCTCCTCCTCCTTACCCATGTTGGTCCCATTGCTTCAGTTAAGCACATCAAGTAATCTGGTCCAAGGCTGGGCTCTGAAGCAAGTCACCATCCCTGGAATGCCCAGGCTTGGCTGCTGCACCTCCAAGTGGGTGCCACCCAGCTTAATTTCAGGCATCATCCCTGCATTATCTGAGGACTGCATTCACCATGAAGAGCTGGATCCGCAAGACAGGGATTTTAGTTGTTAGCATATGTTTTGAAGTAACTTAGTTTTAACTTCTTGCTCATTTAGTCACCCTCTGCAGCTTTTGGAAAACCACAAACTCATTCCCAGCCCTGTTGCTCTATGTGAGGGTTGGAAGTAAGCTGGGAAAGGAGCAGTGATACATGAATTACTTATTCTGTGGTAAGCAAAGGTTGTGCATTTGCCCTATAAGATAAAAAGATGTGAGCTAAGTGGCCCAGATTCGATACAGATGTTACTGAAAAAAAGTCTGGTAGGCTTGAGGGATGATGTTGAAGCAGGACCAGACAAAGCACATAAAATCCTGCTGTAGGTGATAGCCAAATTTCCATTGGTTTTAGCAGTTCTGGGACTTTGTTCATGCTGTCTACTGCTACTATCTGGGGGTTAATCACTGTGAATTTTGAGGCAAAACCTGTGCTTAAGACCCCAAACCACTTGCTTTACATAAAATTTAACTCTTTCAGAGTTTCTCACAATCTGTTTAGCCCGAACAGAGCCCTATTAAATCTGAAAAGCAGTGTTTTTTGCTTATGATGATTAACAAAGATAAACCCAGTTTAACTTTAAGACTGTGTTTTCAGGACTAGCAATTGTGCAAACAGTGGTGGATATAACATAGAAAACAAAATTAATTCTCAATAGCATCTCTCTTTACAACGTCATTGTGGGCTGTGTTGACTTTAGACTGGCTTTTTTTTTCCTGTGAATGCCATGGAATTTAAGATGACTTGAAACACTCAAATGAACACATTTAAATGTGTGTATTTATGGGTAAAGGAGGGGGATTCGCACTTAAATCCTAAGTGCTGGAATTAGCTCCCACAAAGCCCAAGTGTGTTGACTTTTAAATGTATTCAGCTGATGGAGCAGAAATGTGTTGGCTAGCTACAAGTTACATTTTTTTTCGCCTCTCTGGAGAAAATCTCACTATAACAGAATAAGTGCAATATGTTTCAGTACACAATTTCAGCTACAGAGTGGTGGGATTCATTTGCAGGACTTGAGGTTCCGTTTCCTAGTGTAACTGGGTGCATCTTGGACTGTCTGTATTGTTCTTGCTCCACAAATGCAGAGCTCTCCATCTGTCCTCAGTCCTAAATTGTGCACTCAAGGGGGGCTCAGTTAGAGAGACTGGGGCAAATTGGGCCATAGGAAGTTAAGGAGGGCACTTAGAATGCTAGAGCTGACAATACCCATGTGGGAGACCCTTGCCATAGCAGAGGAATCAGAAGAGAGCAGAGTGCCCACATATTGTACCAGATCAGTGTGCCAGGAAGCCAACAATGTAAGCACAACAGCAAACCCATTTCCTCTTCCACTTTTACAGAAGAAAATAATCTGGGAAGGAAAGGGGATCAATGGCTGGAGATGTCATCTGCAGCTGAAGTCTGAAAGTTCATCTGCTGGAACCAAAACTACAAGGGGCAACTCATGTATCATTAGAATTCTGTTTAGACTAGTTCCATTAGTCAGATTAATTGTATAAATTGTCACAGATTAAATCTGAAAGAAACTTGCCTAATTGCCTCATCTTTCTATGGTGTAAGAGAGTAAACATTTTTAACCACCTGGCCATGCCTCTGCATCATCTCTTACAATTATTTTTACAAGTCATGATGGTTCTGGCTCTTCCCTCTCCTATGGATATTTAAATACCAGTACTGCAGCTGGATGCAGTAGCAGGAGGAAGAACTATTCTTGTAGCAGGAGTACACTTGATGCTTTCAAGTCAGTAGGCAGGACAGTGCCGCCTTGAGGGACTCAGCCCAGAGCTTCTCAGGAGGCTGCTCCATTATGCTGACATTTTTGCCTTCTGTGTATGAAAGAAAGGCAATTCTGCAAAGATCAATATGCCTATCATCATGCCTGGCAGATTTCCTACAGCCTCTGACACTTGCTGGAAAAAAAAGAAAAAAGGGAAAAAAAAAGAACGAAAAAACCAAACCAAACCCCCAAATCCTCAGTTGTCCTTACTCCTTTCTTCATGAGAATTAAAACCTGCAGTCTATGTCTAGGTTTTGCTATGCAGATACCAGTATGCGATCTATCTGTCTGTCTATCTATCTATGACGAACATAATCGTACCTTAATTTAACCCACGGTCTATCTCTCTGCAAAAATCTTCAGTGAAACATAATGACTGGTTTGATACACAGTGCAAATGACTGTTCAGAATCAATCACAGGGGTTTGGTGCAAAATTCTTTTTCTGTAACAGAAAAGGAACATATAATGCAAACATTGTGTGCCTGACATATTTTTATAACAGAGTACTAAGAAAATACTTGCTACCTGAAATATTTCTGTAAGTCACTGAAGCAAGCAATCCAACATGTGGGTTACATTACATTCAGAGCTGATCTTAGTTTTGTAACACACACTAAACAGCAGTATGTAGGAGGCTCAGGTTTAATAAAACTAAAACTTTCGGCGGTGCATACAACCAATAAAGATTTAAGCATGCTGGGCATGATCAGCATACTAATTGCTGCATTAATAAATCCTAAAGCCTGGGTTGTTTTGAAAGGCAAATAAAATTATTGTAGAAGCCTTGAAGAGCATTCACTTGAAAAAGTTAGCATATGTCTGTACTGAGATGTGCGTGAATATAAAATATTACCGGTAACACTCATCTGATTTTTTTTTCCTCATGTTTTTTCTACCTCTCTGCTCTGGGCAATCAGGACATTGCAGGATCTGATGTTAAATTGTTCTACTCCAGTGTTTATTGACAAAACATCACTAAAACCCAATTATGTTTCTGTAACTACTAGTGATAATGAAGTTTATTTTTCATTTTCACCACTGCATTGAATAGGTCATGTTATACAAATGAAAGGCTCTCAAAGAATAAGGTTGGACAGAGGTATCTATTCAGCTACAACACTTCAGACCACAACCACAAGCAAAAGGGAACATGAAAGCTATTGCCCCAGCATAAAAAAATTGTCCTAGGTTTCCACTTCACAAAGCTGCAGTGAAATATCTCCCAGGAGGCCAGGAAAACAAGAGGCCCCTGAAGTCTTTTCTTGTGAGGAAACACAACCACAACTGAGTCTAAACTGATATGAAGTAGTACTTCGAGTGCTGCAGGCCAGCACGCAGCATCTTGTCAGGCTGTCATCAAGAGGGTCTTCCACTCCCACTTCTGCTTCCCAGCAGCCCCCCAGCTCCTCATGGGAGAGAAACTCTGCCCACCTCACCCAGAAAAAGTCTGGAGATCAGTGGCAAGAAGCTTCCAGATTAGGAAGGACAAGCTTGCAAAGGTGAAAAGGAAGATTAAAAAATTAGCCCTGAGAGTTTATAGAAGTGGAAAGTGCTCTGCATTTCCAACCCTAGTGGTGGAAGAAAAATAGCTTTACATGCCACAGAACATGAAGAAAAGTTTTATTTTCACCAGGAGCTCATTTGCCTAGCAAAAAGCTCACTCCACTGTTCTTTACCTCCTAAATAAAAATTGTTTATTAAAAAGTTTGGAATTTTTTAATGAACGGCAGGATTAATGAGCCGTGCTCAAGCAGCAGTGATTCCTGCCAGCTTGTGCATTAGTCAGCTATTAACATACTTCTTGGGTAATTTGATGGCATTTTTTTCATAGTGCATTGGAAATCACAAAAGACTCGTTGAACTCAACGGGATCTTTACTCCCAGTTCGTTTGCCTTGCAGTCTGATGACTGTGGCTGTTCTAATACACGTTGAGGTTTTTCTCTGTGGCATCAGTACAATTAGTGGAGAAACTCAGCAAATACTATTACAGCTTCCTTTTAGAGACACCTCATTTTTAGAACAGCAGTTCTCTCCTCTTTCTTCTACTTAATATTACATGGACTGAAAGAACAGATAGAGAAAATGGCAGGGTGGGGGCGGGGAGGAAAGAAAAAGATTGCATCTCTCTTTCCTTGTAAGCTCTTGTCCACCCAGCGTGATGCAGATAAGAAGCATGTGTTAGAGCTGTGAGTTCTGAATCTTGAGCAGAGTGTTTCCAGCACGCAGAAGATACAAGTACAGCACATGATACTCCCGTTGGGAGAAAGTGATGAGCGAAATGTGTTTTGTTATTGTAGTGTCAAAAGGAATCCCCAGGCTGGAGAAGCTGTGGTTTCTAGCAAAAAATCAGGGGGAAATATGAATGAATAAAAACTATAGAGTGAGGCAGATGTTTTGGCAATGCTACTTCAGGTTTCCATCAAGCAACTTTAATGAAGCAGGAAGCAAGGAAGTGGGATTATATTAAAGGACCTGGACCCAGACTGTAGATATCTGGCATGGTTCCGAAGTCTGCAGCAGATTCTGTAGGCTACATGGACCAAATCAACATTTTTTGGCACCTAAAGCAGGGACAGCAAGAACAGTGACATTTGTTTCTTTTCTAACATCTTTTGTCTGCTTTATTAGACACTCTTGAGAGAGTAGCCATCTTCTACTAACCATTTACACTGTAGCAAACAGTGCTGTCATCAGCAATCCTGTCGCCTCAGCTAGACCACATAGCTTTGAATCTCATAGACTATACAATCCTTGATTTCAGGCTGCATACATATCAAGCTATATGCTTGCAGCATCTTGGGTTCTTAGTCAACAACAGTAGTTCTTAGGGTGCTGTTCTCTGTCAGTTTATACACCAAAGCTGATTTTTTTCCAGTCAATTACCACACAGTCTTTTTCCCTTTAGAAGCAGCTGCACCGAATCTACAGTCAGTTTCCAGTGCAGACATGTCCTTAAGTCACAGATCAGTCTTTCCTTTTTCACAGAGTATATTAAATGAATCTCACTTCTTTTAAAATCTGGCTGTCAGAGCCAAAGGAAGTGTTCCACACATGCAACTGTCTTAGAAAGTATTTCAGGTCTTCTATACTTCCTGAGAAGAGTTCAGTCCTCCTCTCGTATCATTGTGCCATAGAAGTTTAGCAGTACTTTGATTTTTTTATTTAATAGGGATTGTTTAGTTTATAGTGCTTAATACCATGGCACTGCATCCTGTTGCTCCCATTGCAACCATGATGCTACTGCTCCTGAACTCTACATTTAAGTTCAGCAAGCTTTTGGTGAGCATAGGTTAAAGTTCAAGCAAGCATGAGTTAAATGATTGTCTGGGGTGGAAACTTAAAGAAACTGAGAAAATAGCTGAGTTTCTGGATTTCAAGTTCCTGGATTTTGAGTTTCTGGGTTTCAAACTTTAGGTTCATTTGAACCAAAATCTCAGAACTGAAGATTACAAGATTGTTTAGAAGCCATGCCTGCCTTTGCAACACAATCACTGGATCACCCTCAGCCCAGCTGATGTGTGAATCCTAATAAATTGATTCTGTTTATTCAGATCATTAGAAGTATGCTAGGATACTATTTGCCTAGTGGGATTTACTGTCTGGCCATTCTGGAAATATCATGACTACAAGTCTCTTTCACTGTATCTGTTTTATCACTCATTATCTTACTCAAACCCAGAAATCAGAAATTGTGAGATGGAGTGGCAGGCAACATTTTTAAAGCCTGCTAATCTCAAATTTTTATTGTTTGGCACGAGTGTCTAGGTTCAGTCTAGAAATTTCAGCCTAGCAATTGCTGACGAGCATACCTGATATACTGCTCAGACCAAAAGTCCCATCATGGCTCAGGGGAAGGTTCCAAAACATAAACCCACTTGTTCATACAGTGATTCTGACAGAAGCTGAAACATGCTTACCAAGGTCTTTTAACTTGTTTGCCAGCTTCATGAAGTATTGCACTACAAGTGTAAGCAGTAAAAATAGTGCTGATCGGTTACAAAAGTACACTGATTTAAAATTGAAAGGTGTCTAATCCACTCAATCTATACTCGGCACAAACAACATACTGCAAACAGATGCCTTTAAATGGACTTTTTAAAAAGGATTAATGGTAAAGCAATGTAACAAATGTCATACAGAACCAAAACATTTCACTTTTCACATTTTCACTTTTCTGTAGATAATCTACCTAAAAGTGACCATTCACCATAAACCTGTATTTTTTGACTAGTGATAACCAATTTTTGTTGAGATATTTGATGCTGTATCTCCTCCCACACTTATCTGGGTGCTCTGTGACATGCAAGGATACATTCTCCATGTATTAGAAGCAGAAAACAAAAAAATTCAATGTATTATCTTGGAGTGATAATAAAAAGACTAAGACAAACCTGCGCTATACAGGACTGCTTATAACCCAACGTATTTATACACCTGCAGGGGTTGGTTTTCTGCTGTTCGTGTTTAATGCAAGCTAGCAGTGTTGCTCTGTAGTGATGCCAGTCCCAGCTGCAAAAGGTAAGAAATTCTAAATAATTAACAAGGAGAAAATCAACCTTAGTAATCTGTCATGCTGGATTCAATATATAGCCACACTCCATTTGCGCACCGTGCAGTCCTCCTTGTGTAAATAGAGAGTCTCTGTAGCCGATGTGCTCCTTTCTCAGTGAGGAAGATGAATTATGTGGCTCAGCCTCATTGGCAAGAAAACAGACAGCCCCCACATGTCAGCAGAAGTATCCTCATCACCAGTCATGTAAAATCTAATCCCCGTCTGTCACAACAGTCTCCAAAACATGGAGTATTCTCTGAACCACAGCCAATTTTTTGGTCATTCACTGCATCAAGGGCAGCAGTTGCTGTTCTGTGTGTGTGTGTGCATTATACTTTAACATATAAATACATGTACTTCTGATGCTGTGACTTTAAAACTGAGAGGGGTGGAAATCAGTGGAAACCCCTAGCAATTTCTTTTGACGGATGATACTTGAAACTTTGAGTTTCATTCATAACAATATGCAAAGACTAGTGGTCTTGACATGACTCTCTTTGGGGAATTTTTCGCAGATGAACATTTTCCCCAGTCTTATTTCATAACGTGTGAGTGAAATACAGTACACAATAGATTGATAGGGGCTGCTTTAAAGAAGCCTTTGTCAAAAATTCCTGAGTGCTTGACCCGTTTCTTCACTAGTAAGTCCTACCAGAAATGCAATCTGAATGTACAGTGAGTAGGACAAATATGGCTTGGCATAAGCAGCTACAGGTCTGCAGACGTGTGCCCTGACGGGAGGTGAGTGCTAGCTGAATTGCTGCTCCACTGAAAAGGCACCTGTTGATATAAAATACAGTTAAAGAGCAAAAGAGACTATGCTGCAGTGGTGATCCTCAGCAGCCATGTGAAGGTAAGACCAAAGACATGTCTCAACATGTCCATGCTTTTAGCACATGAAAACAGGCATAATTGCCTTGCCACGCAAGCTGAGAGGAGCAGTTGCATCCCCACCAAAAACCCAGGGCCGGGAGAGAAGGTCTAAGGGAATACACAGATCTGACAGAATAAACGGGTGGGCTAATGTGTACTCAAAGCAGTGTTTCAACACACTGATCTAGTTTCAAATGATTCAAACAGGCAAGCAAGCCTTTTTTTGTGAGGCATTTGGTACCTCATGGAAATCTCAGTGTGGTCATTTTAGCATCTCCTCTTCCACTCATAGATGGAAAATTTAAAGTCTGTGAAATACCTATGCACATATGGTGCACTTACACAGTAGAGGGGCACATGATTTTATTGGTCTTTGCCTAATAAGTAAAGGGTAGGTTTCTGAGGGTGATTCAGTGCTGCTTAAGGAACAGTCTCCCATCAGTGGCTTGCACTGAACATGAGTTTCACAACCCTGTAATCGCTGGGGATTGTTATTTCGCACCAGAACCACATTTTCTTTTTCCCCACTGGCTGTGCATTAACACTGGGTACTTCATATTCACCAAAGGGTTCAGGAAAACAGATTATCTGGAATTAAGTATGTACCACTTAGTAAAAGAGTGAAGCAGTATGAAAAAGAAGTGAGTGCCAAGCTGTGAATGCAAATTTTTCACTTCTTAGCATTTATCTTATTCTTGATAAAAGGCTGAGGCTGGTAAACCACACACAGCCCATGGACTTCGCTTATGAGAGCAGACAGTAAAGGTGACAAATACCCACCAGGCATAAAGTGCGGTTTGTAGGCAATTTTTTGTTTGGTTGGGTTTTTGTACAAAGGGTCAGAAACTTAAGCTTAGCATGACATTTGACTTCTTTACTAATCTTAACTGAGATTCAGAGAACTGCCCAGAACTGAGATTGAGACAACTACCCAGAAAAGCCAAATCTTGACAGTAGTTTGTTGTCCCTGAAATTTTACTATTTCTTTATGGAAAAAAAGCTTTTAAGAACTGATTGTCAGAGACAAATTTATAACTCAAAACAACTTACTGTCATACCTCTTTGTAGCCACATACTTAAATCCATTTTTATGATAGACATATTTACAATATACTTAGACTATTCCATAAATTGAACTTTTTTTCTCTTAGACAAGTAAAACATTGTTAAAGTCACAGTGTTATTACAAATACAAGAATTGCTGGTATCATAACAGGGTAATCCTATGAATGGTGTCAAAATCTCTTCCTTGCTTGGTTTAAACACACTGCAAGCCAAGAATTCAGTCACAAGACTTTGGTGTCCTGTTGTTCAGTGGGGAGGGAAGGGAGGGGAAGGGAAGGGAAGGGAAGGGAAGGGAAGGGAAGGGAAGGAAGGAAGGGAAGGGAAGGGAAGGGAAGGGAAGGGAAGGGAAGGGAAGGGAAGGGAAGGGAAGGGAAGGGAAGGGAAGGGGGAAGGGAAGGGAAGGGAAGGGAAGGGAAGGGAAGGGAAGGCAAAGGCAAGGCAAGGCAAGGCAAGGCAAGGCAAGGCAAGGCAAGGCAAGGCAAGGCAAGGCAAGGCAAGGCAAGGCAAGGCAAGGCAAGGCAAGGCAAGGCAAGGCAAGGCAAGGCAAGGCAAGGCAAGGCAAGGCAAGGCAAGACCTCTTATGTAGGGCAGATAATTTCCAATCTTTTTTTTTTTGTCATGCAGGGTAACGTCATCCTTATTTGGCATGGCCTGTAACTCAGGTCTTTCGTTACATAAACACAGGTACCAGCCACCACATTCACACAAGGGACAGTGTGGAGAAGTATGTTTGAGTCTGGCAACACAGAGGAAAATGTGGACATACAATAAGCACACAATTTCTCTTACCTCTTCTATTAATGTATTTTTATTAGTGGCAATAAAAGCTGCAGAGAGGGACTTTTCAGGGACTCTAGGTGACATATTTTCAAATACTACTGCTGTTTTCACCTACTCATCCTACTGGCAGGATTGCCTGCAAAATGCCCACTGGGAAGGCTGTCTTTTCACAACAGCAAAGGAGATGTGGAAGAAGCATTTGCACTAATCAGCCTTCTCATAATTACTTAATGCTGGCTGAGTTTTAGCCTCCAAAAGGGTAGTCTGATCTACCAAACTGACAAATGTGGAATTTTTTTGTGTACACATGGACTTGTGAACTAAGCTTCACCTGCACCAGAGTGGGATATTTTCTGAATACTGCCACATTGTTCTTCAAGGAAAAGAAGGAGAAGATAGCCTCAAAACTGCATTATAGCTGCTGAAGTAGGCAACAAGTCAGATCTTGCAAATAGGAAAGGTTTACTTGCACAAGTGATTATTTAGTTTGAATGTCTGTTAGCTAATGTTTACTTTTCAACCAGGAGAATTTGAGATTTGCAAGAGGAAAAAAAGAAATTTTCTGCAGGTTTCTACATTCATAAATCTGCTGCATTTTTGTAATTCCTTCAAATAGTAATGAAACTGAATTTATTTTGTGCATTAACATTGGTTTTGCTTCTCAGCATATGTTCTAGTGCTTTTGTTCTAGATGAAAAACACAGCATTAAAAATTTTGCCAATCAATTGTGAAAGGTGGCTAAAAGATTTGTTTTCTCTAAGTCAGGTTCATACTGCTTAAATACCTAATTTTACTTCCATTAACCTCTTAATTTTTTAAATCCTAGAGAGCAGTTGAAAATGTGTTTATTTTCTTGGCACAGAGAACATGCACACTTGGTGAATATGCATTATCTAATAACTTCACACTGTCACCTGCTGATCCACAAATCAATCACATGTTTTCTTCTTTCACAACAGAGATCTCATAAGTGTGATTTTAGCCACTTGGATGGAGTGCAGTGTGCTGCACTTTTCAAGAGTTAGATTAAAATTCAGTTAAGCAACTATAGTCTTAACTTAAAGCTGTGAGATAAGCAGAACTGGTGCACCAATCCTACATAAAAGTCTGTTCCTGGGCAGCCCAAACATCACTGGTAGTGACCCCTGTGAGTCTGGCTGGACAATCTCCATGTACCACCAAACCAGCTCAGGAACCTCCTGAGGAGGTGGTACAACATGAGAGGAGCTGGGAGATTTATCAATAGGGTCTGAAGGTCTACGTTAGAATTAAAAATTAGAGTTTCACAGAATAATTGAGAATAAGAAATATGTTTATCCTTGAGAAGTAAATTCATTCTGCAGTAGGGGAGATTCACAGAAGAGTGAGACAGCATAATGGGTTGGGTTTTTGCAAGACCAGGCAGCTTGTAAGATTAATAGGAAAGTATTTAAGCACAAAGAGTTGGCACAGTATCTGATTCACGCAGGTAAAGACAGAAGAAGTAAACAAGTTTCTGTAAAGACTAGAAATATATAAAGTTGTTATGAAACGCCAGAGGTCTAGTGGCACTTATTAGTCATTAACAAGGAGCAGTTCCAAAGCAGGACACAAATCAGCAATGGTTACAGAGTACTAGTGTACACAGTGCCATGAATCATACTTTTTCCAATAGCAAAGAGTATATAAGCACTATTTGTATTGTATATACATTCAGGTCCTAAATATTTTTTTAATTATTTCTATATCATTAAACAAACATTGTCCTTAGTCCATCATAGAAAACCTCTGTATCTAACCATCTAAGTGTAGCTGTTGCAATATGAGTTGTGAAAGCATTAAAAGAAAAGGTAAAAAAAAAAAAAAAAAAAAAAAGAAAGAAAGAAAACAGTAATTCTACAAAAAAGCAAAACAGGAAATTGAAGGTTGCTGATGATGAAACCGATATCCAACTGGTAATTTGAGCAATGAAGTCACTAAGCCTTTCCTGCACTATAAATTTTGGTCCCTGGGACATGTTTAATGTTTTTGTTAGATTTCTTGGATAGCATGCACCAGGTATTTTTAGCTAAGAATAATCACCATCATTTTGTTTAGTTCCCTTAAAATACATAGTGCATAAGCATAATGGAGAGAGAGAAGGTGAAAGCTTGCTCATATTCTGGCGTCAGTAAGTACTTGTAAGTACGTACTTACAAGTCAGCCTGTTGTGCAGATGACATATAAATGATAAAATAGGGAAGGGGTTTAAGCAGTGCACACTCCTTACAAAGGCTGCTTAGTAACCAGCATCTCATTGCCTCACTGGAAGCTTTATGTTTGTTCAGGCTTTCTAGTTTAAAAACAGCAAAAAGCCCTTCTGGAACATAGCAAGGATGGAGACTCAAGGAGCAGTGGGCAGAGTAGGTGAAATGTAATTACAGCAAATTGAAGCCTTTCTTTTAAATGGAGACAGCAGAAGATTTACATATTTTGTGGCCTGCAGTTAATGTTTGAAACTATGATAGCCATGTTTCTGATGTCCAAGCATAGGCCATTTATTTATTGTATGCTAAAATGCAGCAGTTTCTGAGAGACAGGCCATGTCATCTGTCAATACTGCTACAAAGCCCTTTTGGCTTTAGTGAACTTCAACATAGTATCTGTCCCAAATCTTCCTAAACACTATTGTGCTATGTCCTGGCACATCTGTAGATATTATTTTAATAATCACATATTGTTTGACTGGCTTATAAATGGTGTTTAAGGAATAGTTCAAACTGGGTTTAATCTAAATAGACAATTGTATTTTGTCATTCTTGTTCTTCTTCACCTCCAAGAGCCAGCTGGACGAAGAGATTGCACTTCCAGAGGCCATCTCATCCCATGTGGTAAAGGTGAGCATGATGGAGCTGACATCATGAGAAAGGAGAAGAGCATCTTTGTACACCAATTTGTTACTTGATTGAAGAGAGACCTAAACTGGGATGAAAGAATGAAAGGGAACATCCTAAAAAGTATGAACTAATGTGAGCAGCAAAGCAGAGGACGAGAGAGGAAATTAAAAAATAGGAAAGAACTGGTCTTAGTAATTGATCAGCAGATCCAACCTCGGCTGTGAAATTAGGAGGATTTGGGTGAATAAGTATTTTGTTGAGTATCTAACAAAAGATTCAGGGCATGAATTCTGGTGACCTGATCAGATTTTTATTCTCCACACATTTTCTAGGAAAGAAAAGTGAACTGACAATCCAGAAAACTTAGGGGATGCAGTGCTGTCCATTCTCTTTTTAATGTGTGCATTGTAATACCAAAGAACAGCATTAGAGAGGAAGCTTTTTCTGATGCAATTCTGACTGCCGGGGTGGAACTAGTTCGCTCAGCAGGTAATTTGAGTAAAGATGAGTGAGATGACAGAGCTAGCAGTCAAGGAAAAGGAACAACAAACAAAAATAAAAGCCATTAATGCATTCAAGAAAGTGAATTTCAGAAAAAATAGAGAGTTGTGGGATTGATCTCCCAGGAAACTGGTTCAAGGGAGTGAGTGGAAAGGATTTTTAAGGAAGTAGCATTAAAGCTCTCATCAGAAATTACCTCATTATGGGAAAAAAAAGGAAAATGGTATGGAAAAGACCAGGGTGACTAAAATGTTCTCAGGCCTAAAACAAAAGGAGAGAGCATACAGAACTTAGAAACTAAATTAGGTACTTCCAGATAAGCACAGAAACATAGCTTGAGCATGTAGTGACAAAGTCAGAGAGGCTGAGGCATAAAACAAATGCAGCTCACATTGGGCACCATGCAGAAAAACAGGCTGGGAAGCATCACTTGGTTCCCTTCCTGTGACATGTCCAGTTTGAAAGAATACATGGAGCACTCATTTGATGAACCAACCTTAAGCCATTAAACTCTACCCAAAATGCTGCAAAAAAAAAATCTAGATTCTCTTTCCAAAAAGCTGACAATTATTTCTGTGCTGCAGAAAGATGGCAGAAGAGGATCAAGCCTTGTCCCAGGACCCTACAAAACCACAAAACATCTCACAACTCCCAGAAAACTGTACAAAACCACTTCAAGCTGTTGAACGCAGAAGAGAGATGTTGGGGATGGTCTGATCTATGAGAGGGAAATTCCCCTTCCAACCCAAACCTGGCAGTGAGGGTACAAGTAAGGGGGTGGTAGGCAGCGAGGGTGCTTTTTTCTACGTGAGTAACAAAAGGAAAATCACAGAACAGAATGAGAAAGCTATTGACAGAGGACCTTGAGGAAGACTACTGATGTGAGGAAGACTGGAAAAAAGAGAAAACATGGTAGGGACTCCTATGCGATGCGTGCAAAGGTGTTTGGAATAGTGTGCCTGAGCAGTAGTTGGCTATGGTCTCTAACAGCATGGGAGGCGATGCTGAGCACAGTTTTGCAGCAGTCTGTCCTGAGATCTAGTACTAGTCAACATCTTTATTACTGAGTTGAAGAAGCAACATTTGCTAGATGACTCTAGTTTGGGAAGACTTGTAACCAGTGAAAGAGTGAAAGCAAATTCTGCATGATGTCGACAAAACTGAGAAACAGCATTTTAAAACACCTAATTCAATAAGAATGATAGCAAAGTGCTGTGTGAAGGATGGCATAGGCACAGGACAAGAAGCAATCTGATAGATGATAGCTCTGTAAGGCCAGACCTAGTCATTATGCCAGGTCATTAGATGAACCATGATCCACTCTGGTAAGGGTGAATGCCATCCAGGGGGTTGGATGGGAGCAGAGGCTGCAGGGTAGGGGAGGATATCTATCCTTTCCACCACAGAAGGACTCAATTAGGGTGAATTCAGAAAAAAGAAAAATAAGCAACTAAAAATACAGAAAGCAGGATCTATGAAGAAAAAATTGAACTAATGGGGAGGGAAATAGAAATAAACATAATTTGTTAACTATTTCAGAGATTTCAAGTCCTCTGTACAAAGCCTGTTAACATTAACAGAAATTGGAGTTGTTGGGGTTTTTTTGTTACTTTTAACAGATAAATTAGACCAATTTAATTGAGAGAGCCTCAAAAACTTTGAAAGGAATATTTTGATTCATCTCCTTTGAAAGCTCCCCTGAAGTGAATGAAATGTTTTTGAAAGAAAAAAGTGCCTTTCACAAGAATTTATAGAGCTGTGATGGGAACTGGGATCATATTTGTATCCATATTATTTGTATCAGAATCTGTTTGTATCGAACCTGAACCTAGTTGGTATGTCTCAAATGGCGTTTGAGTTGGGCCTTCAGAATATGTCCACAGAGGGCTGTAGCTGCTCTTGTTTCCCCAGCCCTGTAGCTCAGGTCCAGCCCTGGTTACACACTTGCCTCCCCTGTGTGCTGTCTGGGACTCAGTAGCTGCAGCCAGCATGCTGAGCAGGGAGCTGGAAAAATCAGCTAGGGAAGAATGCTTTAAAGAGCAGCACGTCTTGCATTTCACTTCTGTTGGAGGTTAGGCTCTTAACCCAGGCTGTTGTTCCTTTCAACAACGTAGCAAGAGGTCACTCTCTTCTTTTATCATGTAGGCTAAAAAAGAGCAAGAGGTTGTGGTCATCACAATAACCTTTTGTCCTCTAATTCAGCAGCTAAAGCACTTCTCAGGACACAGGTTGTTCAAGGCTCTGACAAGACAGTACCCTGGTGACAGAGTTACTGGTAAGTCTGGGGACTCCTCTGTTTGTCAGGTCACGCACAGAAAGCCTTCGAGAGTCATTGTGTTAAGAAAGACTGTGACGTTCTGATCAGGTGCATGGGCTCCCCACATGGGAAGACAGAGACAGGGACTTAGCCCAGCTCTTAGGCTTGCTTATACATTATACATGATGTCTACACGGGATAAAATTATTCAGCAGCTCCTAGGAAGGGCCTGAATCCAGCCTGCACAGATTTGTGGGGACTGCAACTATTTTGGTCACTTACAGAAGAAGGGATTTATGGATCTCAAAGACTTTATGCACCTAAAAAATTATATGGGGAGGAATTTTATATCATCCATTCCCTAAATGAATGTGGACCAGGTCCTCACCTCTGAAGGACATGGATGATCCCACCCAGTGCAAGAAATTCAACAGAAAATAAAGAGTAAGAAATCTTTACAGCACAGTGTGCTCCACCAAGCAAATCTTCAGCATTGTCCATGAGCAGACTGAAAGACTGAAAGACAATCCTTTCAGTCAAAAGAGTGATGAAAAAAAAAATACATCTCTGTGTGAAGTTGTTCTTGACTATTGATATTTCTGAGCAACGAATGCCAGACCAAAGCTTCAAAAAGTAAAGCAAAAATAACAGGGTATCAATGAATTGGGGTGACATCTATCCCTTTGCCACCTGCCCAATATACTGAAGTGGTATTCATAACTCTCCTAGGGGTTTTGTTTTCAAGGCTTAGTCCCATAAATGGTGGTTTATGTCATGAGGCACTGAGGCCGTCAGAGAGCTAAATAAATGTCATGTCTATTAGCGAGTGCCAACAGAAACTCGATTGCAATAAAGCCTCAGTTGTTGAATGCTTTTTATGAATACCAACGTTATTCATTTTGCTCCTGGAATCTCTTCTGTTTTGTTTATGCACATGCACACACATATATCTAATATATATAGGACGCACAAGGAGATGAATCTGGAATATTTCCCTCTGCAGTGTGTTGGAGTGCAGTTTACTCAACAGTTGCATGACCCACTCCACATTTCTGAACTGCCTGTGAGAAGTTACCAAGAGATGAATAGAGCATTTTCAAGTAGTAGCAATTTAAACCCATAAATTTGGACAATTATAAAACAGAGAATCTTGTGTAGAATAGGTAGCATAATCAAATTTTAATTTTATTATTATTAATTTATTATTTCTTTTTATTATTATATTTTTCTTCCTTCTCCTTAGTTTCTTTTACAGAAAGTTTTCTTCCTTATAAAGCATCAGAGTGCTCCACACTGGACGGCACAGTTCAGACTCTCTGTCTGAATTTCTTTTGTAGGAACTGTAACTGATCATCAAACTCCAGAACTTCAATCCCAAGTTTGGAGCATCCTCTGCTGGTACAGAAGGTGTGGGGTTTTTTGTTTGCTTGTTTGGGGGGGGAGGGGGTGGAGAGAGGAGGGTTTTTGCAATTCTTGATCACAAATATACATTTCTTATATTACAAACTGTAAAGTCAGGTGTTAGAACATCATGAGCCAACTTCAAGGAGTTTATTATCAGTAACACAAAGTATTTGAAAGCACTGTGCTGCCCTGTCCATGTCTGCAGCCTTTTTCTTTTGTATTTTGATGAGCATTTCATCTCACATTCAGAGCAATACCTCCTTTTGAAACCAATGAATCATTTCACTATGAGTAATGTGGGCCCACGGAGGAACTTATGTAATAACGTGAGTTTCTTTTCAGCTGGTTTCATGATTCGTGTTTCCATGTGTTCATACCTGACAGGGAAGGCTTGCTAATGTGATTTTATGTGACCTGCTCGGCTTGCTCCTCTATCTTGATGGGGAGCCCCTACAGTCCTTTGCTGTGACCAGCTTTATTGCAGTACTTTGGATTCTGTTGGATGGCCTCCATTAGAACAGTCACATCTGACTTTGTGTTCAAAGACTCAAATTTGTTTATTAAAATGTTGCACTCAAGTCAATATTCTGTGAGCATGGCAGACTAGTCAGGATTTTCCTGTAACCTATTGGCATTATGTTCAACAGCACCATCCTGACAACAGATTTATTGCACCATTTTATACTATGTCAAGTAGCATCTCTTCTTCAGGTCAAAACCCGAGCAATTTTAGTGCAATTGAATCCCTCAGCCTAAAGGGGAAAAAAAATCCCTTAGACAAGTGTATTTCACCCTGTTGCCCCCTTGTGCCTTTTTCTTGAGGCTCATCAAAGTCTGCACAGACTTTTTTCCCCCATTCAGCTGGTTTACTGCCTACATTCACTTTTCTGTTCAGCCGTGTATAGACATGTCCAGCTGCTCCCGGCATTGTGGGGCTTTCATATGTTGTAGGAGGAAGTCACAGATTCTTTTTCAATTGTCTGACAACCAAAGACGCAACCCCACAACTAATATTTGGCTCTGTTTGATTAAGATGAGTGGCATCTTAAAAAGTTCCATCATGTACAGTAATCATTGTAATCATGTGGACAACTCCTTCCTTAGCTTCTTTAGTCATGACTTTTGCCCTTTTTTCTTGATTGATAAGTGACAGCTTTGCATTCTGGACCTTGAAATATATATTTACAGTAGTCTAAGAAATTTGTCCTTAATCAAAGGAGGCTTGACTTGCCAGCACATCGTTAGAATATTATTGAGTAACTCATTAAAATGTTAATAGCTTCTGTCAGGATTTATTGATCCTAATGTCAGCTTTTCCCAGAATAAGAAATAAAGCTGATTTTTATCTTATCTTTGGACTATACTGAGTGATCAGTACTTAAACAGAATAATGAGAAGTGCTTGAGTAGAATAATCAGCATCTAGCACATATTTCAGTTCTGAACACTGGCAGAGCCCTCCAGACATATGAGTGTATTTTATTTGGTGTGTGAAATGGTATGCAATATGAGGAAAATTAAGAGCACCCTTTATATGGATGATTTTGACAGTTTAGGGGGTTTGGTTTGTTTTTCTGAGTAAACAGAGGGAATACTATAATGTAAAATAGCTTATATTGGATTGAAATGGACTTTTTTTAAAACAGCTTAGTAAAATGAAAGTTTGGGTGTCCTTGTTGTTTCATTGCATCTTAAGTTATATGAGCTAAATTATGACCAGATTCTATTCCACTGAAAATATTTGATACAGAATATCTTCTGCTGTTGCCACATTGTTTTGGTTATATGTGGAACTTAACAAAAGAGTGACTGACTTAATGAAGGAGAGGGAGGGAAAGGGTATTTGTTTTTCAGAGCCAGCAGATAATCTCAGAATCTTTCCCACCATGAGCAACCCTGTCCAACAAGAGTAAAACAGCAAATCCCATGCTGAGCCTAGCAGAGGCAGGATTGTCAAGTATTAAGATGAATGAAAGAAATAAAAGAGAAGAACGGGATCTTTATATCTTGCTTTAAAATCATTAAGTCCACCTTCATCAGGGTACTTGTTTTGAGTATGTCAACAAGTATTTTATAGCATTGACTTTTAACAGATGGGTGTGATGTTATGATGTTGTGACAGTACATAGAAATAGGTCCCTTTCAGGTTTATTTAAGCAGCAGCCTACAAGGCTATTCCATCTGAGCCTGGAATGTTAGAATCATGGTTTCCCTTGTAAATATGATGCCAACTTGTTCCTGGAAGGTGATAGTCATTTACTGGTTAAATGACTGGGGCACTGCAGATGGGCAAAAAAGTTAGCTAGCAGCATTTAAGCTGCAGAGTAGTCAGTCTGGGAAAGGGTTACATAACGTGTCTGCAACGGAAAAAGCTCAGCCCTCTGATAAAAGAGATTCTTTTCAATCCTGTGGTCTTACAATTTGAAGTAAAATGGTGAGTGAGTTAGTAGTTTATTTATAAGATATGAGCAAAAGTAACTACCAGGAGGATGATGAATACTGTGAAACTGTAAAAAAAAAAATAAAATAAAATTTTAGGACATCATGAGAGGAGCTTCTGTCTAAATCAGAGTACCTTGTCTGAATACTAAGTAGAGTTTGCAGTCAAGGAGGATTTATAGAAGTTACAGTTATGAGTGATATTGTTATGGACTTGTTCAACTTAAGTTTTCAACAGATTAGTCAACATAATGGGACTATGAAACCTAGCAAAATGGCCAGATGTCATCACATGCTTAGTGAATTTTAATCTGGCATTTGCAGTATTTGAGAATATAATGTGAAAACCCCTAACCAATGCCTAGTTTATGTGGCTTGCGGTTCTGAATTTTATTAACACTTTTCTCGTGACAGTTGCCAATAAATCCTGGAATTGCTTCCATTCCGTTAAAAGGACGAAGGCAACAGCTGTGAGGATGCAGACTAAAAACATCACTTGGTATAGGTAAATGGCATGCACTGATTTAACACTGATTTAACACAAGCTGATTTAACACTTAATATAGTATATTAATTGTGCCAAAACAACGATTATCTAGAGTAGAACTTATACACTAAGGCCTCCAATATGAAAACATTTAAGCTTATGCATAATTTCACATTCATGTGTAATCCTGTTCTATATGCCACATGGATTTGGTCACATACGTAAGAGACTTTAGGATCAAGGTCAGGGTTTATAGAGAGCTTTGAGATTCCTCAGGATAAAAAATGCCATCTAAATGTAAAGATACTGATTGTTAGGCATTAGTGTTTTACAGACAGTAAATTTAATGGGCCTGATTTTCATTTACCTTTACAGTCAGATGAGGGATCTATTTTGGAAAAGTCACTACTGCGGGGGAAGAAAAACAATAGTCAGGAAATTGCTAATGTTAATGTGATGTAAAGTCAAGCAACCATTTCAGGTCTCGTTTAAACTTTGATTCAGGAAGGGACTGAAACATGCGCTTAATTTTAATCATGTCAGCAGTCCCAGCAGTCAGTGAGACCACTTAAAATTAGGCGCACTCTGCCTGCACAGAAGGCTCAGTCAACAGAGTACAAAATACATTACCATTTCTCATCCGAATTGCCTGGGCCCAGTTCGTAATGGATGGATGGTCTTCTCCCAAAACACGGCGACAGAATAGATATCTAATGGAGCAGAAAAACTTCTCTGCTGAAGTCAGTGAAATGAGACAGTGAGATTTCAGTAAGGGGAGAGGGAGTCGCATCTTTCGAGAGGCATGTATTTTAGAAGGACTAAGCGAACACATCAGGCAAAATTCCTAATACAGGTGCTCTGAGGAATCAAGTGTAGCACTCCTGATGGCTCATCCTGAGCAGCCATGCTCCTAACTTAACTGTCTAGGCTAAGCACCGAAAATAAGAGGGCATGAACGTTTTGCAGAGAGTTTTATCCATCTTTTTCTAACCCCCCTGGGACACATGGTGCATCGTATCATTGATTTGTGCCAGCAATAAATAATCACATCAAAGAGTTCACTACAACTGCGGAAAGCCAAAGGCTGCTTCAGAACAGCCTTCCTCTCAATGCTGCTATTCAAATTATCTGTATTTTTCTTCACTTTGAGAATTAATCTTTCAAGGGAGCTACTTTGAATGTCTACTGAAAACAAAATCCCCTTGTGTACTGAATTTAAAAATAGAGTGTACATTCTAGCTTTTTTATAGCACATATTTATAAATAAGACATGGTCACAGTCCATATTTTGCACTTTCATTTTTAAATGCTGCATGATCTACACGTTAATGGGGTTTGTGCTTGTTGTTTGGGGTTTTTCTTCTCAAGCACAGAGATCAGAAAGAGCCATTTAAGTGGTTTCTGAAGTAATGATGTGCAACTTAACATTCTGAATAGGCATCCATATGTGTATTCATATATTTGTGTATGGGCAGAGGCATTTTCATATGTTGTGAGTGTATGTTTAGCCATCTTTTACAAAGGTGCTCACCACTGATAGGGTTTATGCAGTTTGTCAGGGGTCTGCATTCTTCTGAAGAATCCATTAAAATCAATTTGCTTTTGACACTCAGGGACTTAAAGAACTGCTAGTGTATTCTGAGCTCTTCTTTAACTTTTTAATTTTGGCTTAAAATTACCAAAATGTATTTACTTAGCACTTACATATAAGCTCCCAATATGTAACTAAATATTGTATGTGATTATAGTTAAAAGAGGGAACTGGGAAATAAGAGTCCTTTTATAACTGTTCAAGCATCTTCCTGAATGATCCAGGGCAGTTTAGCAGATTTTAAGACTGGAAGGGGTAATTACAATTTTGCCTTCTTTCTCAAAGATCTGTCTGGATCTCCATCCAGGATTCAGGCCACAGGGTGCTACCCATTTGACTTGCCTGTTTGACTTGCCTGTGTTTGACCTTATGGGAGTGGTATGAAGGTTGATGAGCTAGAAATAAAACTGGAGGGTTTTGAATCAACATGCTATGTATGTACACACCCAAGTTAATTTTAAAGTCCTTAATTTACAGGAAATTTATCATATTCCTTAACAAAATTTGACCTATTACTAGGCTGAACTCTACACCATGCAGTCAGATGCCACATGCCATTGGTGTAACAGACAAGGAGTCTCGTTGGGATGATACGTTCTCACAGCCCATTTCCAACAGAACAAAAAGGAATCTAAGGGACAGTGGGAATTCAGTCATTATTCCTCCCTTGAGTCTGCTGCATGTTCAGAAGCTCAGCCTGATGCTTTTTAAAAATCACAGGTAAAATCTCCTGTGGTTGTAGGAAACAACTTTACCGGGGTACCAAACATATCATTCGTGAAGGCAGGACTATTTTAGACCAGGTTACCTTCCATCGTTCCCACTCTCTTAATTCAGTTTGCAGTAGCTTTTAAAAGATGTGGTTAGAAGCAAGTTGCAATGTTTCTTTAGCAGGTTATTGACAGGAAGTTGGTTCAGGATCCTTACCAGCACTGCAAAAGCTCTAACCCCACCAGCTTCCAAGGTCAGGAAGGTACCTGGAATTTCACTAAAAAGTTCCATGGCTTAAATTGTAAAATGAATCTTTACCTTCATTTAGTAATTTACTTTGCTTGTTCCTTAAGAGGATCTTCACACAAACCTTATTCACGTAAGGCTTAAGCAACAACACGACAAAATGCTGCTGGCAAGTGTTCAGCTGACTGTGGCATTGCCCATGTGTCTTCATAATCATCCACTCCTTAAACTCAACCTCACAACCAACAAATAATTTCAAAAGAGATCTTAAAAATAGTTTAGCAGTAAAAACCGTGAGCATTGACATTTCACGCAATTCACAATTAGAGAAGTGAAAATATTCCTCTACAGAAATATTGCGGGGATTTCTTTTTTTCATTCCATCTTCTTTAGCTAAAATTTGCTTCCAAAGATTCCGTTTTCTATCTAATCCAGAAGATTGGAGTTAAAGTGATTTCACAACAGCACATCTAAAAGGGCAGCAGAAGAGGCCTTCCTGGGGAGAACAAACACCGTGATGAAAGAAAGCATTTCTCTGTAGAGGGGCATGGTTCCTAGGGTATCTGTGCAGTGAACATTTACGCTGTAGAAATTACTAGAAAAGTCTATGAAGCACAGCCAGATCTGCTCTAGCAAAGACATTATTGCTGACTCAGATAGAGGGCAGAGTGTCAGATGTTTCATACACATGAAAACATGAGAGTTTGTGCCCATGACCTTGAGTGTCTCAGACCAATCATCGAGGACAACCATTACTGATTTGTTCACAACAGGATGCCCCACCTCTGGAAACATTCAAAGTCAGCTTCGATGCGTCTCCGAGCAATCTGATCTGGTTGAAGATGTCCCTGCACACTGCAGGTGAGATGGACTAGATGACCTTTAAAGGTCCCTTTCAATCCAAACTATTTTATGATTTGATGATGTGCCAGTAGTAACAACACTGCATCCAAGCCACTTGTCCATACATAAATAAGCTAGTAATTTTTAACAGTGATCAGCAATTTATTAATCCATTTTGCTTTTTCTTCCCATTGCATAGTGGAGATAGGGAATAAAGCAGACAAAACTGACACTGGGGAAAAACTGATTGGTTTATTTTATCCACTATCCCATAAAAAGTGGTAATTGGCATTTTAATGCAGGACATGTTGCATTCCTTCATAACTCTACAATAATTGAATACACATGAAACTGTAGAGCACTGGCTGACCCCGGAGTGTGCCACACACCTGGAAGCAGTGAAGTTCAATTAATGTGTCATTGCTACTAATAGCAGCTACTAGTGAGAACCTCCAGCCTGTTTCTATGTCAGAGGAAACAGTAATGCTTGTATTTAGACAGATAATATACAGTAAACACCAAGAATACATTGTTTACACAGAGAGCTGTTTTAGATCAACAATAAAAATCTTGGTCTCTTGATAAATTGTGGGGTTTTTCACTAAAATGTACAGTTTCATTTACCCCTGCATTGCACTTGTCTAGCTTTGTGTGCAAAATAATTTGCAGATCCTAAAAGAAAAATCAGTTGAGACCCATTAGTAGACTAAATGAAACAGTACTGAGACAAAGCTTCATGCAATAAAAAGGAGGCATTTGTGCAGAGAAAAAAAATATATGGCAAAATGGCCTTAAGGATTTGATTTAATCTGTCAAATCCCAAGAAATTTAGAGTTGAAACTTCCTCCTTACCTTGCCTTATTGTTAAAATCAGGTTATCCGAAGTCCTGTATTAAACATATGTATATAGAGATGTGCATAAATAAATAACCTGAATATTTTCTTTATTAAGTTTAGAAAAATGGAGGACATTGGAACTGGAAGGGTGCATCTGTGGTGGACCAGAATAGAGGCAAGCAGGTCTGAAGTTCTTTTCAACATCAGGTCTGATTTCACTAAACAGCTAACATTGGGCTCTTGAGAAAAACTATGTGTATTCGATGCTGAACCTAAGAAATTATTAAACTGCTTAGCCAAAAGCACACAGGGAAGCAAAGATTGTTCCAGTATGGCCTGGTTCCACAACATCTCAGTCCTCACCAGGATTACAGAGTAGGATATTAAGTTACAAACATTACATCATTTGAAAAGGCCTCCACTGACTGAAAGTCATGTTAATACTGAAGACCATGATGTTGATTCATGAGGAGTTTAGCCTCTTCACAGGAACCCTGTTTGCAGTATCAGACCTCTGCATTTTTACTGGTGTTGAGACAAATCTCAGAGGAGTGGTAGTTTCTGGTTGAGTAATTCTCAGAGATAAAACATCTTATTGAAAAAGGGGTTTGAACTTCTGCAGAGCTTCACTCCTCTTCTAGTAGCTATCATCACCACATCTATTTTATTTCTCCAATCATGCTGTTCTCTCATCTCAGATTTGGCTAAGATTTATCTGTCAGTTTTATCTCCCCCTAAATTCATTTCAGCTCTCTAGCTGATTCTCTCAGGCATTCGTGGTAAATAATATTCTCTGTGTTCTTCATGCTCCTATTTCCCCTCGCTTTTCTTTTATATATCTTGGATAAAAGTCTGTTCTACTGTCATGCCTGAGATTCCATATGTTTATGGAACTGGAGTACAAACTTCCTCAACTTCCTCAGTCTCTAATAGTCACCAAAGCACTGAGAAGGCAGTTGGGAGAATATTTCTCTTGTATTAATTGCACTAATATTCAGCTCAGTCTAAGATCCTCTGTGGTTTGGTTTTAGTTTGTTGGGTTTTTTAACTATCTAGTCCAAACTGCATGTGTCCAAAGGGTTAGAGACACCAGTGTAATCAATCCCACTGTGAGTATTTGCATGGTCCCAATGCTTGCAATCTATTCAGGGTAAAACAGTTGTCTGCCAATCCCCACTGCAGAAAGGCTCCCCAAGATATGCTATCAGCATGTGTCCAGTGCTGAAGAAACCCTGAAGAAGAGAAAGCTTGGAAAAAAAAAAGATACAGAAAAGGCTCTGAGTTCAAAAGAGAGGAACGAGGAGAAAAGCACATTAGGAATTTGACTAGCAGGAGAGAAAGAAATAAAAGCCTTTCTGAAACCATTCAAATGATAAAAGGAGTGCTTGGAGACAACAGTACCTACCAGGTTCTGCTGTTTCCTGCTCTGAGAAAAGAAGTACATTGCATTTCTGGGAATGCAATAAAACACAAGTTTGAGGGGAACAAGAGATGGAGGGGAGGTGTTTTTCTTCCATTGCAGCATGTTGGCCACCATTTAGAAGACTTAAGCCCAAGAATATTATTTGGCTGAGGCTGGTTTTATGGAGCTGGTTATATGAGAACAGTGGAATAATTTCATATGTTTCTCCATAGAAACTTGAGCACAGATTTCTCTTGGGCTTTCTTTACATATGAAAAATATTTTTTAAAATTCCTTTGGAGACATAAAGGTAGGTGTTGCACCTTCTCAGAAACATTCTAGCATCATTTTCAAATTCAGTGGTAGCTACCTAAACTGCTGTGGATTTGGGCTTTTCCGAAGAAAATGCATAAAAAGGCAGAGTTGTGGCATGTAAGATAGCTGTAGTGAGATGCTGAAGGAGTGAGCTGGTTCTTACAGCTTTCTTCCTACCTGTGAGACTGGGAAGTCTTCCTCAGCATGATGCTCCCTGACTGGGATTTTATTCTGACTTTGTATTTTGTTTGTCTGTTTAGTTTTAGGGTTTTCAGGGGGAAAAAAAAAAACGTAAAAGAAAACACTGTTTAAGATCCATGACTGAAGGCAGAACACTCATTTTCTTCATTGTCCTGCCATAATGCAGAGTGGTCCTGAATTCATGAAGTATAAGGAAAGTTCAGTTGCCTCTGAGGAAGATCAGACTCTTATATCCACGGGATATTAATGGGGCTAAAACTCAGAGTCTCTCCTGTTCATACCAGGCTTCTCTGCCTAGAAAAAAAGCAATAAGGGGCAGGGGGGGTGAAGTGATCCTGGCAGCTGGCTGGGAGAAGGAAGTCCTGCACTTCATCCCATTCCAGAACCTTAATACATGTATGTGCTGTGTTTGTTCCCAAATAATCAGAGTCACAGAATAACAGAATGTTAAGGACTAGAAGGTACCTCAAAAGATCATCCAGTCCAACCCCTGCCAGAGCAGGATCAGGATCACCTATACCACTTAAACAAAGCATCTAAAACAAACCATTTAAAAGACATCAAAGAATTGTCTTTTCCCCAGTATATCTGGGGTTTTTTATGCATAATGGGACAATTCAGAAGGAAAGTGGCATACACACATGCTCATATTGACAATGGCCTGATGTAGGAGAAGGTAGATAAATTTGTTTTGTTTGATTTTGTTAGTGGGGGAACCACCAGGATGGCTTCTGTGAGAAGCTGCTAGAAGCTTGTCCTAGGTCTGATAGAGACAAGACCAGTCGGCTCCAAAACAAACCTGCTTCTGGCCAAGGCCAAGAACATGAGCCATGGTGATAGCACCTCTGTGACAATGTATTTTAAGAAGAGGGGAAAAAACCCTGTGCAATACCAGCATCAGACAAAGACGTCATAAGAACATGTCAGAAAAACAACTCTGCAGACACCAAGGAGGAAAAAGGAGGAGTTACTCCAAGTATTGGAGAAGAGGTGCAGAGGCTGCACCTCTGCAGCCTATGGTGAAGACCATGGTGATGTAAGCCATCTGCTTGCATGGAGGTTAATAGTGGAGCACACATACACCTGCAGCCTGTGGAAGACACTATGCTGGAACAGTGGAACGGGTAGATGCCTGGAGAAGTCTGTGACCTCATGGGAAGTCCACACTGGAGCAGTCTCCTAGCGGGACTTTTAACCCTATGGAGAGAGGAACTCATGCTAAAACACTTTTTCTGGCAGGACTTTTTTGACCCTGGCTAGGACCCAGTGTGGAGCAGTCAGTTCCTCAAGGACTGCACCCCATGTTAAAGGACCCCGCTGGGAGCAGTTCAGTAAGAACTGCAGCCCATGGGAAGGACTCACATTGGAGAAGTTTGTGGAGGACTGTCACCCCATGATGTGATAGGAACCCCATGCTGCAACAGGGGAAGAGTGTGAGGATGAAGGAGCAGCAGAGAAAATGTGTGATGAACTGACCACAATCCCCATTCCCCATCACCCTGTTTTGCTTGGACAGAAAAGGTAGAGAAATTAGGAGTAAAGTTAAGACCAGGAAGAAAGGAGGGATAGGGCAAAGGTGTTTTAAGATTTTATTTTAATTTCTCATTATCCTACTCTGATTTGATTGGTGATAAATTACATCATTTTTTTTCTCACATTTAGACTATTTTTCCCATGATGGTAACTGCTGAGTGATCTCCCTGTCCCTATCTCAACCCATGAGCCTTTATATTTTCTCTCCTCTATCCAGTTGGAAGAGAGAGCAGCTTTGGTGGGCACCTGGCATCCAGACAGGGTCATTGCACCACAATATGATGGCTGTGGTTGAATCCCGTTGGCGAAAGGAGGGAACTGAGTCTGTATCACCATCATAATTGACCGATCTATCTTGTATATGAAATGAGGACATCTTCTTCAGCTGATCATAGAAAGGAGGGTGCTTTCCATGCATTTTCACAGTGTGTTCATGGGACACAGATTGAAGGAGAGAAGCGGAGGAACACTTGCTTCCTAGGTCTGCATTAGGTACCATGATAACTCTGCCTACGAAGGCTGAGATGCAACTGGGGGAAGTTTGAGGAGCTGAAATTATGAAAACTGGGCTTTAAATATAGCCATAATTAGCAAGAAACTGAGTGGAAGTACTCAGCATTCCCATTTTAGACTTCAGCATTTACATTCTTTGTGAGTCCTTTTCTGGATCTGGCCTTGAGCTCTGAAACTGAGAGCACATTCAAATGGCATCCAGTGACCGAAGTGTCTAATTCTTTGGTATTGATGGGTCTTGGGGATTGAATTTCAGGATCAGTGTTTAAAGGTCAAATATATCATTTTAGAGGGCAGTATCTTCTGAGTATCTTCCTGATGTTGAGGCTGAACTTAGGTCATCTTTATTCAGTTAAGACCAAACATATCCAAAGTTGCCATAATAAAAGTGTGGAAACATTGATAACATGAACCCTGACAGAGGGAAGAAGGCATGCAAAGTCAGAGCCAAAGCTGGAAACAATAATGAGAAATAGCAGCAAGTTGCTGTACTGAGTAGCTCTACTTTCAGATACATTTCCTGACTGGCTAGAATTTCAACTACAAAATCTGCTGGTGTGAATTTGTTGAGGGCTGAGTTATCAATATGTGCAAATGCCTTGTGTGCCCATGCAGGATTTTTGTGAAGTATTTCGGTGGCAAATGGCAAGTGGCATTGTGGTAATTACTTACCAAACTTTTCAATCTCATTGCTTCTGGTGACCAGAAGACAACAATTGTCTATATTGGAAAAAAATCATTTAGAGGCAAGGATCACCACTTGCATTCTGCCTTTGGTGAGGTCAGTTCACATGGACTCCCAGCCCTTGCAAAGCCTTGACTCTGCAAGGATGAAGGCTGGGAAACTTGCAAACCATTTCAACCAAGACACCATGATATGAGGCCATTCCCTGCTCTGCCTTTTCAATCAAAAGGGATCATGTCCATTGAAACCACATCACCAGCTGCCCAATAGCTGAGCTTGTGAATCCTTGTTTTTTTCCCATGCCTATCAGCTCGACCATACTAGCAAAGAAGACAGACCCTCTCTTCTCATTCAGCTTGGTGACTTGCCATGCCCTGATGAGGTTCGACTGCTGTGAGTATTTCACGTGGTTTTAAGCTAATGGCTTGGAGAGTTGGATGGTACATGTCCATTTAGAGGGCTGAGGTCTTAAGTTCACAAAAGTGACCCTTCTTAGAACTTCAGCTTCCCTTCTCCACCCCATATCTCTTACAATAATGTCCCAGTCCCATGTGAACAGATTATCCTTGGCTTAAATTTCTCTGACTATATATGGTAAAACACCTATTTAGAAATAAGCTGCTACATGTGTCACGAAGCATTCAATGGACAAATGAAAAAGTACTGAACCAGGATGTTACAACAAGTCAAAGGCACAGCAGTTGAGAGAATATCCATTTGTTTATGAATGTGCTTAGAACATGGTAAAACATCAAACAGCATTTTTTATTCATCATTTCTAAATCATGAGCAAAGTATTTATAAACTTTATCGTAAAGTATTGCCCAAGTGCTCTGACAGCCATTACATAATATATTGAATGCCAAGTAG
This sequence comes from Picus viridis, assembly GCA_033816785.1. Classification (NCBI taxonomy): domain Eukaryota; kingdom Metazoa; phylum Chordata; class Aves; order Piciformes; family Picidae; genus Picus; species Picus viridis. Next base: position 14,724,531 of record CM066570.1, read on the forward strand.
CATAAAATACCACAAAAAAACAGAGACCTTTTTGCACCAGAATTCCTCTATTCCTCACAGATCCATTACTCATCTCCACTAGATTAGTCACACTATTCATATAAGATGAGGACCATTGATAAAACAAGTTCAAGTCACTGAATATAACATTTTAAAAGTAAATAAAAATACCTACATTTACTTTCATAATGTTCAAAGTATTTCAGACAGAGCAAAAATTCTCCACTGTGTGCTTTTCCTACTCGTTTTTTTCTATTTCTTCAGCCTAGAAGCTTCCTCTCTATGATTGATACATTCCCTCTCCTGTTCCCAAGGACAGCTTCACCTTTTAAACTGTCTACTGTAGTTAAAAGAAATCTGATTTGCAGCTTATATTAGCAGAAGCAAATGTTTGGTCGTGAAATTTTGAGTATGATAATTAACACTAATTGTCTGAGTTTCAAGGAAATACTTTTAGAAAATTTACTAAATTCCAGGTCCAGCTGGGGGGTGGAGGGGTGGGGGGGGGCGGAAGTTTGCCATAATAAAATAACTGTATTCTCCTTGGAAAATTGAAACTGAAAACCTGACCCAAACATGAGCTTTCAGTGTTTTTAACTTAGACATATTTTTTGCAAAAGTCATCCATTTGGATCAGTCCATCAACTCTGACAGCTCCTGCTGTGTTACATGTCTTTATTATCAACACACTGCACATTATGTACAGCATGTACCCTACTCTGCATCATGTACAGGAAAAAAAAAATTAAATAAAAATCCTAGTTCTAAGGAAATAAAAGCACCTTTATTTCACTTTGAAACAGCAGCTATTTTTCAGGATAGTTATCGTAAGTCACTTTCAACAAACTCAAAAAATGCTCTCTGAGTGATGAGAAGGAGTGCTGAGTTTTCCTTCCCTCTGCTCTGATTAGAAATGGGATCCACACCCCAGCTGGATATTTCCAGTTCATGCCCAGTAGAAATAATTTTCTGTATGATTGCCAAATGTTGTCCCATGTGGCCAGAAAAGGTTGGACAATGACAGTAATACAGCTTCAAGTAAAGAGCTGAAAATGATCCCCTGCAACCAGAGGCCTCAGTTCTACATAGTTCAATAATTCTAGCACCATGATATAACTTCCCTTTTTCCTTTCAAGTGTTCAGTGTAAATTAATGGTATTGTCAATTCTTACATTTCCCACCTTACTTATTTGTAAGGACATGTTCAAGTGGCATACTAGAAGGTTGATCCTGTGGTTTATACTTAACTAGTAATCCTCATGCACACTGGTAACCCCATTGAATATCAATATAAGATTGTGGTGCCAGTGAAAGTTAAACAAATCCTGAGGAATCTGTTTTATTAGCATTTATAGGATTTGTGTGTGCGAGCGTGTATGTGTATACATCCACACTTGGGAACAGTAGTTACAGGAAAAAAAATATAAGGGATTCCTCCAGGGACAATAAGCGCTGCTAGTTCTTGAGCTCACACCAGTGCTGATGTTGCAGGCTGTAAATGTTAAAGTATCTGATGATATTTTCTTTCCTGAGGAACTTGGTGGTATTTCTCACAGTTAATACGTTAGCTAAGCACATCAGACAAAAGTTAAGGCCTGCGCTTTGCTTGGCCCTGGGGCTTTTTTTCCCTCCGCCTGGAACCGTCCAGCATTGCATGTGCTATATGGGCATAGGGGACTGAGAAAAACAGAAGTACGTTGTACGTTGTATGAATGTGACAGACCAAAGCCACCGCCCCGAAGAGGTGTCTGTAGCAGGAGTCGACTGAGAGTCACCGGGACCACTTGCACACAGGTCGACGGCAAGCTCCTGCCTGCCCCTCTCTGAGCCCTTTCTCTCCACCACTGTCCCCACCGAAACACGACAACGTCTGCGAACTGCGGCCGAAGCGCCCCTGGAACCTCCCTCGGTTCCCGGCCGGGGCCGCCACCGTCCGGGCAGTGTGGGAGGCGGGCGGGAGGAGAGGAAAGGGGACGTGAAGGCAGCGGTGGTGGGGCTGCCCACCCCGCCGCGGACCAGAGCAGGCTTCCGTCTGCCAGACGCTAAGTCTCATTAAGGATTAACATTTTTAAAAGGCGTTAAACAGCCTCTTTTTGAGCTTCTCCTTCGGGATCTCGCCTCCGCTCCCCGGAGTAAAATAAGCCACTCGGGTTTGCCCCCAACTCCAAGAAGACACGCGTGGGCTACACGCCCAGCAGCCCCCGCGTCTCCCTTCGCAGGGAAGTGTCCCGCAGTCGCCCACCGGCGTAACCCTACACACGCACACACCGCCCGTGAGGTCCGCAAGTTCCGGTAGCTCCCGACTCACTGCAGCCGGGCGATGCTGCCGTGGCGGCCAGGGAGCTGCTGATAGTGTTTATTTATGGTGTTATGCAGGTTTTGGTTTTGTTTGGTTCGGCTTGCTTTGCTTTGTTTTGGGGTTTTTATTTTGTTTTGCTTTTGCACCATACGCTTTCTTCTTTCTCTTCAAGTTTAGTTTACAAAGAGAAAAGAGTGTTCTTCCTCAATAAAGCTCACCTGAGAAACGGCAGCTCTCCATGTCCCGTTCAAACCAAGGAAAAATGTTGTTAAATAACAGTGAGTTTCGTGTGCGCCCAATTTCTGATTCAGCAATAACGTATCAGTAAATATATGTTCTGAAGAGTTAAAGAGTTAATTGGGGGGTTTATTCTCGTTATTTATATTCGTCCCTGGCGTGGAGTTTCTTATGAAAACCGACGGAAGGAAGCCCTTGCCCGAAGGTCCCTACACCCACATCGAACTCACCGAATTGGATATTGTGAATTCACCTCGATAGGTTTGGGCCGCCGTTGTAGCAATGAGACTGTTCTAATTCTGTTGCAAACATTCGGAAACCTGCCCTTTCTCCAAATCACCGTCATTTGTTAGAGACGTAACGTGCTGGTTTTCCTTTGAGATCAAATCGCTCGCCCCTATATATTTTTTAAAGCACCCAGAAATGTCCCATACGTTTTCTTTCTCGGGGTTAGTGATCGCGGAACTTGTTGTATTAGACCCATTGGGACCTGTCTTGAAATACAGCTAGTTTTCTGCACGCACATAAATATATAAAAAACTTTACCCCGTATAATTTGTATAATTTATTTTTTTAGCCTCTGCTAAGGAGTCCACTTTCTGCAGCAGGCGGAGGCTGTACTGTATTCTGAGAATTTCCCCGAAAGGCTGAAGTTTTCTTTCGACTGATTTTTTTTTTCTAGGATAATTTTGGTCTGTTTTGCTCGGTAAAAAGTCCCAGGCGGTGTATGCGTCCGTAAATAAATAAATAAATAAATAAATATTTAAAAGTACAGAGACAGGTCTAATCGCCGGCTACGTCCCTGGGCATGTGCCAAGTGGCCCCGTGAGAAAGCTGCCCCTACGAGAGGGGTGCTCCTTCCTATAAGGGTAGGGGGCTGCTCCTGTTTGGGGGTTTAAAAGGGCAATGCAGGAGGGGATTATGGATCATAGCGCCCGGGCTCCTCTGTGCAACCGTTTCGCTCAGGTTTACTTGACCTAGGAGCCAGCTTTAGCCGAAATAGTACCCAGGACAGCAGGGCAGAGTCTGTTCCCGATCCCCGCTATAACGCCTGCAAAAGCCGCTTTTGTCCAGACGCTCCAGGCAAGGGACGGGCGCAGCAGCGGGTACCTGAGATGGAAGGGAGGAGGATTTGGGACGGGACGGTTCAAGAAGCCGTGCTTTCTGGGCCCAGGGCCCTTCAGGGCGCCGCTCCCCACCTCCTTGAACCATGTTTCAAGCAACAGATACAGAAGGTGCTTCAGCCTCCCTACTCTTCGTCCCCTGAGCGTGGAGAGGAAACTGGCTTTCCCGGGCAGCGCGTCCCCGCCGGGGCGGCCAAAGAGAGGAGAGCTGGGGCAGCAGTGCCGGTACGGGGGCCGCGCAAGTCCCGCCCGCCGAGACGGGGCCTCTGCCAGCGGCAGGAAGGTTAAAGAGCGTGCCCTTTCCCTCGACTACGCTGGGCCGGGAGCTTTCTGGTGTAATAGGATAATTACAGAGGGGCGGGCGAGCTTAAGCAAACACACCCGCCTGCCGGCCAGGCCTCTAGCGGGGATTAATATTAGGGACCGGTGCATTGTGTTTTGCAAACGGGTGATCCCACCCCCCCCCTCGGTGCCCTCCCTGTGTCCGCGGTTGCGGAGCCGCGTTTCGTCGGGCTCTGACCGCCGCACTGCCTGGTCCCTCCTTTTGTTCTCACCGAGTGTATTGTCCTCCTTTTTAATCTTCGGCTTCAGTTCAGCTCCCTAAGCACAGCCGGGAGCGTACTGGATCCGCGCGTGTCCGTGTTCAGCCGGCCCGCGGGACCTCCTTTGCGAGGGGCCACTAGACAAGGCCAGTTCTACGTGATAGCGGGTGTCCTTACGCCTGTGCTCCTGCCAGCAGCCCGGCAGAACCCTCGGAGCGCGAAGGGCTCCCACTGGTTTGGGACCATGTTAAATCCTGGGTTAATCCTGCCGCTGGTGGTGAGAGAGGACCCGGGCATAGCTCTTGTTTTAGCAGCCGCTGTGTCAAGACAACTTCTGTAAAGGTGTCTCCGAGCCATGCAGTTACCTCCGAGCCCTGTCAGCGCGGCGTCGCCCGGCTCTGCCCACGCCAAAGTGCGTGGGGCCACCATTGGGTCTCCTCTACCTGGAGGGGGTCTAAGAGGTGCCTGCAAACCCCGGCCGCTCGAAGTGTTGCTTCATCTTCAGGTTAAGCCCTGGTCACCGGCTGCCCATCGAGCAGTGAAGAGTCGCGTCGAGAGCTGGTGAACAGCGTCTGCCGGTGCGGCACCGGTAGGGTGGGCAGCGGGGCCCCTCGGCAGCGCCCGCAGATGCCCCGGGAACGCGGGCCGATGCTGCCCCTCTCCTGACACGCAGCAGTGCGAGGAGCTGTGTATAAACAAGTGTGTGTGTGCTTGTCAATGTATTCATGTACTTACATGTGTGTAGATACATATATGCACACGTACACATACCTACTCACACGTATAGTGTACATGCAAAATTTGTATAGTGTGAATAAATAGTGGAAATGTGTGCTATATATACATGTGCATGTGTATATATGATGCACACACGGTTACGTACGTGTATGCAGGTACATTTTTGCCCCTTTTCCCCAGAGCCAAAACAACAGGAGAAAGTGTTCAGGTGACTTAATGGCGGTGCAATGAGTCTGGTGAAGTAGAGGCCGCGACACGCCCGGGCCGGGACACGCGTGGGCATGCTCGTGTCCCAGCCCCTGAGGTTTGCGGTAGTACGAGGCCCTCCCCGGCGCTGAGGGGTCACGGCCGGTGAACCAAGCTCGTTCGTGAGCGACGGCAGGTTATGGGGTGAAGGGGCCGTGGGTCTCCGCGGCATTCCGCGGTCGCAAGGAACGGGATCAAGCTGCAACAGTCAACGGCACCCGCCCCCGGCTCCCCCTCCCCGGCCTCCTGTACCATGGCAAGTGCTAACTGCGGCTCTTTTCTGACTCCTCTGTATTTGGGTCCCTCGGAGGGCGCTGCGCAGGAGGACACGTCACGGATGCATTATCCCCTCCCCTTTTGAGGCTCTCCTGGCTTTCTGCAGGCTTTGCTAAAGAATTAACCGAGGGGTCCACTTCAGAGCTCTTTCTGCCCCTGGGAGAAAAAAAAAAAAAAAAGAAAGAAAGAAAGAAAAAAAGAAAAAGAAGGAAAGAAAACAGGGGAGTGGGAGAAGGAAAAGGAAAAGATCAAAGGGGAAAAAAAAAAAAAAAAAAAAAAAGAGAGAGAGACAGAGATATCTCTGCTTTCAGGCTTGAAGCTTGAAGGTTAGAATTTCCGAGAGGAGAATTTTACCTTCGATCCTTGCCGTATGGTGAGGATCGCTGCTCCTTGCAGGAGGTGAATGTAGCAAACCCTCCCTTGGCTTTTGAAAGGCATGTCTGTGAGAAAGAACCACAGCTTTGCTCCTGAAATACGTGATAAATAAAAAAGAAAGGAAAAAAAAAAAGAAAGAAAAAAAAAAAAGAAAGAAAGGAAGGAAGAATTCCTGATCTTGAAAATTCTTTTTCTTTAAAGGGAGGGGGCAAAAACCAATAAATAAATCCAACAAAATCAAACCCGCGCCTTTGCCAGCGCTCGGACTTGTTTGGAGAGAGACAACGCTGAATGGCACTGGTCCCGAGGAAAACGGATCCTTTAATTTGACTCCGCATGAGAACCACATTTGGAGCTGGGCGCAGCGGCCGGAGCGGCGGGAACAGCCCCGCTTCCAGTAGCCCCCCGCGCCCGGACCACCGCTGCCAGCCCAACTCCACCGCCATCATCGCAGCCGCCCCGAAGTGCTCGGAGCTCCCCGCGCCCTGGCGTTGAAGCAGCCCCTCGGGGACAGGGGAAAGCCTCCTTCTGCCGCAGGACCAGCCGCTGCCCGCAGAGAGCTGACCGAGAGGGAAGCGTCTGAAGGAAATGCAAACTTCTGATTTTGGAGCACTCCAGCCATCATCTCCCTCCATACCGGCTTTGACTTTTGTTTAACGAGAGCAGCCTTGCCGACTCGTCATCGTCTCGGCACCTCGGGCCCCGGGACCAGATCGTTTTGCGCTTCGTTAAACGAGCAGCGCGGTTTTTCATTTCCTTCCTTTTTTTTTCCCCTTTCTTTCTTTCTTTCTTTCTTTCTTTCTTTCTTTCTTTCTTTCTTTCTTTCTTTCTTTCTTTCTTTCTTTCTTTCTTTTTTTTCCCCTTATTTAATTTTAAGAGACAAATTGTCCAAAAATGTTTCAGCCAGCTTAGCCAAATGATTTCTTGCGTGGACGCTCTATTTTTAATATTTTTATTACTATTTTTGGACGGGGAAGGATTGAGCAGAAGAAAACCTTCAGTAAAGGGATCCCTGTGATTTGCTCCCTGTTGAGGAGAGGATACGATTCCAGCTGCAGGCAGAGGACCGTGGTTCGTGTAGGTTTTTCAATCTCGCTTTTGAAGCGCTAGGTATTGCAGGGTCAGAGCAGAACTGCCGTCTCCCGAGTGGCTTGCCTGCCGTGCTTGTGGCTCAGAGAACGCTTCCCCCATCCTCGCACCATTTCTGCTGGTGTTGGTTTTATTTTGTTGGGTTAGCTTTTTTCCCTCCCCTTTCCTCCCTTTTTTCTCCCCCTCCATTCTTTTCCTTTTTTTTTTTTTTTTTTTTTTTTTCCAATTTGAATTGGGTGAATACCCTGCCTCCTTTCCTTAAACGAAAATACTAACTGTGAAGCCGAAATCCATGCCCCCTGCAATTCGGAAGAATCGGGTCTAATATGCCAGTGTCATCTTCGCCTTGCAGTAGTCGTGATGAAGGAAAAGTCCAAGAACGCGGCAAAGACTAGACGGGAAAAAGAAAATGGAGAATTCTACGAACTGGCCAAACTCCTGCCACTGCCCTCGGCCATCACCTCCCAGCTGGACAAGGCGTCCATCATCCGCCTCACCACCAGCTACCTGAAAATGCGAGCAGTCTTCCCCGAAGGTAACCGTTCCGGGGCTCCCCGGGAGGGGCTGTCCAGCTCCCGCCCGGCCCACACAGGAGGGACGGGGCAGCACTGTGGTCCGACACGAGTCGGAAGGGAGGGGGCATATACCCCGAGACGAGCCCGCATCGCCTCTGCGTCTTGGGATGAAGGGGGTGGGGAGCGGTTTACAGAGGTTCCAGTACCCGGTGGCAAACGACGGAAAAGCTGCCGGGGGTGGAAGAGAGCCCGCTTGCCTGAGAAAAGGCAGCGCTGCCTTGCCCGAGAGCCAGCGCTCGTCGCGGGGGTGGTGTGCGGGCGGGGGGATGCAAGTAGCAGCTCTGGTACTGTGAGGCCTAAACCCGAAAGCAGCTCGCCGCGACCGCTCGTAGGAGGATGAGTCCCTAGGGGGTCTCACTCGGGGATACTGGCTGCGCGGGGTCCCCGGTCGAGGGCTGCGCCGAGCTGGCCGCGGGGTCGGGGAACTCGTTCGGCGGTGGAGGGGAGCCGAGCCATTCGGTTCCTTCTCCCTCTCCTCCTCAGCTGCCGGTTCTGCTCTGTCTTTACTTGCGGGGACCGTGTGGAAGAGATCGGGCTCGGCTCGATTCTGCAGTGCCCGGCATCTGCAGCCCTGGGAGGCAACAGCCCTGGCCCCCGAGGGAAGGCCCCTCGGCATGGCGCTCCTGCCGGTGCCCAGGCATGGCCTCGGAGGAAATAAATAGTGTGAGTGTTATTATTTTGTTTTGGTTAGAGTTTGCTGTAGTTAGGGAAGCAAGCTGGGAAGTCAGAGGCGGCTTAGCAGGGAGGCCCTCTGACTTCTCCCAGGGCTAGGAAGAGCGAGGAGCCCAACCTGCCCCTGAGTGGGGCCGGGAGCCGCTTGTCCCCGTCCGGGGCCTTGTGGGGCCGGGACCGTGAGGGACGCCGGTGGCTCCGGCAGCTCTTCTCGGAGAAACATAGCAACGAGGCCAGATACCACTTTCGCTGTCCTCCGGGGTTTGGTAAAAAACAGAACCCCCGACACCCCGAGTGTCGAAAGGGCACACGGCTAGGGCCGCTTTGGACACGGGCAGGCAGCCGACCGTCACCGGTGGGGGGCATTTGCCGCCGATTCTTTCCTGTAGCCGTTGATCTGATGGGAGGCGTGAAATGAAACTCTGTTTCGTGTCTGCGGGTGGCTAAATAAAGCCCTGCTCCCCCTTTGTCATTTGTTTGTGCCTCTTCGGACAGGGGTGGGTGGGTGAAGGAATTAGCAAATTCCAGAATGGAAGGTTTGTTCTCCGTCGCGGTTTCTAAGGAGCTTTATTAAAAGTCTGAAGGAAAAAAAATAAATTAAACATAAGATAGGGGAAGGGGGACGAAATTCACATACACACATACAGAGAGACCCAGGAAAGCTTACCGTTACGGCCATCTAATTCAATAATTTCGAAAGCAAGTAGAAGCCGTGCTACAGAAAGACAGGGCTCCTTTAGCGTGCGTTCTCGAATCACGCCGAGTTAGCGCAGCAAAGAAAACCGAGGTGCTGCTCCGCTGTAGTTTCAGCCGTTATCCCCATCGGGAAATTTCCCAATGAGAAATGGTTCGTAGTAATTTCGGGGGCCACTCGCCGGCCGTGGTTAGGGAGCATGGCCCCGAATGGCTTTGATTTAGGAGGGAAGAAAAGTGGCACGTTTCAAGATGCTGCTGGATGTGTCCTTGCTTTCCCAGCCCTATTGGTCCTCAAGAGCAGCAAGACGGCCTCGAGAGCAGGTTTATACCCACAGCTCGGGTGTGTTTTATGTGTCTGTCTTCCTTAAAGAGGCCGGGCGTGCGTTTCCGCACACCCTGCTTATTAAGAGCAACGTTTTAAATGCATACAGTGAATTCCTGATCTTTCATCGTCTTAAGTACGGATGGAAATACATTTAAAACCAAAGCTTTGCTTCAAGGGATGCCAGGTCGGGAGAACAACTTCCTCCGGCCCTGAGCTGTGCATTTAGTGCCTGGGAGGGTGGAGGGTAGAAGGGGCAGCCGAAGAGAAGTGGATTCAGGCAGTGCTTGCTCTCCCGCCGGCTGCAGTAGGATGTTTGGTGTCGGGGGGATCCTGCATGACGGCACGCAGTCCCGTATTAATCTAACTTCCCTTTCTTTCGGGATTTATCTGCGGAAAGACAGAAGGGGAGGTCCTCCCTCCCCTCCCACCCTGTATCCAACTGGTTGCTTCCAGTTGGCTTTACTGGGAGGGGAAAGGGGTGAAGCCCAACAGCCAGAAAGGGCTGCTTGACATGGCATCTCAAATTCTGGGGCAGTAAGACCTGGGAAAAGTGCCCCTTTGAGCATGGTGGACCTGATAGGAGAGAACGGATGAAAGACACACAATGGGTGACGTGACACCCACATTTGAGGTCCTGAGGCTTGGAATGAAAGTGGGAGTGTAACCCTCGTCAGTCTCTGCTCTCAGGACAGTGGAACCCGTGCCACCCGCACTCTCCCGGGAGTTGTCTCCCTGAAGAGGCAGCCACCACGAGGACAGCGCCCCAGGCCTCCTCGGCCGCCATGCCTGGCACTGTGGCATCACCTCACTGTAAGGCTCAAAGGAGCTGAATTCTTCCAGCCTTCAGTGGCAGAGAGGGACAAGCCTGAGACTTCTCCAGCCTGTGTGCTAGGCCCAGGGAAATGTTCAGTTATACAACTGGCTTCCAGTTTTGTCTAGGTGGGAGGGGAAGAGAGAGAGGGTTGTGTTTTTAACAACTCTCCTGTTTGTCCCCACACACTTTATTTTCAGAAAGAGCTAGCATATAGCTAAGTTTGAGACCCTCACCGAGGTATCTAGTCTCATCACCCTCTCACAAAGTTTGTGAGAGAGTTCAGACAGGCCTCCACATACTCACCCCATCCAGGGCTTTCCAAAAGATACACATTTTGGACCGAATTCACAGATCACCCCGTGGAAGTACTCAGTCTCCAAGTAGTGAAAGAGAAAGATTTACATTCCAGGTCCTTTCTCCACTCAAAATGTGAGCCCTGGAAGGCACAGTTCTCTGCTCTGGTATCACAGATTTTGCCATGAGGTTTCGGTCTGACCTTCAGATTCTTAAACTAAAGTCGGGGAGATGACAACCTACAGCCTCCCCCATGCTCCTCCAGATGTAAGATCATCTTCTCTTGTGTTTTGATTTTTTGCCAAGGCGTATATTACTGGAGAACAAAAATATACCATGGGACTTCTTCTGTCTTGACTGTCAGTATTTTTATTTTATTTTATTTTATTTTATTTTATTTTATTTTATTTTATTTTATTTTATTTTATTTTATCATTTTTCCTAAATATGAGCAAATGAAAGAAAAAGACATGAGAATAAATTACACATGATTCTCTGTCCCTCAGTTGTGGCAGACTGTTTAAAGTGTGATCCTCTCCATTCTTCCCGCTTGATGCAGTTTCTCAAAGTGACTATAAAAATACATCTTTGTGACCGTTTAAACTGGATGGATGCGGGATAAGTAATAAGTGACTCAAAAGACAATATGCAACACGGAACATCTTCTTATTCCAAACCACAGACAACAGAAATTACTAGGAGCATACAGAGTTTTTTGTCCATATTTAAATCTGTGAATGTATATTTAAAGAAAATCATGGCGAATTGCAGCTATTTAATCTAATTTTCATACGCACTCGTAAGAGGCTAATTAATTAATTAATTAATTAAAGCCCGAGCAAATCCCTCTGCGCAACCGTGCCTCCGTTGTACTAACCGCTAATGGTGGCATTTAACGTCTTACTAAAACAAAAGTGCCGTTAGGGCTTCCTCGAAGCTGCGCGGCCGTTCCCAGGCGGCCAGGCGGGAACCGGCAGCCATGAGGTGCGGGGACGGGCGGTGGCGGAGGGAACATCACTCCGGGAGGGAGGGAAGAAGGAATTGAAGGAGAGAGGGTGGGAGGGGGTCACAATCTTTGTAGCTGTGGCTCGTTGTTTGTCGCGCGCTCGCTTCTGGGCCTGCTAACATGATCTGGAGGCACAACGGGTTTGGTTTCGTCTGAGTGTCCTGCAGGACTTTTTTGTTGTTTTGTTCTGTTTTGTTTTTTTTGTTTCGTTCTTTTTCTCTGGGACTTGGCCATTCCCTCCCCCGCTCCTTTTCTTCTATTTTTTCCCTCTTTTTCATTTGTTTGGGTTATTCTGCTTGCGGTTGGTTTGTTGGTTTTGGATTGGGTTTCTGTTTGTTTGCTTGCTTGCTTGCTTGCTTGTTTGTTTTAAACTGAAGTCTTGAACTTTATGTCCCATCGCCCAGCTCTCACCTGTGTTTCCAGCGGTGAAGCCAGCAAAGAGGGGGCCAGTGGCCTGGCACACCCGTGCCAAAGCTGAGTTGAAGCAGCCCTGCTCCTTACCAAGGTGACCCCAGTGTGAGAGCCTCCTGCCCCGATCAGAGGTTACCCCTACCGAGGCCGGAGGCTCCCTATAACTGTAGACCTGCCTGTCAAGCCTGTGCCGTCGGGGCTGAGATACGTCGCCCCACTGCAGGCAGATCTTGGGGCAAGGTGTCAGCTCTGCCCCTTGGCCAGAGCCCAGCTATCTCACCCGCCTCACGGGCTGACGGGACACTTGCTATCCAACACTGGATCTCGCCTGAACGAAGGAGTGGGGCTGCCCCAAGTCCCGGCCCCGGCCTGGGCTGGCAGTTCGCTGTCCCTCCGGTAATTTCCCCGTTGAGCTCCCGGCCGAGGGAGACACAACGCTGTGGGGAATGAAAATGAGGAGAAAAAAAAGAAAAAAAGCCAGGAAAGGCGGAGCTGAAAATCCTGGCGCTTGTAGTTGACCCAGGTTTCTTGTGAGAGATGGAGACTGAATAACGCGGTGGGACCAGGCTCTCCGGGGGAGCCCGGGAACAATAGACACAAAAGAAATACTCCACGTTACAGAGCAATCCGATACTTAATGCATCGCTAAGTAATTCTTTTAGCAGAATCCCAAGCAGAAAAGTTATCTGGCTTTCAAATGTGTCTCTATACTAATTTATATATTTGGAGAGCAAAGGTGTGCGTTGTTCGCAAATATTTCTAGATCATGTTACAGTTTAATTCACCCCGTTCTCCGTGGAACTGGGAGATGGTACAAAGTGAATACTGAGGTACTTTTGAAAGCAGACAGAAATATCAAAAGATAGTGTCGGAGGGAAATCGCGCCCCAGTTTGCCAAAGGGAGTGAGATACTTTCGCATAAGAACCCTCAGGGACAAAAGTGGCACATACTGTGAGGTACTTGTGCAGAACCCTCTCTCTTGTCCCTAGGACGCCGCTGCCTGAGCGGAACCAGCTTCCCCGTGCTCGAGGAGGGACTGGTGGGCACAACTGCGTTATTTCCTCCTTTGCGTTGCCTGCCAGATATCCCGCTGCGCCAGTCCTGCCCTCCCAGCACGGCTCCGGTGGCAACAGGCTCTGGTCGTTACAGACATCAGTAAATGAAGGACAATCAAAGAGAGGGTCTTCTCATCCACGTTTGCCAACAGAGGGATGCCAGGAAAGAGCAGGTTGCACCTGGGACGGGCAAGTCATCCTCCTTGCAGACAATGCTTCGCCGTGCCCAGCTCCTGCCCGTCGCGGTAGGCTCTACCGCTGAGTCCAGCTCCGGCTCTCCAGGCTTCACACTGCCGGTAGCGCCCGGAGTCGCCCCAAGCCGCTGGTTGTAGGCGATCCCCTTGCCTCTAGCATATGGCAAAAAGGCTGTTCTCGCCGGACAAGCCAAGCCCACGGATGTTTCCAGCATTTGCAGGAAAGATGCGGCAGCTTCTCGCTCGCTTTCTGGGCCAATATAACAGACAATTCGTGCTGTAATGAGGCATTTAAAATCTTTGCCTTCGAAATGACCCGTCCGGCACCGCACCGGCTGCACAGTCCTTTTGGAGAGCCGTCAGCCTTCTCCGCCCGAGGCTCCTTCCCTGCTCGGGCCAGCCGAGCAAATTCCCACCGCGTTCAGGCAGTGTAGGAAACGCTCCCTATGTACCGGCAGCTCTTTTGGCCTCGCTCCAGCCCAGTGAGCGAAAATGTGCGTTATTTACTGGCAGGGCAGGAGCAGCTCGGCGGAGTCTATTGCATCCATATGTTTACAGGACATATGCCGGGCGTTTGCAAATCTCTCGGAAGACAAGTTAATGGGCTTTAGTCCTTTATCCGAAAGTAAGATTTTACTAGTTTCGTTTCCACCTTTAAAGCGATCTGCTGGTGGATTAAATGATAAAATCGTCGGCTTTAAAATAAGCTTAGACGAATACCAGGCTGATCTACCAAATGCGAGAGCTCGCAATTGCAACTCCAAATTGTAATTTCAAATGAAACCAATCCATGGGAGTGATTACTCTTTAGTCTGGGTTAATAAAGAACCTCAAAAATAGCACAGATTTGGGGGATGCTGTGAAACAGCACTTGGCCAGCCATGGTGGGCAGGAGGGAGTGGATTGTCGTCAGGCACGGGTGCGGCAGAGACGCACTGCGTTCTTAAACAGCTTCTTCGTAAGTTGCTGGAAGAGTAAATCTGCTTTCTCCTTCGGAAAGTTAGGGTTCGTTCCAGGACAGTTTTTACAGGGCTATCCGCAATGCCCTTTGTAGGATTACAATCCCATGTTTCGAGATTTGCAATTAGTAAATCGAAATAAGGGCAAGCCGCGCAGAACCAGGATTGACTCTGTCATTTGCATTTGTTACCGTCTCGGGAAAGAGGCTGAAGGATATATCTGTGATCCTCAAACCTTTCACCCCAGGGGAAGCAGCAGGAAGAACATTTTGACAGGTCCCTGGAAGTTTAGGAGCCTTCTCCATGCTGCGAACTGAGAAACAGCAGTACAAAAATGCGACATTTCGTTTGTTTTTTTTTCCAAGCAAATTTCCCAATGCGCGGTCAAACACTTCTCAGGGAAGGAAAGGTGCCGTTCCCCTGCCCATTGGAAAGCGCAGCCGCACATTGTGCAATTCTGTGGCGTGGTTTAGAAAAAAACACTGGGGCGGCCGCAGCAAATGACACGGAGTGAGGAGACAGACCCACTTGGGTCTGACCCCGCGTGCTGCTACTACCTTGCGATGACAAAAGAGATATCAGGGCCGGGTTACCCTGCTTGGCTCTGGGAGCCGAAGGCTCCTTTGTGCTTGCCCGGCAGGAGCGGGGAGTGGAGCCAGGCTTCGCAGACATCAGACGCTGGGACAAGGTAGAACTTGAGGGAAGATACCAAAGGCAGCTACGATTTGCTACGCGTCCTCTCCACCGCCTCCCGTTCCTTCGGTGGGAAACCGTGTCCACCCCAACGCACGCCCCAAGAACGGGGAGAAAGGCTCCCATCATTTCTAGACCAGGGCTGCCTGTGGACACATGACCAAAGCATAGCTGTATCCGGGAGGATCTGCTATCAGACCTGCCGAATTAGCAGGACCGGGGATCAGGCGGGGAGTTTAGAAACAGGCTCCAGAGGTGAAGATTCGGGCAGGTGTTTCTTTCAGATTGTCAGCTTCTTCCTCTCTCAACGGAGACGAGTGGGGCTCCAGCTGCAGCAGCCTTTGCCCCTACAAGCTTGCGGCGGGAGGTTTCATTGAAAGCATCTAGTCGGGGAGGTTTCATGGCGGCACATCGACTTGCAGCGACACCGAGGGCCGCCCGTGACGAAGGGCAGAGGACTGTGCACCCATCGCACGCACGTGCGCCCACGCGAAACACCGCAGGCGTGACTGTCGGGGCCCCGGCCACAGAGAGCCAGGGCTCTTGTGAAGTCCATGCCGGCGCGCCCCGACCGCCAGCTCCACTGGGCCGCCAGCACCCGCCCCGGCAGAGCTGTTCGGATGCAGGGAAGCACGGGCAGGAACGCCCTTAGGGCTCCGTGGCCTCTCAGAAGCGCTGCTGTATCCCTAAGGGCTGTCCTTTCTTTCCAAACCCGAAGCATATACGGATGTGGTCGCATCCGTTCCTTTCTCACCAGCGTATCTGTGCACTCTAATGGCAACAGCTCGCTGCAGAGCCTGCCATCAGGTGCCGACGTGAGCCTCCAGTTCTTCAGCTGGCAAGGGTAGCGGTCGCAGCTACATCGCGGAGCTGGCGGAGGCCTTCTTTGCATGGAGAAAATGAAAAACAAACCAACCAACCTAAACTAGTATTCCCTCCTCGCCTCCCCCCACCCCTAGCTTCAAGCCTCCCTCAAGACAGCTCTGGCATAACCTTTCGCTGTAGCGCCGGGCACACGGAGTGCCCCTAAAGTCCACAGACCCGCACTGTGGGGGAGCGGCGGGGCCGGATCGGACCTGCCGGGTTAACGGGGCCAGGGTTCGGCCGGGGCCAGGCTGGCCACGAGCACGGGTGAGGAGGGGGGTACGCGTGGAGGGCAAGTCGGCATTCGGGTGTCAGCGACCGTCCTGCCGCATCTCCCGCGGGGAGCACGTGTGGCCCGAGCAGTAATTGAAGACATGCAAATATCTCGCAGCTTCTTGTGCCTTCTGCTTGGGAACACTCCACAGGCTTCTCCTGCTTCTCCTGCTTCTCCTGGCAAGGCTGCGGCCAGCCTGGGTGCTCCGCTTCGACCTCCACGGTGGCTCGCCCTCAGCGTGGCCGGTCTTCCCTCATGCTGGCCACGGGGAAGGGAGGACGGTGCTGCTGGCAAGACCGTATCGGAATGGTGGGCGAGGGGAAGCGGTTGGGGCAGTCGCCTCCCTGGAAGCACGCTGGAAAGCGGGCGGGGTCTGTGGGGATAGAGAAAGTGGGTCCGCGGGGGTGCCCTCCCCAGGACCTCTAGAAAGAGAACAATTCCCTTTCCACACGCGTGTGTAAAAGGGACTCAACCTTTGCCACGTCCCGACCCTCCACGTCTCGGCCTGGCCCGCTCCTCGAGGGAGGAGTGGGAATTGGTGGCAGGTCGCGGGAGACGTCTGTCCCGCCGGAGGATCAGGGCAGGCCCGGCTCTGATTCCCGCTCTAACCAGTTCTTTGATTTCCTTGCAGGTCTGGGCGACGCCTGGGGACAGCCGAGCAGGATAGGGCCCTTGGATAATGTGGCCAAGGAGCTCGGATCCCATTTACTTCAGGTAGTGGACGCTTTCCTCCTCTCCCCCGCCCTGCCAGAGGATCCTGAGTGAAATCTGAGTGCTCCCGAGCCTCACACTGTCCATGAGAGGAGAAAAACTGAGACATCAATCACTTCAGTTATTATTTATTTGTTCGTCTTTAAAATTAGTAGAACTAAGATCTCTGTGTGCACGCAAAACGTCTCTCAGCCTTAAAAGCGGTAGCCGGACGCCCCAGAGCTGCTGGGCATGTCCCGCAGGCAGCCCCTGGAGAGTGGCAGCGCGTTTAGGCTGAAGGGGTACCGGATACCGGGTATGGTCGTTCTCCGCCGGTCACTCGAGAGGGGGAGCCTGTGAGGGAGAGTAGGGCTCCTGAGGTGGAGGGTGAACAGCTGGATTAGGTCCCTTGTGGACATTAGCACCTGAAAATACCGTTGTTCACAATCCCGTTGATCTGCTCTGGAATTCCTCTGAATTCTCCCCGCTTAGGAGACTTTAGGAAATCGTAGCTGGGGCGTCTGTGCCAACCGGCGGGGAAAGAAAAATGATTACGTTTAGCTTTTTTTTTGTTTAATAAAAAAAAAATATATACGTAAACTTAATACAGCGCGAGTTTTTCTCCCCCGATTTTAAAGACCTAGTAAACCGTAATCATTTAACGGGCGTTTTTATTGCGGGAGGTTAATTCGTGGTCACAGAGCTGGAGCTGTTTTAACTGGTCGCTTAGGCCGGGGATTTAAAAAAAAAAAAAAAAGAAGAAGAAGAAGAAATAAAAAAATCAACAGAAACTCTGGAATCTGTGGCCGCTTCCTCCCGCCGAGTTGCCAAGTGGGCTCGCCCACCTTCGGCCCCGCCAGCCGGTGGCGTTCGGGGCGAGCCTCTGCCGTTGTCCCCCGCACTCTCCTCACACCCCAGCCATTGGCCCCTGCGGCCGGCGGGCTGTCTGCAACCCCCTCAGGTAGTTGCCCTCCTTCGCTGTAAGCCGCCTACGCCTGGGGAGGTAAAGAGGCGGCAGGGTGGGCTAGATGGGGAAAATTGTGTGAAGTCGTTCGGCGACGGAAATGCCCTGGACAGTTAGTCAGTTAGCTCGTTACTGCAGTCTTGCTAAGGTGTCATCCGTTCTCGTGAAGTAAAAAAAGAGAGCACGCTTTCAGTGGAGTGATTTGAAGCACACGTTACTGACCATATACAGTAAATGGAGATTATAAAGTTCAATATTATCTCACGTGGAGGTATTTTTAGCCCTGAAAGTTATATGTCCTATCATCTGTTTCAGAACCACTAATTTATGTAGCAAATACATATCTAATTATGTAACAAAAATAATTGCTGTTACACTTGCTCTGAGTCCCTATTCACTATTTCACATTTTGCCTGGCATTAAATAAACTTAAATAACATTATATGCTAATCATCTGTAATACTCATTTTACAGTTCAGTTATTTCTGAATTATGAATTCTTAACATATTAATAAAACCACATTAACTGTAAGGGGTTTTTTTAAAGGTTCTTAGACTGAAACCTTCCATGTGAAGTTTCAGCTTCAGTATGCTACTCTGTATAGGAAAGTTAGAGACCTACTGTACCATATAATCCAGTAATGGAAGCATTGACATGGTTTTAGTTATGATATTAGGCAGAGCTATTGCAAAATGACAGTGTTTAAAAGCAAAGTTATGGCTAAGCATGCAATAATTTATTTCCCATTATAATACTTCTACAAAATTAAATTTATGCTAAAAAAAATAATAAAAGGAATAAGTAAAGGCAAGGAGTAATCTGTTTTCAATTACATGCTATAGAATTGTTAGTAGGCCTGAGAATAATTTGGAGTATTTTCTTATTGGTGCAGCACTGTAAGAGCATGAAGCATACAGGTTTTTATTGCTTCTCTCCTGGTTCATTGACTGAAGAGATGAATTAAAATAAGTGCTTGTTTCATCTGTGTGCTGAAAAGCCCCTATTTTTCTCTTTTAAATGTATTTTCCAATGATGTTCATATGTATTTGTTGCTCAAAGCTTCCTAAACTGGTTAGAGAAAGTGAATACTTTTTGAATGAGCATATCAGATACTTTTGAAAAAATGCCTCAAATTGGCACTACAGAATCAAAGTACCCCCCAGAATGATAGTTTGCATGTCCAAATCATGGTGAGTTTTGTCTAACTTGTATCAATTATATTGTTGGGTTTTTTTTCTTGTATGAATGATCTAAGACTTAATTGAGCTTCTGTTTCTACTCATACAAGCAATATTTACCTTCTAGTCAACATCCCATTGATATGAATTTGTAGCATTGGATCTTAAGTTTGCATTGTGTATTACCATACGTCAAGAGTCACAGACTGTAGGAAAATAGTTTAATGAGCAAAAATATCTCTCTTCAAGTGTGATGAAGTTTTGAACATTATTTTACTTTACTTTCTTTTCCTAGGCTCACATAATTACAGGGCAGACAGCCCTCTGTTCATAAAGGCGTTATTTAAAATATAGTCAAAGAAATTTAAAGCATTGCTTATGGTATCATTAAATATATTGCAAATAGTGTAAGCTGTGTCTGCCAATTATACCATAAAAAATGGCTTGTGCAGTACTAGATTTACCCCTAAGTACCACATAGCTCAGGATTTGTACTAAGTACTAAAATAACCAGAGTCAACAGGAGAATGTTAAAGTGAAGCAGTAAAGCTAGCATCTGCAGGGGGAATGAACTGGATTTCACCAAGTGTGCATATGGCATAGAATTTGTAGCAACAGCACTGGATAAACCTTTCTGTTCCTTAAACGTTGCTGTTATTTTTGTGCTCTTGAAGTTGCATAGCAATCTTCCTCTGAAGGAATCCAAAATGTTCTTCCTTGCAAATGGATTAACGAGGCTGCCTGCTTTTTACCACACATATTGCTCTTTATTTTTCTTTTCCAGACTTTGGATGGCTTTGTTTTTGTGGTAGCATCAGATGGCAAAATAATGTACATCTCGGAAACAGCATCTGTCCATCTTGGTTTATCTCAGGTATGAGAGATTTATACTGTTCATCTGTTAAACACAGATACTAGATTTGGAACCTAACACTGGTATCTTGCCTCATGTACAATATCATTTTTTGGGGGCATTTGAAGCTTCAACTTCATTCTCTGACAAATATCCTTATTCAAATATTCAACTTTCTTGTACTTAAAACCACATCAAGTCTGTCTTTACATCTTACTTGTTCATTGTATTTTACTCCTCATTACCTTTCAGAAGGGTAATAAATAATATGATATTGCAAATTACAGATGTATACAAAACTCGAAACCCAAACCTATTGCCTGTGTGGTAACACTATACGTCTGAAATAAAGTTTAGAATTCAAGTTTGTATGTTTTAGATTGTGTGAGATATTGAGAATTGCTATGAAATAGAGGGGAAATCTGATGTGGAACATGAGTTTTACGGTAAATGTGCTTTAGGAAAAGAAAGAAAAGGCGGGGGGGGGGGGGGCAGATTTATGAGTGTTCACATGGAATTCAGGGTAGTTTTTCCTGAGTTTTTCCAGCTCAGTGGTCTTTTCAGTAAAGCGTTTTATATGGTTGTGATAGAACTCATAAAACTCAGTTTACTACTGTTCTGCACAAGAAGTATAAGGGTTTTTTATTGTTTTGGGTTTTTTTCTTAGAAGGACATTTCTAATTTTTTTGCCTTCTTGGGATAGGCACAGGGGCAAATAGTCTGAATTTATTGCAGAGTGCAAGTTTCCATACCTTTGTGTGTAAATGCAATGCACAAATTCATTGGTAGCACCTGACCTTAAGCTTAGTGAAGTCCAATAGAAAAACTCCTAATTAATTTTACTGGGCCCTGAATGAGACTTGTAAGAAACAGAAGCATTTCATCAGAACCAGTTGCAGCTTAAGCACTTCTTTGCGTTAAATAAAGTGAAATAAGGATTTAATAGCAGAGGGAAGAAGAATAAGGAGATGAAAAAGTAAGAGAGAGCAGGATGTTCTGGAAATGTCTGGGGAATATGCTCTGTGGCTATTCTGATAAACAGAGAAAAAGGCTGAGTTTTTGGATTATATATGTACTTTAATTTTGGTAGTAACCAATATTTTTGATTGAAAAACTGTGAAGTTCTTTGGATGTATAGTCCTGTTAGAATTAGTAGCTGTGAGAAACAAATGAAGTCTGACTAGCATAGAAAAAGTTATATAATCTCATAAACACCACTTCTAAATCCGAGGGCAACTGAGTATTTTTGTATTCTTTTTAAGTAGAAATGATGATGAGAATCAGCATTCCAGCTGATATTTTCTTTTCCTGGCAATATTTGACAGAGAACACTCAGTTGAAGCAGTTTGTTCAGTTGAGTTGGTTGCAGTATAGTATTAGTTGTTTCATAACATTTAATGCACATTCAAATTAGTATATATATTTCTTTATTTTATAATTAATGTTCCTAGAGAATGGTCATATTTTCTACTGTGAATCAAAAGCTTTACTAAAAGGGGGGAAGGGGTTGCCTTTTTTTATTTTTAAAGACCCACAGTGTTGTTGGCTGCTTGAATAGATTAATTTAGTCAGTACAATTGTTTCAAAACACTGAATGTTCCCATCTGTCTTTGCTGAAGGAGAACGTCACTATCCTGCGTTGATCTTGCAGGTTTTGTCCAGAAATTCTCTTTCTTTTTGAGGAATATCAAATAATCAGATCTTGTAGGTCTCAGTACTACCCAGTCATCTGGTGAAATTAAAGAAGTATGTGACCAATATGGCACTAAACAGACTTTGTCACATTCAAGAAAAGGGAACTGAAGTCACATTTAGCACTCATGCATGATGGCTATCTTGCACAGACTGAACTCCGTGTGTATTACACATATAAATATCTGTCTTGCCTTGTTGCAAGAGATGCAGAGGGAAACTAGGGGATTTGGTCAAATTTCTTATTTAAATCAGTTTAATAAGCAAAACCACAAATACTTCATTGTGGCAGAGATGAATGGGATGCATACTTGAACTCCTCAGAAATCTTGGATCCAAGGGGAATGTGAAATTTAAGAGCATTCTAGACTTTGAAAATACTGGATGCTCCATCAATTTGACAGTGTGCAGTTTTTTATTTATAAACACAAACCCCCAGCTAAACAAGACACTTCTTTCCCCCCGCCCCTTGTTCCTCATAGTGTTTTGTCATCTGGTCTGCTCTTGCTTTTTCTCAGTGTTCTGTTTTGAAGGAACAACTTTGCTTTACGTAGTACTAACATTAATTCTAGGCTACTCCTATGTGCTAGCCTATTAATACATTGATACTAGCATATTCCTGTAAGCTTCCCAGGGCTCTAAGTGAGTTCTTGTTCCTACTTCTCTGGAAATCACCGGGAGTTTTGCCACTAACATTAACAAGAATGAGATTGGTTTGTAGGAGCAAATTCTGTAAGTCTCCCTCACCAAGTCATAATCCCCCACTACGTTTTCAACAAGTGCTCTTATAGAGCTCCAGCCAATACAAACTGAGATCAAAGTGATGATGATTGTGGAATATTTTGTTTTAGAATGTGCTTACAAAGGCCCTTTTATTAAATAATTTGACAATTAACTAGTCCACACATCAATTTCCAGTTAAAGTGCAATTTGTTTAAATAAATGTGTATTTAAAGTAAATAAAAGTCCATTTAAAAACATTTTGCAGGATATTCTTGGACAGACTTTGTCTTGTAGTTGATCTTGATCTGACTTCAGCAGAAAGAAATTAGAGCTTCTGAATAACCCTTCAATGGCTAGTGTAGTTAGGCTAGATTATTTATTTATTAACTAAGGCTTGTTTTTCAGCACTACTTCACTCACTTCTGCCTAGAGCATCAGAGAAGCAGAAACGGTATTCCTGAAAAGGCTACATCTTAATTTGTGGATCTGTCACTTAATTTGTGGCTTTGGATTTTGATCTGCCTTTGCTCTGAAAAGTAACAGTAAATGTTGTGAATACTGATGGTTAGATCCCACTCCTCCACCTCCTCCTAATTTTAGCTGGCTTCAGACTAGTGTTGATTTGACTTGCACTAGCTGAAAGAGTGAGCTTCTTGCCTTTCCACTGTGGGTAACAAATAGGTTCAAATTCCCTAAGGATTTTTATCACCTTATAGTCCAAAGAATGGAGAAGAAAATCCCTTTAGGAAACAATGGTGAAAAATATCTATCTATATGATTTTGAAAGTCTGGAGCTTGTTCCAGCCCTTTTCTGGATTTATGAGAGCGCCACGCTAATCTTTGACTTTTGATAAGTCTTGAAATATTCGACCACAAACATCTGAACTTCTCTAATTTTATTTTACTTTCAACAAATAAGTATATGAAAGGCAAAATCTGTAATTATTTGCTCTACAATCCATCTGCTTAGTCCTCTGTGTTTATTATGAATCATTTCTTGGCAGGAAAAATATGTGCATCTGAGTTACACATAAAAAAACCTCTTAGTAGGAAACAGCAATATTTGGTAGTAAGCAGGTATTTACAGACATTAAAAAGCTGCATCGAGGAAGCTGGTTTAAAAGAGGCATGGAATTTTAGAAGGCTTATGAATTGAACCATATTTTGTTGTTTGGTTTGGTTTTTTTGTTTTAAACTTTTTAGTGTTTCATTGTAGGCTTTAAAATAGCATGCAGGCACTAGGAGTAGCAGGAGACTGTGGTCAGTTTCAAAATGATGTATACATATTTTGGTTATTTGACTCTTACATAGCCCCCATCTCTTTGCTGACGGCTTTATGTTTCCACTCGCATTTTTACAGTCAATTTTGGTTTCAGTGTTGTATGTTCACCTCCCGCTGATTTTGCTGGGGTTGCAAATGCATACATCAGGGTAGAAATTCCTATGTGTATAACCAGAAAAAAAAAAAACTAGTCATTAGTTAGACAAAGCTCTTTAGTTTTGAATTTTATATATAAACACTGGGACCCAAATTACAGTTTGGGTAAAACTGTGACCTTGGGTCCAGTTCTGTGAATCCTGGCAACAAATGTGTATTTCTGTGAGTAGGCCTTTTGAAATAGGTAGTGACTTCTGGAAAAGCAAGAGATACCTGTGAGCTAAGCTTCGTAAGATGTTGATGTGGTTATCATTTATGCTTGATGACAGAAGAGGTGCAACACAATCTTTTGGATTCCTACAACTGATGTTACTAGTCAGGTCACTTGGTGGTGCTTTTATGAGAAAGTCTTTACAATAAGGGAAGAGATTGTTTGCACACAGCCAGCCAACCATGGGCTTTGGAAGGTGCATTGTCCAATACAATTATTTTTGTTTCAAAGGCAAAGCATGCTTTTCATCAAGGTCACTATTAGCCAAAGATAAAATAAGAACCAAGTCACGAGTGAGACTCCTTTCGTTCTGAATGCTGACCACAGCTGTGTATTTCTGCAATGACTTTTTTTCCTCATGTTCTGGTTTATAAGCACATAGGCCACTAAAAGGTCTATCAGCATAACAATTATTAGAAGCTTACAAACATGTGGTTTATGTATCTGTATCTGGTTATGATATTTACAGAGGTAGTTGTGGACATTTACAATATTCTTTACTCCATGTAAATCAATGCAATTAAAAACAAACAGAAGCATGACTCCCAGCAAGATTTTATATTCTCCTTCCTTTCCCTGTCACTAATGCTTGAATAAGGGGTGTTACTGTAACAGGTTACAACCTCTTACAATCCTGAAAAGGAACAGCCAATGCTTTTTATAGAGATCTTTCAGAGATAATGACACAAATGAAGACACTCCCCTTCCCCTTCCCTCATTCTTACCTTATTCAGTGAAATTTTATTCCATTTAGAATTAGTGTTGCTGGTTTAAGTTTTGCAGGGAGGTATTGTTGGAAAGAAGGAGTAGAAGATAGCTAGAAAAAAAAAGTTAGCTTGCAAAGCCTTAGGAAGCAACATTCCATGAATAATGCAGAAAATGGAATGATGAGAAACATTTTTGGAAAAAGATTGTTCTGTAAGGGCAGACAACTTCATTTAGTCCAAAGAAAAGGCAAATCACACAACTTAGCAAACCAGAAGGATTGGCTCAGAATAATAGGTTAAATTACTTCAGTTCTCAGCTGTCTCTGATCTTGGGGGCCCAAGGCACATCAGGCCACACTGAACAATTGGGCAGCCTGACACTAATTTAAAACACAGGCTCCAAGTATTGGTTCATTCCTTAAATCAATTACTGCCTCTTTCTGGAGACTTTTGTTGGTGAGTTTTATATGTGGCAAGTGGAGTTAGCTAAAAGGACATACGGTGCATGCCGTTCAGGTTTGTTGTGCTACTGGTATAACAGTCAAAGGCAAAAATACATTCTTGTGTGAGCAAAGTTCAAGTGAGAAGAGGGAATATGCAGATATTTAAGACAGATTTAGCCTTAACTGTGTATGTTTATGTAAAGTAGTGAAGGTTCAATCCAGTGTCCATGAAAATCTACGGAAGATTGGCTTTTGAATCCACTGGTTACTGTTCGGAGCCCATCGCACTACTGTCGATTGAGTGTGGTGGATTGGCTTTGAAAAGACACAAAGTAATTGTGTCAGTGTAGTGGTTTGGCTCTGAAGGCTCAGCTGCCAGCCAAAGGCAGGTGGTAGTTTCTGGGAACCTGCAGAAACAATTTTTCTTGGATATCTGTCTTCCTGGGAGACATTAGCACAGTTCACAGAGCCTTTATCCCATTTTGTGTCAATCTATCACCTCTATAGCTGCTTTGTTTTCTCACTTCATCTGACAGATTTCCATAATAGCAGCTCTTCTGTATCTGGGTCATCACCCAAAATCCCCACAAAAGCCCCTATAATATTAGTTACTGCTGACAAAGGAATTAATTCAGATTAATGGGTATAATTTGGAACATGGTTTTGAAATATTCAACTTGTGTCTTAAATTGTGTGTAGTTACCAAATGCAGTCAGCCTATGTAGGTTAGTTAACAGCACTTTTGGGATAGGGAAAAAGAAATAGCCAGCTGCACTGCTTCACATGTTGCATGTCTCTTTGCAGGTGGAGCTTACTGGCAATAGCATTTATGAGTACATACATCCTTCTGATCACGATGAGATGACAGCTGTTCTTACTGCTCATCAGCCTCTTCATCCTCACCTCTTACAAGGTACTCGTGTGATCTGTGATCAAACTACCACTGAACCACTATAAAAGTAACAACTCTAAAATGGGTCATGTTCCTATTTATCTGAATGTACATGAATACAGGAGGAGCATGAACTTCAAATGGTGATCCAGGATTTTTGTTTCTTACAGTAAAGGGTATAAAGGATCTTAGACAAAATGCTTTCCGTGCCATGGAGTCCTGGGTGTTCTAACCAGGCTTTTAGATTTTGCACAGGGACCATTTTGCCTCTTTTCCTTTGTCATGGTGGATGAGGTTGAAGAATATTGCAATAGGCTTGCTATGTACAGCTGCAGCTATGCACTCTTGTCAGGAAAAGAAAAAAGGAACAATGCATTAAGCAATCAGGAAATGGGAGGACACTTTTAATATGTTAAAAACTTGACTAAACAGAAAGACCCAATATCCTCCACTGCAGGAAGAGCAAAAATGGGTTTTGTAACTCACCTAGATTGGTAAATTCTCATTTAAAAAGTGATCTCTCCAGGAGAACAACATCCTCTTGCCTTGATGCTGGATCAGTGATTCACCAAGCCTCTTCACACGTCCTGTTCAGGTGCTGCAGATGGTACATGTGGGTGAATCCATACAGCACGATGCTAAGCTGGATGGAGTGTCAGGGATGACAGCAGAACTCTTACTGATTATGCAAACACTTGGATCAGACTGTCCAACCTGGCTGTGCTCAGTCACCACACTTAAATATTTAACATAACCATTTGTGTATTAAATGGTTATTTTAGTGGTGTAATTGTCAAACAGTAACAAAGATATGCTCATCTTTGCACTATCTTCTTCAGTAGCTTTTGTTTGGGGGTCAATTATTTGACCTTTAAAAATACTAAAAATAACCTGGCTCCATCATGTACAATGTGCTTCCACATATATTTCATAATTGCTTGATTAGTATTATCCTGCTATTTTTTTACTGGCCTTCTGAGGGCTCAGCTTCTAAAAGCATGAAGAGCTTAGGGTTGACATCACAATTCTATTTGTTATCAGGCATTTCCCCCCACCACCAAAGTTTTAGTGCATTTTCTGTACTTGGTGATCCTATCACAGCTCTGCTGTGATTGCAGCACGTGAACTTCTCTGCATGCAGAGATGTTATATGCTTCCAGTGCATCAGTACTGCTCTGAGTGGTGTAAATGAAAGAATCATCTTAGCCTCCTCTGTTCTTTCTCCCCAGGCAGGCTGACTTATGTGCCTCTTGGTGTCTTGAAAGACCTTATTTTTCTTGCATTCTTCTGATTCTAGTTGCTACTTGACTATTTCAGTTTGCTCATCCCTCTGTCAGGGATTTAGTTTTTTAACATTGACATTTAAAAGAAAAAAACAAGCCAAGCAAAACTTTCCCCCTAACTTACTGATAAGCAGAGGGGATAGAAGCAGTGCATTTTTTTGGTTGGAAAAGACCTCTAAGATCTTTAGGTACAACTGTTGATCTAACACCACCATGGCCATCAAGCCACATCCCAAAGTGCCATGTCCACATATTTTCAACACTTCCAGGAACAGCGACTCCACCACCCACCAGGGCAGCCTATTTCAATGCCTGACCACTCTTTCAGCAAAGAACTGTTTCCTAATAGCCAATCTAAACCTCCCCTGACACAATTTGAGGCCATTTTCTCTTATTCTCTCACATTATACTGGAGAGGAGGCGAGACTGACTCCCACTTCACAGTTCTAGAGAGTAATGAGGTCTTCCCTCAGCCTCCTCTTCTCCCAACTAAACAACCCCAGCTCCCTCAGATGCTCCTCACGCTTTTCTGCTGGTATCCAGAATTAGTAGTAGGAGATTATTAATCCTGTTGTCTTACCAATGGCAATAGTCTCTCAGGTTTACTACAATTTTTATGTTTTATAATTGGTTAGTTGGGGATTTTTTTACAAATGTAAAGTCACAAGCAACTCTTTGGAGTGTGGAAAAGTTTCCTAGGCATCATCCTAAAACTGCCACAACAGCCTTGGTAAACATCACTGCTATCCCTTTATTTATTTGTTTCTTTGCTTTTAAACTTCCTCATTGTCCTTCATTGCTCTCTTCAGACCTTCCTTTGTATTTCCAGTTCTTCATGAGTTCCATAGCAGCTTTTTTCTGGAAGAGCAAACAACATGAGAAAGCTAGAAGCCTTGCAGCTGCCAAGCTCTAGAAATGTTTTTCACATGAGTTTTATTTCTCAGGGAAATGCAAATTATTGCTCAGTGCATAAAATCAGACATAGTGTGGATTTCCTTATAATATGCTCATTGACAAATTGGTTTTGTTCAGATAACTCAGTCTGGTACTCAAAAAATGATCTGTTACTTTAAAAGGCATAAGCCTAAAAATGAAACTTCCCCCCAAGTTTCCTTATGTTTTAGGTACAACAAGTTGTGTCATCTCTCTTTATATAAGTCCAATGTGTTGTTACATCAAGTTGTAGTAAACAAAACTTTTGGGTCAAGAAACTAGAAGGCAGCAACTCAGAAAAGCATTTAAGGGTCATAAAGGAGAAACAGTTAAGTGTGAACTCCTGTTGTGAAGCTGTGGCAAAAAAGGGTAATGGAAAATCCTTGTGTGTATAATCAGGGGATAGTGAACAGGAATAGCAAGTATGAATAATTGTATTATTTACACAGTATTAGTGAAATGGACACTGGATTTTTCTGTATAATTCTGTTGCCCACTTAAAAAAAGAAAAAGAAAACAGATTGCAGAAAGAACAGAAGAGAGCCACAGAAATGATTGAAGGATGGGAAACGTTTATAATGTGAGATGAAAGAACACCATCTGTTTGGTTTATCAGAATGAAGATTGGGAGGTGACTTGATTACTGTTTGTTCATACTTCCAAGAGATGAAAATACTGAGAACTAGAGGACTGTTTTAGAAGAAAAAGAACCAAAACACATCAAGGATAAGTGTCTGTGAACTGAAACCACAAAAGCTTGAATTAGAATAATGCATTAATTTATAGCTAGGAGTTTGATTAACCACAGCAACAAAATACTGAGGGAAGCAGTGGTTTCTTCCTCTTTTGATGTCTCCAGATCAAGGCTGTATGCCTTTGTAGAAGATATGCTTTAGGCAAATAGAAGTTACTGAGCTCAGCACAGGAGTAACTGACTGACATTTAATGAGCTGCAATATACAGCTTACACCTATGATCTAATACTCCTTTTTGGCCTTTAAAGTCTACAAGCTATGACTCAATGAAAGCCATAAGCCCCATGATCTGTGGAGACTTTGGAGAATTTCAGATT
This sequence comes from Picus viridis, assembly GCA_033816785.1. Classification (NCBI taxonomy): domain Eukaryota; kingdom Metazoa; phylum Chordata; class Aves; order Piciformes; family Picidae; genus Picus; species Picus viridis. The sequence goes on from CM066570.1 coordinate 14,753,370, forward strand.
TAACTTACAAAGTCTTTAAGCTGCCTTTTTACTTGCATGACCAGCACAGAAAATTTAAAGCAGTATGTACTGATTCCTTGCTATGAAAGAAGCCAACAGCTGGACTCTTTGAGAATAGCTGAGGTGGGGAAAAAAAGAATAATCTCACATACAAATTAAAGGTAGAGTATGCCTCAGCAAAATCACCTCACATGAGTCTTTAGGCCAGCTTTGCACCAGGTGTAACAGAGCAAATCAATTATATTTAACTGGGATGGGTTAACATAAAAGGAGAAGGGGAGGGAAATAAAATATTTAAAAAAATTAATAACTTTTCCAAACAATATGTTCTAACAGTGCTCAGAGCTCAGATGGCTTCACTGTCCCTATGTGCCATTACAAACAGTGTCTAATAAATTTCTGATAGAATAGAATAAACCAGGTTGGAAGATACCTTTGAGATCATCGAGTCCAATCTATTATCCAACACCATCTAATCAACTAAACCATAATCTGCAGCATTTTAGCGTGTCCTGCCTTAGTTTTGTAGCTGTGAAGCCTTACACCTCAGTTTTCCATTTCCTATGCCACATGGCAGAACATGAGCCAGCAGTGCACCCAGGTGGCCAAGATGGCCAGTGGCATCCTGGCCTGCGTCAGAAATAGTGTGGCCAACGGGAGCAGGGAAGTCATTGTGCCCCTGTACTCAGCACTGGTTAGGCCACACCTTGAGTACTGTGTCCAGTTTTGGGGCCCTCGATTTAAAAAGGGCATTGAGACTCTTGAACATATCCAGAGAAGGGCAACGAGGCTGGTGAGAGGCCTTGAGCCCTATGAGGTGAGGCTGAGGGAGCTGAGATTGTTTAGCCTGGAGAAGAGGAGGCTCAGGGGAGACCTTACTGCTCTCTACAACTACCTGAAAGGAGGTTGTAGACAGGTGGAGGTTGGTCTCTTCTCCCAGGCAACCTGCACCAGAACAAGAGGACACAGTCTCAAACTGCACCAGGGGAGGTTTAGGCTTGAGGTGAGGAGAAAGTTCTTCACAGAGAAGTTGTTAGCCATTGGAATGTGCTGCCCAGGGAAGTGGTAGAGTCACCATCCCTGGGGATGTTCAAGACTTGGTGCCATGGTCTAGTAGTCATGAGGGCTTGGATGACAGGTTAGACTTGATCTCTGAGGTATTTTCCAACCTTATTGATTCTGTGATTCTATGAATCTAACCGGGGGCCACCAGGCCCCCCGGCCTTTGTTGTCACCACCACCATCACCCAGTGTGCACCATGGGGACTCACCAGTGACGAGAGGAGGATCCTCCAGCCCAGATGGGCTCAGCTTGGGGCTGCTGCCTTTGCTGGGGAGGATTAAGAAGGGGAGTGGGTGGGGAAGGCAAAGTGGCCACACCTGGGGTGGGAGGAGACTCCAACAGAGTCCAGGTGCTCTGGGTTTGAGAGTAATAAGAGGGGAAAATAGGGTGGGTGGGGTGGAAAAGGAGCAGACTGTGAAACCAGTGTTGTTGAGAAAGAATGGAGATTAAAATGATATTCAAATAGGAATTACTGACTTGTCGTGATTGCTAGATCCTTAATATGGCTCCTTTCAGGATGTTCCACTACTCCTGGATATTAGATAATTTATTCACAGACACAACCATGATTTTGATAGGCCGGTATTAAGTTCAATAAGCAAACAAATATACAAAAATACTCATATACCTTCTGCTAAGGTAATTGTATAATGTTACCTTCTCAGCAAACTCTTGATCTCAGCCCAGAGGGTTTTTTTCTTTGCAGTTGTTTTCCCACCCGTCTGTGTGGAGGGGAGGGGACTTGTTTCTGAGAGCAGGCTGTGTGAAGCCAGGACACTGCTGGGCTGAAGAGGAGCCAATGGGTCTAGCTGGCAGAGTTGAACTCTCCTACAGCTAAACAGGAACAGTCCATACCACAATGAACCCTGTGGTCTCTCCTGTGTGAGTATGGAGACCACAGAGCATGAGATGGAAACCCTTTGTTCTACAGGCACAAGTGCAGGAGTTACAAAGAACAATAAAGAGAGAGTTCTTCCATCAGGAGAGCTGCACAGGTCTACCATGAGCAGTTCTCTGGTCCTAGTATATGGGCAGCAAATCCAAATTTGAGTAGGGGAAGATCTGGACGAGGCACTTAGTGCCAGGGTTTAGTTAATTAGATAGTGTTGGGTGATAGGTTGGACTTGGTGATCTCAAAGGTCTTTTCCAACCTTGATTCTGTGATTCTGTATTTGTGTCATAGGCTGATACCAAGATACCTGTGTCTCCATCCTAATATATGTAATACTTAACTGACAGAAGCATGGGGAATGTTTCATAGCGTAAGTCTGAGAAACTGATTTCTTAGGATGTGGAGATGTGGTTTTCCTCAAGCATTTACAGCTCTGAAAGCTTTTATAATTTTTCAAATACTGAAACTCAAACCAGGCTCAATGGCTGAGATTCTCCTGCTGCAAGAGAAGGTAGTCATGCAGAAAGGCAGCTGGGCTCTAAAATGTGAGGATGGTGAGGTAACAGTTTCTGAATATTGGTCTGCAAGGTTGCATTTATGAATGAATGTAGAGATTCGGTGCTTGATGGCATGTCCCCCGTTCAGTGCAGGAGACCTAGTAGGTTGTGGTGCCATGAAAATTTCTGCCTAGCCAGCAACAGCTCCAGAACTTCATGGAAGCATGTGAATTTTCCCCTGTCCCTACCTCTGTTTTATATAACATAAACAGAAACGTCTGTCAGGCTACTAAGCACAAGATGCTACATCTCAGCAGCAAAGCATAGCATGGTTGGGGGTACAATGCAGGCAGAGGTTTGTGAAGCAGCTCTTACAAAGTGCCTTGCCCAAAGGTGCCAAGCATTTTGAATACATTTGAAATAGTGGCTGTTGAGGGTTGCACCAAGGTTTTTGACTACACCTAGCTCCCCCTAACATGCTCTTTAGAGGAAACAATGTATTGACACAAGCTGGGATGCTCAAATTATGCTCCTATCAACAGCATGTCTGTACCAACCAGTTTTGCAGAAAGTTTTCTTTAGCAGTCAGCAACATAGAATGGCAGGCCTGCATCAGAATAGAAACACTAAACCAGCTGGAGGTTTTGGGAGATGCCGTACCTCCCGAACCACATCTGTGAGAGTAAATATCAGGGTAGTGCAAGCTGGGCGTGGCTAGTCAGTCCATCTGTCATCACTGCAGTTGAATGCAAGCATGCAAGTGAAATAAGAGGTATGTGACTGCAGGTTAACTGAGACAAGCAATGAAATAATGCTGAGAAGGATTCAGCATTGTGCGCTATTTTTCTACCTGTATATTTGGAGTCAGACATTGTGTGCCTTTTATTTCTTTCTCTGGCTTTTCCTGAGATTTAAATCTTTCAAAACCTCTATAGCGTCCCAACTCTTGCTGACTTACACAGCAATGCATGGTGCACTGAAAGCAGTTTATGAACGTTCCCCAGAGCAGAAAAAGGGCAAAAGAAATACTGCAGTTGTTGTAGACATCCCAGTTACCTGCTAATAACTGCATAGTTCTCATATGGTTAGTTATAAGCCTAGTGGAAGTTGCACAAGGAATATGACTGCAGCTTGTTAGGCTTTCTCCATGAGGTTGATACTTTAAGGACACTATTTCAGTCAGCTAAGAAGTGAAGGCTGGTGCATACTTTTTCTGTCAAGGAAGAACATCTTCTCTCTATACATTTTGTTCAATATATAAAGAAGGGAATAGACAACTGTACATCTGGAAAGATCTTTTTCACACTAGGTTTTAAAGATTTTGGGTTTTTAGTAGTACCTATGCAAGAGACAAATGGGGACAGGAATTTCTGTTTTAAAATTTAAAATTACTTTATAGCAGAACCATTATTGAAAGATAATGATAAGATGATGATCTTGTTAGCATTATTTCAAACTTCAGAAACCTAGAAAATACTATTTTATATGCAGAAAATTAGAAAAGAGGGTGGATGGCTAGTACCCCATTAAAATGTTTGGTGGGTTTTTTTCCCCTTTGGCAGGTAATAGTAAAATACACCAGAAATAACAGAATGTCTCAGACTGCAAAAGCTATTATTTTCCTTTCTGTCTAGTGCCCTGTCAAGTTTCTTCTATAAGTTTGAAAAGCAGAGGAAAACATGGGCAAATGCTAGCAAAGGGGGTTGAGTTTGGCTGACAGGAATTGTAATAGAGACTGTGTGCAGCACTGACAGGATCCTGAATACAGTCAGGACATAGAACATACTATCCAAATGGGAGAAAATTTGGGCAGCTCATGCAAGCTTGGAGCACTGGGTGAGAGGCTAACAACAGAATGGATTGCTCTCTCACCACAACAAGGGCCATTACCAGGGCAAACAAAGTCAGTCCACAAAGTTAAGTTTTCAACTTAGTATGTGCATAGGAACTTGCCCTCTCTATGCATATAATTTGCAACTTTGCCATGTAAGGCATTTCTATTCTGCCAATCAACTGGTGCCACTCCTTTGTTAAAAAGAATACAAGAATTCTCAAATATTTCATCTTGTAATCTTTGCGTGTATATGATGTTGCAGTGTTATAAAGAGAAGGGAAAGAATGTCTTCCTGTTTTGACCACATGAACCAAGGAAGGAAAGGGAAATGTTGTTTTCATACATCCCTTTCCATGCAGTATTTCACTTTGGAGAATAGTTTTATACTCACAACCTCACTTCTGCACTGTTCTTTCTGGCATAGCTATAAGAAAAGTGGTCAGGATGCACCAGGCTTACAGGTCTGACTCGTTTTTCACTAACTGATCTTCAGCCCTGCTTCTGAACTTGGAATGAGAAAAGCTCACCAGAGGAATTTGCAAGCCTCTTCTCATGCTGGCCCTGTTGGTCATTCAGGGATTCCCAGCTTCAAGGACTACTTTAAAACTCTGTGTGTTATTATGCAGCCATATGTTTGGTATGTGCCCCATGGCGCTTTTGCCTCATTTTTGTTCTAGAAGTTGGTGTCACTCTCATACAGAAATAAGAGAGAGAAGTTGTGGTCTTCTCTCTTCTGTGTCTTACAAAAGCTGTAGCCTTGAAATGCTCACAAGAGACCAGCCAAGGTAATTGCATGCAGTCAGTAGTGTGCTGTGTGGGACCCAGGTGCACTGCAGATTGCACAAGTATAAGAGTAGAGCATGTGCGACTTCAGAGTATTGAGGAGGTAAGAGGAAAATGACCAGCTGAAAGGGCAAGAATATGCAGCATGTTTGGAGGATGGGCAGCAAGGTGCTATCCAGACGTGAACTTGTGGTCTCTGTGCACCCTGTAAAACTGCACATCAAGGACAAGGAGCACAGCTTATCACGTGTGCCCTGTCTCCAGAGGAATGCACTAGCTTGAGGCAAGCGCATTTCTTCACACAAGTTGGACTGGTGGGAAAGTAGAAGCTGGTGATTGCATGCACTGCGCTTGGTTCTAAATGTGCTCTATGAGAATAGTTTTCATCTCCTACGTTATAGATGAAATTTGACGTTGCACCTAAGCTGCCACGGAGAGCAAAAGACAATCACTAGTTGTGTCAAGAGCTCCCAGTTTTGATGCTGCTTTGTATCTTTCATCATGACAGATGAGCCATAGATTCTTAAAACAGCGTATGGCGCAGCACTGTGCAGTTTGCATGCTAATGTCTATTCACTTACAAAGTGGTTCTGCAACAAAAAAAGCACCATATTTTGCTAACGCTAAAAACTTGGGAGCTTTGGCAAAGAGTTATAAAACAGTAGCTTTTATCTCCGAGAAAATGAAAGGCATGAAAGGTGAAGCTGTGGAAAAAAACTATAATGATCTTTTTTTTCAATCCATTGTGCACTCAGTCTACAAACCACAGAATTTTGTGACTGTTTTCTTTCAAAAGAGATGAAAGATGGGGTGGAAAGCAAAGACAGATTTCATAGTTGCACCCCCAGGGATGGACAATTTTGACTTCCTTAAAGCTAACCATAATTTCACAGAGATGCTTGGAGAACCCTGCTTGGCAGTCATGTGCAATACGAGTGAACACATCCACAAATTCTTTATCCATGATAGCAAGACTCATTTTCTTTACCATTACATTTATTCTGTTTATGAGAGTAAGAAAATACAAATCCACATGAAAGTCTATTCCATTCTTGACTAGTGCTTGTGGGCAAACTGCATTGCACAATATACTAAGCTAAAAAAGAAAGTACACTTTGTAGAAATGGTACTCCATGCTTGTAAGAAAGAAATATATCCTCTGCATGTTCATAGACAGCAACTGGTTTGTGTGTTGCCATGGACAGATTGCCGTGTTTCAGTTCTGTGAGGATGTTATTGTATGGATAAGTTTGGGTTGGGATTTGAGTTAAGCCATTTACTGTCTGTGTCGTTTGTAGCTTTTACTGAATCCACTCAACTACACTGTAGCAGTGCTTCAGGGAAGGAGCCTCTGTATTGTAGTAAAGCAATGTAGCAATATATCAGTAGAGTAGAAAACTTTTCTGAATCTGATGAGGGAAATATGGAGTTTGCCTAAAAAATACATATCAATGATTTGAAATGGACATCTTAGACATGAATATGGACTCTGACTTGCACTGCCTCCCCCTGTAAAACTCATTTTATAATGACATCTGAGTTGTATTAAAATATCTGCCAGTAGACATATTGAAAAAGTCAGGATCTTAATAACCTCAGTTACACCTTTCCAAGGAAGAGCATCAGAAAAGATAGAGAAATCTTCTCAAAGTATGTAACCATGTTGACCAAAACTGGTATTTTGCTTGCACCTGTTTTCATTTCCAACTATAACCAATCACTCATTTGGGGAAAAAACAAAAAACTGAAATTCCAGGATGGGAACAGGGAGTCTCAGAGGTCATTCTTTAAAAGATAAACAGACATTTGTGGAGCAATGGGGAGCAGACAATCACTTTCAAATGTTAAAATTGGATTAGGGCAAACAGAATCAGAAACTTGCTATCATAAGTAAACCCAAGTTATTAGAAATACTGGAAGTAGGTGGAAAAGAAAAACAGACCTGTGAATGCACTCCACATAAGGATAAAGAAAATCACTACACCAAAAATGGGTGGGTAAATATTTAGAAAGAACCCTAAAGCTCTGCTTGTCATCTTTAATTCCCTTAGTAGATAAACACAACATCAGTAAGTTCTGGAAAATGCTTAAATGGTTGATCTGCTTTTCAAGAAGCTATCATCAGAGCCCTCAAAGACACTTAAGAATTTAGAAGTGAGAGTTGAGGTTTCTTTTCAGCTGTAGCAGCTATTGAGACATTTTCATGACTCATCTTCTGAAAAAAAAGCTTGAACAGAAGAGGGTACAAACTTTGAAAGTTATTCAACTCACTTATGAAAAGAAGGATCTATTTCCCACTTATTTTTAAATTGTTTGTGAGAGGGAAACAAGTCACATTCAGGTAAAGAGTGAAAATAGATGCTGATGTAGAAAGTAATGAAGATGGGAAAACCAAATCCACGTTGCAACACTTACATCAGTATAAAGGAAAACTGCATTATACCTCTCATAGCCATACACAGCTGTTTGCCAGAATTATAGATAGCTGTGGCAAATACTAGAGAAGGTGCAACTAAACAAACACATTTGTCATATGTGTTGGACTTGATGGAACAGTAGGTATTTCAAAGAAGTGGTGCTAAGAGACACAACAACAGTGAAATTTAGTGTGAGTTGCAGCAAAATTTCCCTTCTCCCTGTGATGACAGCTCACTTCTTTGAAACCTCAAATGACTGTGAGAGGAGTGACTGGGGAGCAGCCTTGCAGAAAGGGACCTGGGGGTGCTGGCTGACAGTAAGCTGGGTACAGCCCTGGCAGTCAAAAGAGCAAACCATATTCTGAGATGCACCAAACTCAGCATAAGCAGCTGGTCAAAAGATGTGTTTATCCCACCGTGTTTAGCATTGACATGGTCTAGTTTGGAGAAAAGGAGGCTGAGGGGCAACCTTGTTTCTCTACAGCTTCCTGAGATGGAAGACGGAGATGGAGGTGCTGATCTCTTCTCCCTGATATACAGACAGGACATGTGGGAATGGTTAACAGCTGTGTCAGCAGAGGCTTACGTTTGACACTAGGAAGCATTTCTCTATTATTGAGATGGTGTAACAGGCCCCTTAGAGAGATGGTTGGTGTCCCAAGCCTGTCAGAGGCATTTGGACAGTGCCCTTAACAACATGCTTTAACTTTTGGTCAGCCCTTAAGTGGTCAGGCAGTTGGATTAGATGATTGTTGTAGGTCCCTTTGAAACCATTCTAATCTAGTCTAGTCAGCTTCTTGTCATCAATTTTCTGGTTTTTCAGCTCAACCACTATAGGGCACTATAAGTGTATAACAGGGGACTATAGTATATAATAACTCCTGCAGTGACAAATGTAAATTTACCTGTAAGACTGTTTTACTCCAGCCTAAAATATCCCCTGGCATGTGAAGATACAGTTGTTTTGCTTCCAGGTGTTGTGACGATGCAGTTGGAAAGCACAGTTTACCATGGGAGACATCACTATGCTTAATGAAATCTCCTTTGCTTCTTCATAGTATCATAGTATCAGTCAGGGTAGGAAGGGACCACAAGGATCATCTAGTTCCAACCCCCTGCCATGGGCAGGGACACCCCACACTAGATCAGGCTGGCTACAGCCTCATCCAGCTTGGTCTTAAACACCTCCAGGGACGGGGCCTCAACCACGTCCCTGGACAACCCATTCCAAAATGCTCTCAAAATGCTGTTGTGTAAATGTATCGGGTTGCACCCATACAAACACACACAGAATACATACAGGGAGATTACAGTGCCATAATAGCATTCTTTTAATCATTATCACTAATAACAACATGAAGTACATCCTTATACAGAGAAATGGGGTTTCATTTGTTAGAGATGAAAACATCTTCACGTTGGGTCTGGGTTTAGTTCTTATTGTTTCTTTTCATAAAACCATAACTAACTCCATAGCAAAGCTGAGCCATATGTGGTTATCAATACCCATAGGGTTTGACTGGGTTGCTTTTTGTTCTCTGACACTTAAGGAAGACAGAGAACAACAAAGATTGTTATGCATAGTTTTGATATTTTTGTGTTAACTCAGCTGGATCATCTCTGCAAGACTTTCTAGTCTACTCACAAGCATTTTGTTTCCCATCCTTCATTAGCTCATGCCTGCAACTTGTTGGTTTCTTCTTTCTAACGAACAGACATAGTCTGTACACAGATTTTTAACATTTTCTTCACACTTGAAGCAAAGATGATAGCAGCTCTTACAGTGATACATTTATATAGAATAATTAAATACAGTGGTTAAACTTTGGTTATTAGATGGCATTAATATTCTGCAATAATCAAGAAAGTTAATTTTCTTCAGTGTTGCTTATGCTCTGATTCAGTCATAATGTCTTATTACACATTATTATCCCTCTTAAGTTTCATACACGTGCTCAACCCACAGTTCTCTCAACCTTTAAGTATTTCAGAACTGGCAGCACTTGATTTGTTTCCTCTCTATTTCAAACTTCTTCTACCTTCCTGGTAGCCTAAGATTCTGTCTGTTATATTATTTAGGCTGTGCTTCCATGTTTACTTCAAAGAACACTAGTGATATCAATAATTACATCACTAGGTCTAGATGCTTTATGTTGTTATATTTTTGCAGCTTTAAAAAACTTAAGTCTGATTGATAAAATCACTTAACTCATAAGAATAATTGTTTATATTAGCTTCTTAAGATTGGAGTGCTTACTTTATATTCACTGTGTCTCTGTCTTCTCTAATTTGAGACTTTTGCTACATCCTTGGATGTCTCCAGTCATTCTGCAGTTACAGCAGGTGCTGGCCTCTTATGCTACAGGCTTTTTCCCTGCTTTATAACTGAGCTCTCATGCCTACTATCTGCTCACAATTTGGTGACTAACCTCAACAGCAGGACAACACCCTAGCTGTCACTCTTCTCACAGCTAATCTGATTTCTCCTGTCTGAATATTTGGTGCCTCCCTCTTTTCTTGCTAAACCTTTAGGTACCTCATTGTCTTTTTACATTCTCTTCATCACAGCAGACCATCTTAACTGCATCAGGTACAGCCTGCATGTGACATTTTACATTTTGCATTATATTGATGGATGTGTTAACATCCAGCAGGATACTGAGGCTCTTTATTTCCCAATCAGCTTTACAATCGCAAACATACTGTAGTTCTTTTTTAGCTTTGCTACTCCCATTTCTCTACTTTCAAGGGTATCAGTTAATAGAAATACCAGTCCACACTATTCACAGTCTTGCACATCTTGTTTCTTTATGTGAAGGTTTTGGTCTCACTGCTCCTTTATACTTTGCAATCTCTTGATTAGGTCTAGAGATGGTCTTATCCCCAGTAAGTGCACTCAAACACACATATGTACACAGAGCCTTCCCATGGCAGATCAACGTGGACAGAACAGCACTTTTACAAGCACCAGATATGAACTAGTGGCACTTACTTAAGCATAAACAATATGAACAGTATGTTTCTACTTGTCCTTGCCAACGAGTCAGTCTCAAAGTTTACTTAGCAGATTTTATACAGATTTTATACTCTCACACAATCACAAGGATCTCCCTCTGGTAGCTTTTGTGTTCTTCAGCTCTAATCCTCCAAACAAGATGTCTGTCACCAGGTAGCACCTGTGCTTTATTCACTAGGCAGCTTGGCACAACCATTAGCCTTAACCAGCCATGTAACAATTCCATCCAGCTGGTCAAAAATGCTGTGACGCTCTGCATCCACCTGTGTTATAGAACATGCTGCATTACTAAATAACTGTGTTAATATCATGTTAACAGCTGTTGCAGCCCAAGACCATCCAGGAATGGTCAGGCTCTTTTTTCTGTTTAGACATAGTCTACTCTGCATCCCCATCCCTCCCAAGTAGCAATGCTCACACAACCACTCAGTACATACAGGAGAAGGAAGCCTTATCATCATGTATACACTGCTTTGCACTCTTCAGGTAGAAAGGCAGTATGTCAGTCATAGGACTGAGATTCTGTTTGGCCACATGGATCATTTCTGGTTTTGTTTACTGGAGGTAACTTAATGTCAGCTAGCTCAGGCCTCAAAAATGGATGCTCACAGATGAGTCCTCAGTTACCTCATGGATATCTCTTCCTCTTTAGATTGCAGGCATGAGATGTAACTGATTTAAAAGACTATTATTTATTGGTTCATCAGCACAATACTAAACCCCTAATAATTCAATGATTAATAAATGCATTGTTATTAAATTATCATCATCATAGTTATCATTTTGCACTTGATTGCACACAATGACAAAGCTACTGATTATTACCTTTCAGTCTCACAAATCTCATGCAGCTGCTATTGAATCACAATTCTATCACCCTTCCCTCCCCATATCATTTAGTACTAGGGTGCAACTAGATCCATCTTTCCTCTGTCCTCCTATGCCATACAACATGTTTGCCAGAAAGGCTGATTAGGCACTGGAATGGACTGCCAGAGAGGTGGTGGAGTTGCCATCACTAGAGGTCTTTAAAAAAGTATTGGATGTAGCACTTGGTGTCATGGTTTAGCTGATGTCACAGTGTTAGGTCATAGGCTGGACTTGATGATCTCAGAGGTCTTTTCCAGCTTCAATAATTCTGTGATTTTGTGAATTGTTTTAATTACCCTCCAGGTTCATTAGAGAACCTGTAGCTAGTTACAGAGACTAGTGTTCTAGGGAGACCTCTCACTTACAATCTACTGTCATGAAAGCAGGAGGACAAGCCTCTTCTCAAATAATGAAATAATTAGTGATTTTAAATAACAATGGAAAAATGTTACCCTACAGTCTAGGTACTACTCTAGTTTCATAGGTACCTAAAGACCACACAGTGAACTCAAAGCTAACTGAGTGCTTCTGCAGCAGTGCACTAGTCAGCAGTAACATTAAAAAGAAAAAAGAAAAGATGGAAGCAGCCAATAGAAGGCTAATGAATAAGGTGCCTGGAAACAGTCTGTTACTGAAAAAAGACTTTTTTAGGTCTTGTGGCAAGACATTTGAGAAGCCTAAGACATTGCTTCCAAGTCCACTAATAATTTCTTTTTACAGAATTTGTCATTAGAATTGCTAGCAACTCAGTCCATGTCGAAAGATGTACACTCATTACTTTGTGTTATGTTTACCTTTATTTTGTGTGCATGGGAGTGTGGCAGAATGAGAGCAAGCACTAGTGTTAGGTCACACAGAAAACCTGCATTGAAGCCATGAATTTCCTTGATGTTCCATTCTTTACTTGTGAGATCATACTTCAGCAACAGTAATCTGTACTGTATGTCTTCCTCCCACCAAATTGCATACATTTGTATTTAAAACTCTGTAGTAAATGTGCCAGTTCATTTAAGTGCCTGTTTTTCCCCATATGGATCTAATTTGCATTAGGAAGATTAATGGAAAATTCAAATAGGAAGGCTGATTCTAGTGGAGATGCACTACATATTGTATTTATTTTCCCTCTTCATTAACTCTTTTTCTCTTTTTTTTTTTTTTCTTTTTTTTTTTTTTTTTTCTCTGTGGTTATATCTTAAGACTTTTAAATCCAGAATTTGATATAGAGAGTTTATTGGATTCCAGGTAGTGGTCTGAGGCTCAAAACACACTGCAAGTGTGTGGCTAAGTGGTGTTAATTGGGAGATGGATGCACAGAAGTTGGGAATACAACTAAACAGTTAAATTAAAGCACGACTCCAAATGCTTGCAGTAGCCTTTGGATCAAACTGTATGGGAAGTTAGAAGGTAATACATGTTGCAACAAATCTGAGTTTCCTTTTCCTGGTAGAGTTGTGTTCTGCCAAACTGCAATGTTCAGTAAAAAAAGTTAGAACTATTAATGGTATCTGAACTGTTATTGAGAATGTTTAACACTAAAGATGATAGTAACCTATTCTCAGCAGAAAATAGGTGTGTACCTGATCAGTATTTAACTTCAATCATTTCCGGAGGCTATCCAGGAAGAATTTTGTTTATAAACCATATATCAGGATGATTTTGGAAGTAAGTGAAACAGGTACAAATATTGCATATGGAGGCCAGAAGTTCACTAGCCCAGGCATACTGGCTACACACACTCAAATTACTACAAAACCAGTGCACTTCTTTCCCATTCTGCTCCTATTTTGGAGAGTACCTTCATTTACCCATGCTCCAAAGAATGTATTTCCTTCCCTTTACCAATGTTGGCTGGTACCTAGCTGCTCAGAAACAAGGTGATTGCCTTGCAAGTGGTGGGAAAAACCAGAAAGTTAGAGACTGGTCATACTGACCTGTCCAGCTTTCACAGGGAATTCCAACATGGAGGTGAAACAAATCCTGAAGCAGAGATTGAGTGGGAAAGTAGAATGGCTGACTTCTGTTGTTGCCTAAGGTTGAGATATAAACTCATCTGCTAAATCATGAAAGGTAATATTGTGGACAGTTTTGAAATCTCCTGTGGTTAACAAGCAGTGTGGCTTATGCTTTCAGAATATGAAATTGAGAGATCATTTTTCCTAAGAATGAAGTGTGTCCTAGCCAAGAGGAATGCGGGATTGACATGCAGTGGCTACAAGGTAATGTATATAAGTCAAGCTTATTTAGTTAGTTCTTTTTATGTATGTGTAGCTGAACACAAAGTCTGTGATGGAAAGAATCAGAACAGATGCAACGAATGCCACTGCTGACTCCGGTTTCCCTTAGTAATGCATGTCTAGGCTCTCTCCCAATGAACTGGGGGTTTGCTTTGTGGCACATTCCTGCATCTTAATTCCTGATGGGAGAACTGGCTGGAGCACAGCCACAAAAGTGCAAGGAGAGCACACAGCTAGGACTTATTCCCCTCTGAAACTGAAGGCAGGTGAGGTATGAGCCTACACAAAGGAACTTGTAATTCTTCCCACTTCCCTCTACCTTGGTGTTACCATGCACCAGCTGAGTAGCCGCCCAGTCGCACACGTCACCTCACTGGTCTGACCAAAATGACCTCCACATTAATGAGACCAAAGTGTTGCCCTAAATAGTCATTACTGCCAACTCAGGGTTGAATAGTACTAAACCACAAAATGTGTTTAAAAAGACTTTGTATTATTTATTTATTCATTTATTTACATTTTCTAATTATTATGTGAAAACAGAAGCCACAACAACTGTTGAGATTCTATAACAACACTGCCATTAAGGTAGTTATTTTCAGTTTTACAGTGTGCATTTGATGCTCTTTTTGGTATACAGTATAATTCTACTGCTTAAGCATCAGGAGAGAAGGATACTTCATCAGTCTGGTGAGGATTCCTTCTGTTCAAGTCATTCAAAAACAAAAAGAAAAGCATGTAAGAGCAGCAGAGCTCTTTTAAGGAATGTATTCAAGGTCCAGACAGATATCTGTCTATTTACATTTGTATCTACCTGGTTAAGACTAATAATTCTTCATTACACGACACCCTGTTTGCTCAGCTGCTTCCCAGCAAAAATTATTCCATCCCAAGGCTGAATTTGAAATCAGGTAAAAAACTAGAGCTTATAATTGTAGTATCTCTGTATGTTGGATTTGTTTCCCCCATTTATGATCAGAGGGATCATGTCCTTCTTTTTTTTTCTTGTGCTCACTATTGAAAGTTTATGCAGTGAAATATTTAAGGAAGTACTCATCTAGAAAGATGTTTGCCTAAATTTATTTTCTTTGACTGTACTTAGAGTCAGGATTTAATCATTTTGAACATATCACCTGATTATCTGGAGAGTGGGGAAAACTCCTGAATCAAACAGTATAACAATTAATAGGATCTGATGAGAGATCTTAAATAAGTTTTGCTTGCTACTGTACTTTTGCTAAACATACTAACCACTTGGTGATTGGAGAGGAGAAAGGAAAATTATACAGGAGGAGCCTGTTTAATAAGTTGATCAGGAGTATTAATTACAGAGGAAATTAATTCATTTTGATTTGACATAGTTAAAAGTCAAACAACAACAAAAAAAGAAATTAAGCTGAACAATGTGTAATATTCCTGTTTTTTTGGCTAGAAAATTGGCAGGAGCACACATTATTTCTAAATACCACAACTGCATTAAAGAAATCTTAGATTCTGGAATAGTCCCCAGGTTACTATTTCCTCCCCTCTTCAGCTGGCATTGTGAGTTTTCACAGTCTAACTCTGAATTCATCACATCTGTGATTAGAAATTGTATACAAGGATTCAGGAATATGGTCTCAAGACCCTGGGCTTGGTTACATGTCAAAAGAATGTCATCTGAACTTGACTGGAGAGCTCAAATTCACATAAAGCAGTTATTCTTTATAAATATGAGGCATTACTCTCCATTGTATTTTTAAAGTGTGTTTTTTAACCTAAATAGTAACTCATTAGAATGTAAATGTTTGTATACATCTATGTGTGAGAGAGTCACTTGAAAAAGCAGCTTCCAAAATTTCTGAGTCATAAGCAGGAATTCTGACTGTATCTACAAGAAATATATGTCAGAGACAATTCAAAGTATTAACTAGAAAGCAATCTAGATAATCAACAAAGAACAGGTGCTTTAATATTTGATTGATCATGCTGGCAGTAAACATAAACCCATCATTTACTGTGCTTTAATCTCCACTTATAAACTAACCACACTTCTGAAGCCTTAACAGACTATGCAGAATTGAGGTGTTATAAGGGTGTGTTGATTCATTACCTCATTAAAACTGGATGGTCGACTGACTTGTGGTCTCTTCCCTTGTCACTGAGTGTGTTTTCTTCTCATGCCAGGTGATCCACTGCAGTGGCTATTTGAAGATACGCCAGTATATGCTAGATATGTCTTTGTATGACTCCTGTTACCAAATCGTTGGACTGGTGGCTGTAGGTCAATCTTTACCTCCCAGTGCAATCACTGAGATCAAACTTCACAGTAACATGTTTATGTTCAGAGCAAGTCTGGACTTAAAGTTAATATTCCTAGATTCCAGGTAAGCAGATCTTTCATTTCTAGCATATAATGTTTTCAAAGTTAAGTGTTATCTGAGTGGTTTCCAAATAGATCAAAATATCCATGAATGGAGAAAGCAGTCCAAAACAGAAGGCAAAGCCCATGTGGGTCTTCAGTTAGCTATACAGACCATTCTTCACCTTGAATGCCAACAAATAAGAGCCTGAACAATTTAACCTGTAAAGTTGCCTAAAGTTTGAAAGAGTCACCTAAAGCCTTCTTTAGTCTATGAATAATTGGAAGAATGAAGAAGTAATGGAATGGAATGGAATGGAATGGAATGGAATGGAATGGAATGGAATGGAATGGAATTAACCAGGTTGGAAGAGACCTTTGAGATCATTGAGTCCAACCTATCATCCAACACCATCTAATCAACTAAACCATGGCACCAAGCGCCCCATCCAGTCTCTTCCTAAACACCTCCAGTGATGGTGACTCTACCACCTCCCTGGACAGCCCATTCCAATGGCCAATCACTCTTTCTACGAAGAACTTCTTCCTAACATCCAGCCTAAACCTCCCCTGGTGCAGCTTGAGACTGTGTCCTCTTTTTACCTTGAAGGACTTAGATCTTAACATACAAAGCTAGCAAAAGGAACAAGGATATACCCTCATCCATAATTTCCAAAAAACCAAAACCCCAAAACAACACAACTGACACTGAAGTCAAATGACTTGCTAAGATCACCCACAAAGCTTTTGATAGAGTAGTAAGAAAACATAGCCTTCTGCAATTTAATGATGAAAACAAACCTACTAATGGGGCTGCTAAAATGGAACTGAATTCAACTGGCTACCATGAAAAAACAGCTACTGCATCGGGAAGAGAAGCCTGTCTGCATTCTCAGCAGATATAGCTCACACACTAGCTGAAGAGAGGAGAGCACAAACCCAGAACTGAAGTAGCTGTGAAATGATTCTTTCCTTTCTTCTTGAAGCAGAACCATAGAATAATAGAACCGTTTGGGTTGGAAGGGACCTTAAAGATCACCGAGTTTCAACCTCCCTGTCCTTGAGCAGGGACACCTCCTACTAGACCAGATTGCTCAAGGTTACGTCCAATCTGACTTTGAACACATGGTATCTTTTAGTATACAATGATACTTTGTACAGTGCAGTTCAAGATACGTTCAGGGGAAAAGCCAAATTCCCAGACAGTAAACCAGATCTGACTGTTGACAAGATGATCATTCTTCAGAAATCCCTGCATGTGGAGCAGTATGTCACATACTCTTATTTCCCTGGCATGCTGGATTTGTAAGAATCAGAAATTATATTCATGTGCAGCAGTCAAAAAAAGATCCTGTCCAAGACAGCAGGGAAGTTTTTCATGCCAGGTCAACCATGCAACAACTCACTCTTCCTCCATGCTAAGCCAACGGGAGAGTGGACCATCAGCTACTGAGATACAAAGAAGCAGTTGTTTCTGAAACACTTTTTTTATTATTATTTTTTTAGTGTAACAGCTACAAAGAAGAACAAGGGGTTTAACAACAAGTCTTTGCAAGTGTCAAAAAGGAAATGAGGTGCCTAAGAGGAACTGCCTGGAGACATAAGTGTCTTCAGAGGAGATAGTGTAAGCAGAGGTGCTGACAGGAGCACAGATAGAACCAGTACTGCTGCATAGCTGTGTTTACCAAGGAGCAGATGGGTGTTCTCCATACATAGGACAGTCAGGGGTATTAAGCATTACCACAACCCTTTGCTCTTCCAGCTGAGCAAACCAAATTGTATTTGCTTAGAGCAGGGACGTATTAGGAATAAGATAAAACTGGTTTTGGGCTTGCTTCTGGTGTCCATATAAGGAAAAGTGTTGCTAGATATTTAGAGGTAATAGTCACAACAGACAGGTCAGTATGAAAGCCAAGAGAAGGAGCAGTTAAATAAGTCTTTCTAGACACTTGATACCTTGTAAAACATGCAAGAGTTCATTTACCAAGCTCACTGGAAAAAAAGAAGAGTTACTTGCAGAGTTACTTCCCTCCAAAGTGATCTGCTGCTTCTGATTTTCTTGGTACAGCTGATGCATTGATTGCTACATGGTTTACAAAAGCTTTAAAGAACTCCAGACGGCAGAACTGATCACTGGGCCAAGCTCTGTTTCCTTGTGCACACTGTCACATGCAAAGAACCATCTCCAGAGGTCAGGCTTTCTAAAGCGCTTGTAGAGGGGCTGAGTTTGTGTTAAGGAAGTCAAGCAACTGAGGTCATTACCAGATTCAAACTTCAAAACTGATTGGAGTCCTTGTAATGATGGTATTTTTTGGCCCACGGGAAGACCAGCTTCAAAGTGACGCTGCACCTCCAGGAAAATTAACACCTAGCTTAGGTTTGTGGCCTTTGGTTTGGTTTTGGTTTAGCTGCTTCTGTAGTCATCAATTAAGTGAGCAGGATGAAATTAATTGTCGCTGTTGTTTTAGTTGTACTGAAGTCAGAAGGAGCACTGAAACCTGAACAGGATCTTTCACCAGTATTTCATTGTGCTGGTAGCGAATTTAAGCCCTTAGAAGTGTATAGTGAGGAGAGACGATGCACACTGAGGAGGGGAAACACAAGCATACAGTCACATATCCTTCTGCAGAAAGAGAACAGTCTCTGAATGAGTCCCTAATTCTTGCCTGACTGAGGCAAGAATTTCCCAGATGAAGGCATAGCTAGGGGGTGTGTGGATGTATTTGTAAAAAAATCAGACCACAAAGGCATTACCTTTTTGTTTGCTTTTCCAATCTCCTTCAGAGAATCCACCCCCAACAACACTGTCAGGCTGAATGTAAAGTCCCCAGTTTCTGTCCGCCCCACAATTCATTAGTGTTAGGGTAAGAGGAAAGAATAATAGTTACCAAAGGAAAATAATCAGAGTTTACATTATCTGCAGCCTCTGATGATGCATGTTGTTTAAGACCACCTATTTATTTCTGTAGCTACTACAGTGTTATTATCTGATGCCATGTATCCTCATTGGTGTTCAAGTTCAGAACAAAAGCATCCTTTTGAAATCAATGAGAGTCCTCACTCATTGCACCACAGTTCCCATAATGAAGAGGCCTTAGACATGTGAACTATATTTCTTCTGGATGAATCTAAACTGGAAGACAACCTTCAAAAGCACGTCTAAAGCACTCCAGCTATTTATAAAGCTTTCAGTCCACAGGCCTAGGCTAGAGCTAGTCCTGGATTTAAAAGTCCTGGAGATAAAATATCCAGATGCCTCTGCTACTGCAGAAGTTGATCCTCAGTAGTAACAATTTTACTTTAAAGACTGCCTGTTAATGGACTGTGCTGCTTGCTAATGTAGACTTGCCTTTGTATGGTACCTCTGTTCTACCTTTTTGGGTGAAGAAAGCCCAGGACAGCATAAAACACCCCCAGCAGCACTAGGTATACAAGCCACAATATGGCTGAGTTGTACAATGTACTTTAAGGATTTTTGTTTCCAAGCAACAGTGCTAAGTATTCAAAAGTCCATTTTGAACCATGAAGTTTGACTCTTCAGGTCTGACCCAGTGTAAGTCTGACCAGTGTAGCCTGGTTATTTAACATCTGCAGAAATGCTGCTGTTTCTAATTTGTTCCATTATTCTACTTCTCATCATGTGAGGTTGTTTTTCTGAAGTCTAGCTTCAGCCTTCCTTTCTTAGCTTGTGATCTTCATTGCTCCTTGTCTTTCCACATTCTCAGCTGGAATAAGCTCCTGCTTTTTTCTTCTGTTAGGCATTAGCCTGAATTTATTTATAGACCATGACTACAGCTTCTATGGACTGGCCCACATGCTACACTTGTATGTTTGCAAAAGCAAATGAAAATGTGTCAGCAGTCCACAAGAGTAGTTTTATTGTTTGGTGCGTGGCTCCTCAACTGGATCTTTGTGCAAAGAATCATGCATGGCAGTGGCAAAAGCCCAAAGTGGAAATAAGTAAAAGAACTCTTTTTCCTGCCTGTGTGTGAGGTTGGCCAGGGAATATCTGCACCTTGCTTTGAGTGAGTTGAGTGGGTTTATTTTCTTATCAAGATGAGGATTCTATTTCCAAAACTAATATTTTGTCCTGCAGTTTTTTAGGCACCTGATTTGTTGGCACAATCTAATGTTAGGTTAATGAAACTGAATATTCCTAGAGATTGTGCTTATTATTGAATCTTCCTTTTCCAGGGTGACTGAATTAACTGGATATGAGCCTCAAGACCTGATAGAAAAAACCCTCTACCACCACGTTCATGGCTGTGATGTCTTCCATTTGCGATATGCTCATCATCTGCGTAAGTAAAAGAAAATGCTAGGCTGAAATGCATAGAGTAGAGTGAGAACTTCTGCAGACAACAGGCACTACGCTGGAAAGCAGAGAAAGCTTTCCAAACCTCAGATGGAGCTAGATTTTCAAAAGTGCTTGGCTATCACCTAAGGAAACCGTTAGTTCTGCAAATAAGCTAGATACTCAGTGGTTCTGAACAAACAACCAACCAAACCAACAACAAAAAACCCCACAACAAAAACAAAACCCAAACCCAAACCAAACCAACAACAATAAACCCACCACCACCACACAACACAAAACAGAAAACAAACCCCAAACAACAACAAAACCCCAACAACCCAAAACAAAACAAAAAACCCAAGTTCTGCCCTCCCAAACAAAACAAAACCCAAACCCAAACAACCCCCAAACAAACAAACAAACACCCCCCAATACCCATATCTGGCTACTTTTATCTTCCTACTTAAAGGATCTAGGCTGGTTTGAAAATTAGGACTTGATTCTGGGTGGTGAACTCTTGAAGGAGGAAAAAAACCCAACACAACAAAGCGAGTGACTGGGGGGGGGGGGAAATCTGACCTTCATGAGCATCCATTTTAAAAAGAAACATTACACAACAGCTCTCTGTTCCTCTGAAATATGTTAGTAATAATCATCCCATGTTTGAAGTGAGCACAAACCCAGAAAATCCTTGGATGAATGTTCATTAATAGCATGTGGATGAGGTTTGGAGACCAGAGCATGGGGGAAAAAAAATTTACACATTTAATAATTCCTCATCTGCCAACAGAGACAGTAATCAAATCTTCAAACATCTGGATTTGGGAAGTAGTTCATTCAGTAGCATATTAATTTGAGAAGCAAATTGAGGCTGAACTCTGGATTTGGCTCAGTCAGCCACAGCCCATATGATGCAAAGATGACATCCAAAAACAAATGTCAGTGATTTTTTTTTCCAGATTTCTCCTGTGGGCTGAAACCAGCCAGTCAAATCCTTCTCTTAGGCTTCCTGAAGGAGAAAGCAGTCTGGTTTTCACCTTAATAAGTGCTGCTCATGAGGATCTGAAATACAAAGGAGGATGTAACTGTATTTGGCTAGTCAGCCCTGAAATTCCAAGTGCTGGATTCCATTGATGGCAGTGTGTGCTACACCTGGGAAAACAGAAATTGAACTTCAAGTTAATATTTACCAAAACACTATTGAATACTCTGGGCTAGTGGAGATGAAAAACAAGAATGACCAGAGTACATGGTAATGTTCTCTTGGGGGCACCCTCTTTGTAGTACTAACATCTGAATAGGATGTTTGCATTTTCGTTTGAATTTGACCTCTACAAAATGGCACTCATTATTTTCACAAGACTATTTGAAATACCTATGCCAACCAGCAAAGAGATAGTTCCATTTCATAGCCACAGTCATCTCTGGAAAACAGCTTTCCATTTTAGAGCAGAGTGATAGAGAGTTGTGTGCCCGCTGTAGGAGATTTGTACTTTGCCTGCCAGTTTGATCTATGTAACACTCCAGCTCCTCCCACAAGAGAAAAAAAGCCCTCAACCCAACAAAACAACTAAAAGCCATTCTGTAGTAACTGTATCTGAATTACAGAGATAATTTATTGTAAAGTTTAAAAACAGAAGAAAAATGTGAGACATATGTGTAGTTTGTGGGAGTTTGTTTGTTTGTTTGGTTTTTTTTTTTTAAGTTTCAAGGCAAGCAAATGCCAAGGAGCAAAAAACAATGGCTAGTGCCTAGGCAACATTGTGAGCAGTGCAGAATCAAGGTCAGAATACCAAACGAAAGGAATTATTAAAACAGATGTAAAATGCACAAGTTTTCCTCTGGGGAACCCTGTTCTACCTTCCCCACCATCCATCACCAAATGTCTTAGAAACATGAACAGTAAAAGGCAGGCAAGTTTGATATACCATTCTCTAAAGCAATCTGCTGATTACGTGTCATGTGATGAAGAACTGGAGGGAAAGATCTTACACCAGGGAAGGGAAGGTTTGGGAAGGGAAGGTTTGGGAAGGTTTGGGAAGGTTTGGGAAGGTTTGGGAAGGTTTGGGAAGGTTTGGGAAGGTTTGGGAAGGGAAGGTTTGGGAAGGTTTGGGAAGGTTTGGGAAGGTTTGGGAAGGTTTGGGAAGGTTTGGGAAGGTTTGGGAAGGTTTGGGAAGGTTTGGGAAGGTTTGGGAAGGTAAGGTTTGGGAAGGGAAGGTTTGGGAAGGGAAGGTTTGGGAAGGTTTGGGAAGGGAAGGTTTGGGAAGGTTTGGGAAGGTTTGGGAAGGTTTGGGAAGGTTTGGGAAGGTTTGGGAAGGGAAGGTTTGGGAAGGTTTGGGAAGGGAAGGTTTGGGAAGGTTTGGGAAGGTTTGGGAAGGTTTGGGAAGGGAAGGTTTGGGAAGGTTTGGGAAGGTTTGGGAAGGTTTGGGAAGGGAAGGGAAGGGGGAAAGGAAAGGGAAGGGGGAAAAGGAAAGGGAAGGGGGAAAAGGAAAGGGAAGGGGGAAAAGGAAAGGGAAGGGGGAAAAGGAAAGGGAAGGGGGAAAGGAAAGGGAAGGGGGAAAGGAAAGGGAAGGGGGAAAAGGAAAGGGAAGGGGGAAAGGAAAGGGAAGGGGGAAAAGGAAAGGGAAGGGGAAAAGGAAAGGGAAGGGGGAAAAGGAAAGGGAAGGGGGAAAAGGAAAGGGAAGGGGGAAAAGGAAAGGGAAGGGGGAAAAGGAAAGGGAAGGGGGAAAAGGAAAGGGAAGGGGGAAAAGGAAAGGGAAGGGGGAAAAGGAAAGGGAAGGGGGAAAAGGAAAGGGAAGGGGGAAAAGGAAAGGGAAGGGGGAAAAGGAAAGGGAAGGGGGAAAAGGAAAGGGAAGGGGGAAAAGGAAAGGGAAGGGGGAAAAGGAAAGGGAAGGGGGAAAGGAAAGGGAAGGGGGGGAAAGGAAAGGGAAGGGGGAAAGGAAAGGGAAGGGGGAAAGGAAAGGGAAGGGGGAAAGGAAAGGGAAGGGGGAAAAGGAAAGGGAAGGGGGAAAAGGAAAGGGAAGGGGGAAAAGGAAAGGGAAGGGGGAAAAGGAAAGGGAAGGGGGAAAAGGAAAGGGAAGGGGGAAAGGAAAGGGAAGGGGGAAAAGGAAAGGGAAGGGGGAAAAAGGAAAAAGGGAAGGGGGAAAAGGAAAGGGAAGGGGGAAAAGGAAAGGGAAGGGGGAAAAGGAAAGGGAAGGGGGAAAAGGAAAGGGAAGGGGAAAAGGAAAGGGAAGGGGAAAAGGAAAGGGAAGGGGAAAAGGGGAAGGGGGAAAGGAAAGGGAAGGGGGAAAGGAAAGGGAAGGGGGGGAAAGGAAAGGGAAGGGGGAAAAGGAAAGGGAAGGGGGAAAAGGAAAGGGAAGGGGGAAAAGGAAAGGGAAGGGGGAAAAGGAAAGGGAAGGGGGAAAAGGAAAGGGAAGGGGGAAAAGGAAAGGGAAGGGGAAAAGGAAAGGGAAGGGGAAAAGGAAAGGGAAGGGGAAAAGGAAAGGGAAGGGGGAAAGGAAAGGGAAGGGGGAAAGGAAAGGGAAGGGGGAAAAGGAAAGGGAAGGGGGAAAAGGAAAGGGAAGGGGGAAAAGGAAAGGGAAGGGGGAAAGGGAAAGGGAAGGGGGAAAGGGAAGGGGGGAAAGGAAAGGGAAGGGGGAAAGGAAAGGGAAGGGGGAAAGGAAAGGGAAGGGGGGAAAGGAAAGGGAAGGGGGGAAAGGAAAGGGAAGGGGGGAAAGGAAAGGGAAGGGGGGAAAGGAAAGGGAAGGGGGAAAAGGAAAGGGAAGGGAGAAAAAAGCTACCCTAAGCTAGGGTAACCGATTGCTTTCTCAAAGAAGAAAATAATTCCCATGCTGAAGAACTCTGTTTAGAGTTAGGTATCACAGAGAGCAAACCAAGGGAAACAGTAAGGAGAACAAGTTAGAAGAGATATAACAAGAACATCAGACTATGAGGAAAATATGGATGTGAATATTTGCCTAAGATGTGCCAGCAGCAAGCAGAGTTTCCTGTTTTCAACATTTCATTAGGTTCCAGCTATATGAAAAATTTTCTGGCCTTTGATCTAGTGTTGTTTCTATAGCACCATCAATATACAC
The DNA here is from genome assembly GCA_033816785.1 of Picus viridis. NCBI lineage: Eukaryota > Metazoa > Chordata > Aves > Piciformes > Picidae > Picus > Picus viridis. Next base: position 14,777,690 of record CM066570.1, read on the forward strand.
AGTGTTTGCTCTGCAACTGGGGAAATGTGGCCACACAAATAATGAGTCTCTGCCTAAGGATCTTGCATTCTAAAGGGCAGGATAGAGAAGCTGTTCCAGTATAGCCAAAATACTTTTGTGGCCTCAGACAAATGACTTCATTTGTACCATCATCTTTCTGTAAGGAAGATTTTGCGCAGCTCATATGTTGTAACATCATTACTTTTCTCACACAAACTTCTCCAAGAGTCTCATCTCTGCAATGGTAAGGCAAGCCCCAACCCCAGCTGATGCCATCACCAAACTGTTTTGTTGCTTCCTGGAAGTCAGCCTGTATATTTATAGAACCTATTTTATAGCTGAACACAGTTTATACTCTGTCTGTGACACAGCTTGTTTCCCCCACAATCAAATGTTCTGGCCCAAGTGCACTAGTTTTTAAGAAGGCAAAGAACTGCAGACTCTGCTGAGGCACCATCCACCTAACACACTGCTTGAGGGCTTGACTGATGACGTGCCAGGTTGTGTGCACCAGGGAAGCTGAAACAATAACTGTTGCTAGCGTGGAACCAAGAAGTTCACTTAGTGGTATTCGTAAGTGCACACTAGGAACTTGCAGGCATACGTCCATGAGCCTGCTGGTACTTTTTAAAATAGCCATCTATGACAGACAAAAGGACCAGCCCAGCCAGTCCAGTGCCTTTTTCAGCTTGCCTACTAAACCAGGAGTGAACCACAGCAGCGGAACACCCAGTTATAAATGGCACATCTAAAAGTCAAGGCTAAAGCCACTGAATCCTCCCTGTTTGATTGCAACAGAGACCACCAAGAAGTCTGAGCCTGCACAGATTGTCTTGGTAGTGGATTTACCTCATTGTCATTTCTGAGGTTTCCAAATCAGCATCAAACAGAGTAATTTAACACAGAGCCAAGTGGAAATTGACCTCATTTACTGTATCAGAAGCACAGTTTACTGTCCCCTAGCCAAGGCCAGACTTTCCTCAGATTGCTAAAAATTCAGGAGACATGGAGTCCTCCCCTGTTCCAGGAGAAATATTACTTTATCCATATAATTAGGAAGGAAATCTGAAGACTGCAGTCCTCAGTGGGTTTCATATATTTTAAAATATTGTAGCCAGAGAGCTAAAACAGGGATTTAAAAAAAATAAATTAATAAAAATCAGTGACAGAAAGTCAAAACTAGTTCCAAAGTACAGCTTCACTACAGCTAGTCACAGAATCATCAAGGTTGGAAGAGCCCTCAAAGATCATCAAGTCCAACCTGTCACCACAGATCCCACGACTAACCCATGGCACCAAGTGCCACGTCCAATCCCCTCTTGAACACCTCCAGGGAAGGTGACTCCACCACCTCCCCGGGCAGCCCATTCCAATGGCGAATGACTCTCTCAGTGAAGAACTTTCTCCTTACCTTGAGCCTAAACTTCCCTGGCGCAGCTTGAGACTGTGTCCCCTCGTTCTGGAGCTGGTTGCTTGATCCGTTACAGCATTACTTTCTCTTTTGGAAGACAGAGTAGCAAGGCATTTTCAATTCAAGGAAAACCCGACAAACTAATACTAAAGACTTTGTTCTGAGAAGCCTAGGCCATGTCATAAGATGTACCTGCTGGATGATCTAGGGCAATATACAAGCATAATTTCCTAGAACTTGACCCTGTGGGTTATAGAACACCAAGAAACATAGCAATTCCATAGCATACAGCTGATTATTAACAAATACTTTTAGAACAAACTTATTTGGCCTTGTTACACTCAATCTTTGAGCAGCAGCTACAAGACCTTTACCTTGAAGTGATACATTTCACTTTTAAAGAGCACACATGTCTTTTTGTTTTGTAGGTGTGTTTGCATACTTGCACACATTACTCACGATTTGATTAAATATCTGTACACGAACACACTTCCAACCTATAGAGTGTCCCATGTAGAAATACAGGCTTCAAAGAGGACACTAGCAAGCATGAGGTAAAAATGCTGATATCTAAGAGGGACTTCAAGCTCTAAACAGCAGGCAGTGGTTTGGTGTCAGTAAGTATGGGTTTTTGAATGTCCTGCAAGATGTTGTTTCTCTTGTTGCTTTCTGAGCAGATGGATACCATATCCTGTAATGGAAGAAGAACTGACACCTCCAGGAAGACCTCTCTATATCCCCTTAGCAAGAGCCCAATTTTCTTAGGGACATCAACTGAATTTGAAGAAAAAGTTAAATATTTTGTGATGCATGCAGATGGATAGGAGAGCAAGCAGTCCAGAAAGATGACCTTTATGTTACAGAGGACCTTTTATCGAGAACAAGAACCCTTGCCCTAACATTGGGCTATTCACATTATTCAGATTATTGTGGTCTCTGATCACTGTTGAAATTACAACCGTCTACTCCAACTGAACCATAATAAAAGCCAACCCCAGTGATGACTGATAGCCATATAGCTAACTACCAATCAGTAAACAAACCCCCAAAGATTATGCACTCTTTAGTTCCCTATTTAGTATTGGATGCCTTCTCTGTCGGAAAAATATTCTAGGAATACATCAGGCCATACATTTTCATTTCAAGTGCTCAATTGCTTTGCTAGAATGGGCTGAAAGAACTGTTATTTAATTTCCTCACTGCTTAGCTTCTGCACCGAGCATGTACAGTGCAAATAAAGTTACAGTGAGCTTTGGTATTAAGTTCAGTCTAGTACAAGCCCTACCTTTGCAAGCAGTAATTCAAATTTTTAATCATGTAAAGGAATTGCTGCTATTAATTGGGATTTCGGGGGCATACATTTTATGCAATATCTGTTTCTTATTTCTTACTTTTAAATAAATAACTGATTGTATAGAAGAGTAAGAAGATGGAATTTCCTAGAGGAGTGCTCAAGTGCCACACAAGAGAGGAACCACCTTTGAAGGCTGGACATTATCATTAGAGTCACTAGAAGCCTGGCACGGAACCATAAATACTTGTGGCTAGATTAACTATTTAGAGATGCTGCACAACTCCTATTATAGCACAGCCTTATGCCATACCATCTTGGTGTAAAGAGGTGTATAAAGAATTACATTTCTATGAAATCTGTCAGATGACTGATTTACCTCTCTGTGCTTGTCTTAAGTTGCATGCTTAAGAACTAAATATTATTTTAATCAACTTTCATAATGTAGAGGTTACAATGGAAAAAGCATCACAGCATAAAATACATTGTAAAACAATCTATCAAGCTATCAATGTTCTATGAATCTATGAATGACAAAAGTGCTTCCAAATATCCTGGAAAAATACAAGCTAGTTATGTACTCTACAGAATACTTTTGTTGCCTTTAACTTCTCTTTTTCAGTTAGAAGATTAGAAACAGTTAAGACCTTTTGCAGAATCTAAGCATAAGAGAGCAGGGTGAACTGGAAAAGAAGGCATGGCTTAATAGGGTGCAACATACAATATGTAAACAGTAGCTTGTGAATCTCTGTGAAGAAGCAGGACAGATACCTTTGCAGGGGAGCTATTTAAAGTTTGGTGGAAGAAGGATGAGATTTAAGGGAGAGGAAGGAAGGAGAAAATTCCCTGCTTGCAAATAAGTGTTTATTTGTGATCACAACTCCAAGCAATGTGAAATGTTTTTGTTTGATTGTATTCACAGTGTTGGTGAAAGGCCAAGTCACAACCAAGTACTATCGACTGCTGTCCAAGCATGGAGGCTGGGTTTGGGTGCAGAGCTATGCTACTATTGTGCATAACAGCCGTTCGTCACGGCCTCACTGCATAGTGAGTGTCAATTATGTCCTTACGTAAGTCAAAATAATTTGTACCATTACATGTTACCAGTAGTTGATTTATTAATAACTAAATTATTTAAGTTTGTTTTACTTGGGTCTTCCAGTATCATTCTGTGCTTGCCACTTCTCTCATATTGTTTCTTCTTTAATTATGTTGAGCTATAAAGAGCTAGTCCTCCTGATTATTACCTTGTACACCATATGCTTGAACATCATACCACTTGTAGCCATTTGTGTCAGACCCAGATCCCAGTTCTGTATTTGGAATCAGAACTGTGCTCAAGCTCTCCATACATGGTGAAATCTACTGCTACCCAGCAGAGGTCACAGTGTCAATCTGAGAGCCAGAGGTAGGAAGCATTACTTTTTTTCAGAGACAGGTGAATCACTGAGGATACCCTCACTTGCCTTGGGTCGCACAGACTACATTCTCGCAATGGCAAGCAGCTCCCACTGAGCTGGTGAATGTCCAGTGGTTTGGACCGGCAGTTTATGAATTCGTGTTCAAGTCATGAGGGTGCTACAAAATTCCTGTGTTGATATTAACCTGAGAGAGACACAAATCCATACTGAGTAAGAGGGATAACTAACAGTGAAAGAGACTGTGACTGAAGGGACTCTCTGTGGCAAAAAAAAAGACATTAAAAAAATCTATCCCTTTGTGCTGAATAGTGTAAACAAGCAGGGAAGCAGCCTAGTTCTTATCTGACTTGAACATAAGATGTGTTTGCACGATGCATGTGGTAGGATTATATGAGTTTGCACAGCGCAATGTGTTCATTGCTACGTAACTTTGGGGATTTTAAGTGTAACAGTCAAGAAATCTTAGGGTGCTTTCTAAACTACTTGAAGTAGGTACTCAGACCTAGACACACAAGTTAATGATGCCCTCCTTCCTACACAGATGTGTGAGCCAGCAGCATGAGGGAAAGAGTCAGCCCTGCAATCTGCTTGAATCCCATGAGTTAGGGCAAGCGATCGAGTCAAAAGGAGCACATTGTGCCAGGGATATAATAGCATGTTCTTGAGTTGGATTTACTTCCAGGTCACTCACCATTAAAAGTGATTGAAAGGAGTTCTAGATAGAAACTAAAAGAGAAGTAGGGTTCTCCTAGTTATCCCTTGTCTCAAAAATATGCTCCTCTGTTGCTGCTGACAAAACCAAGGAGACTATTTGATAATCAGAAATTAATCAATTAGTGTTTCAAAACACGATCTGTTCTTGATTTGGGGTTTTTTGTTCATTTTGTACAAAATTCTGCCCTGTCTCTGAGGCAGATAAAACTGAACAGAACAAAAAGCCTGGAGGCTGTCAGAAAAGCCACATTGCAGCTCCTGCAGCATGCAATACGCACAAGCATAATTGTGCTGACAGGAGAGGATCATCACTGTTTTTCCTTTCCTCTGGGCTAATTGTGAGAGCCAGAGCAGAGACCAGTTCTTGACAGAGGAAGATACAGATGAATTGATCTGTGTTTTTCTGTCAGCTGACATAGATGTTGATCCCAAACCGCAAGGTGCCACGTATGGCTGAGAAATTGGCACAGCTTAGGTCCAGAGGGCAAGAACACTTAATACAAAGATGTGAATGTGTTTCCCAGTGGAATGTTTGCAACAGACATGTGGGGAGTCTGACCATAAAACTCACTGTCTGCTGACATCCCAGGCTTGCACTGCAGACTCAGAAAATCTTGGAAGAATTAAAATGAAAACGCTGTGAAAGCTAACATGTATTTTCAAAGGAGCTATTTTGGATTTCTGCGGTATGTTTGAGTATGTAATTTATTGGACTGTTCTTTTTCAGAGATATTGAGTATAAGGAACTTCAGTTGTCACTGGACCAGGCTACCATTTCTAAGTCACAGTTTTCATGTAGAAACTCAGTATCTACCTCGCAGGAAACAAGGAAAATAGTAAAACCCAAAAGTAATAAAATGAAGGCAAAACTCAGAACAACGCCTTACCCACAACAGGTAACTTTTCCAGCAATATTTACTTACCAGTTGCTGTTGTAGAGTGCATTGGGCAGTACAGAGATCATGCAGAAGTGATTACAATATGCTCTGCTGCAAGAATTTCCTTGTAGGCTAAACCCTTTTGTTCTTGGGGCAGACAGCACAAGTAGTACAAAGCAACTCTGTTGAGTGATACAAACACAAAAACTTTTGGATATGTAGTATGTAAATCACTTCAAAAAGTGGTAAGAAGGAAAACTTGTATTAAGAATAGCTAGCTGTGAAAATTTGTGCAGCTGATATGCAGAGTTCTTAATGTAACATAGGTATTATCAGTTTCCTGTGCTGGAGAATGTGTCATAACAATGAATCTTAGCAAACAGAGCAGTGGATTAGGATTTGGAACATTTTACTGTCACTGAGTAAGCTAGAACCAGATGTGAAAACTCTAGAGGTTGTCCATAAACCTGAATTGGTGAGTCTGACACCCACCATGAGATATTGTGAGACTGGAATGGGGCTACTGTCCTGGAGGGGACTCCTATTACTTTAAAACAACAGTAAATGCAGCTGGCACATATACCTCATTTGAAACAGTGGGAGCCCAAAAAGCATTTGGAATTCAGAGAGGAGGGTGGGAGAGAGTGGGAAGAGAAAATTGTTTGTGATAGAAGTTGATGGAAATGAGAGATTTTGCCTTCTTTCCATTCCAAAGCTTGACATGCCAACATATGTAAAATCATATCCATGGTCTTCCAGTGCTTTGCAACAAAATTGTGCCCACTGGTATTTACATCTGCTTACATTTACTAGCTAAAATTCAACTGACAAAGTTATCAAATTAATCTTTAGTACTAGGATGATAAAATATGTTTTTGTTCCCATGCTAAGGGAAGCTAAAGCTACAGCTGTCATGATGACAAGGAACTTGAAATGCACTGGTAAACCAGTCTCTTCAGCCAGTGAGATGGAGGATCAGGGAGGTCTGTATGATGTTTCATAAAAAAGTTAGTCATTTAACTCTCTTCTCCTCCTCCCCCCCCCCTCCTCCTGTTTTTTTTTTCTTTCCCCCAGCAATACAGCTCATTCCAAACAGACAAACTGGAATGCAGCCAGGTGGGAAACTGGCGATCCAGCCCTGCAGTGAACGCTGCCACCATTCAAGAACAAAACTTCCATTCAGAAAACAGTGAACTTTTATATGCCTCATCATATAGCTTGCCTTTCTCTTACCATTATGGACACTTCCCTGTAGATTCTCATGTCTTCAGCAGCAAAAAGCAAATGCTGCCTTCAAAGTTTGGGCAGTCTCAAGGAGCACCTTGTGAAGTGGCTCGATTTTTCTTGAGTACGCTGCAGACAAATGGAGAATGCCAGTGGCATTATGCCAACTCTTTGGTACCCAACAGCCAGTCACCATCCAAAAATCTTCCTGATCAGCCAGTGAACATCATCCGACATAATCTTGCTCAGAGCTATGAAGGTGGGTGTCACTTTAAAAAAGGCAACAAACCAAACAAAATCAACAGAGCAAAGCTGTGGGGTGTCCGGGGAAGGTTTGTGATAGTAGTTTGAAGATAGGAATCGCAAGGTGCTTAGGAAACACAGAAAATCAAAACCAGTGAAGTGTAACAAACACTCTTTACGAGGATGATCAGAGGGCTGGAGCACCTCTCCTATGAGGACAGACTGAAGGAGTTGGGGCTGTTCAGTCTGGAGAAAAGAAGGCTCCAAGGTGACCTCATTGTGACCTTCCAGTATCTGAAGGGGGCCTACAGGAAGGCTGGGGAGGGACTTCTCAGGATCTCAGGTAGTGATAGGACTAGGGGGAATGGAATGAAGCTGGAGGTGGGGAGATTCAGGCTAGATGTGAGGAAGAAGTTCTTCACCATGAGAGTGGTGAAGCCCTGGAATGGGTTATCCAGGGAGGTGGTTGAGGCCCCGTCCCTGGAGGTGTTTAAGACCAGGCTGGACGAGGCTCTGGCCAGCCTGATCTAGTGTGGGGTGTCCCTGCCCATGGCAGGGGGTTGGAACTAGATGATCCTTGTGGTCCCTTCCAACCCTGACTGATTCTATGATTCTATGATTCTATTTACATGTTATCCCTCTTCCTATTACCATCAGGTTTGATTAGAAATAGTATCAAGGCTTCAGTTACAAAAAGTATTCACCAGAATCACTTTTAGAACAAGGCAGAGATACCATCTCCTTTAATACCAGCACAGTTTACCTTCATGTTTTGCACCATCAGAGTTACTTAGTAGAACAGATCAGATACAATATTGCTGCAGTCAGGAAGAAACAAACGTGCTTCATTCCACATAGGAAAATTAAAATAAATGGGATCTTTTTCTATAAAAATTGAAGGCTGTGCTTTCTGAGTATGAAGCCATTCTGAATGTCTTTGCCTTACAGTTACTAGAGGGAGTGAGAAATGAAACACACTGTCTTCTGATTCATTTAGTTCAGTGCTCCTCCCTAATCAACTGCATTATAAAATCACAGAATCATAGCATTGTTTCAGTGAGAAAAGAATTCTGAGATCATTGAGCCCAACCATCAATCTAAGACCACCATGGCCATCAAGCCACGTCCCAAAGTGCCATGTCCACATGGTTTTTTAACAGCTCCACAGACAGTGACTCCACCACCTCCCCGGGCAGCCTATTCCAATGCCTGACCACAATCAGCTCAAATACTCTGAAGGAAGCACTGAAGACATTGTCTTCTTTGAGGTGGCAATCTGTAAGAAGTAAATTTGCAAAGCTATAAAGTAACTAAATGTAAACAAGCTCTAATTTTTAGATCTCATATACATTACATCTATGTGCACACACCATTTTGATTAGTTAAAATCACTGATGAGGACTGACTGGTTGACACACTGTTATAAAGTTAGATGGAAACACTCCTTCCTCCTAGCTTCAGTGAGGATGGGATGGAGGAAGCAGTAGTGGAGGCTTAAAAGATGTCCAAAGGGAATATCTGCAGATGCTACAAGCTGAGCTTGCTACATCACACAGAATATGGTCTAAAACATTGAATGTGTGTCTCCCACAGAGAAGCAAACAACTACTGCCCAGAGTTTGGCCCTTTGCAGGACATTTTTGCCTCACCTAGCTGACTGTAGCATTTTATTTTACCGTTGTGTGTTTAAGATGAGAATGAGCAAAACTAAAGCTCTTCATAAAGTCCAGTTTCATTGCTGTTGCGGACTGGCTGTGACAAGGAGTAGCTTTGGAGTAAAAATAAGAAAAGGATTTGCCCTTTCTAATGATGTTGTATCTTTGTGGAAAAGAAAAAAAATTATCTTTGGAGATCAAGTATGAGTATTAAAGTAAATCCTGCAAGTAACTCTGTAGGGACAAGCCTATTCTAGGTGTAAAGAAGTCAGCCCAGCTTTTCTTCTCCGCTTCCAGACTAACAGGACTGTGAGACTGATGGAGAAATTAGATCCACCCCTTTCCCATCAGAGTTTGGCATAGGGTACACTGAGAATGGGTGAGGAAGAGCAGCCTCTTAGAGAACAGTCTGTAAAATTTATTGTGGCCACAGAATTCGCCAGAAAAGCCCAGTGAGCATAGCAGCAGACAAGCAATTTACCAGCAGTTTGTGTTGATATGGGCAGATAAATTCCACACAAGATTTTGTTGCTTGAGTTGGAATATGTGGGTCCACTTTTGAGCACATGTATTTTAATGGATGTTTAGCTGTTGGGTATTTGATGAAAACTGACAGGGTACAATTAAATCTCTGCAAAAGCAGTTATAAAAATACTGTTTAGGAAGGAAATGGAATATGGTCAAACTCAGGCCAGGTCAGAGATCATTGCTTGAGTTCACACACAGTATTATGAGAGGGGAAAGAAAAATGAAGCCTCAACTGCAAAGGGGATTTCTGTCTAATTGTTTCAGAGTTTGTTTCCTCCTGAGGTAGAATTACCACTGTTGTTATTTTGATTGGGCTGGTGGCAGAAGAAATATCTGGACCTTTGGAAGCTATATTTTGCTTTGAATTGAAAGGGGCAACTGATCTTCCCTACGTTGCCAACTGCTGCTTTTTCCAGTGGTTCACTGAAAAACTGTCAGCCAGTAAGCTTCAAAGCAGAGAGGATCTGCTTAGCATCATCTTCAGTGCAAAGGCAATGCCAAATATGACATCTGGCAACCGGGTTAGATGCAAGGGCTATTCCATATCACATCCATAGATGCATCTGCCAAAAATGCCGTAGGCCAGAGACTTTTTTTTCCTTCCCCCTATGGAAAATAGCTTCTTTTGGAGAGATCAGAGATTCTAAGATGATCATGCCAAGCCATCAAAACGCTGGAAAAGCACGTAGCAGATAAAACTGCCTGCCAATCAGATGCTGCTGCCTCAGAATATGGTTTTGAAGCTTCTTGCACTTTTTTTCCAGCTGGCCTGGTTATCAGAAAAGAAACTCCAGAGAAGGTAGCCATATTCTTAGTCAGGGAAGTTTCCTCTGAACACTCAAATGGATGCACTACTACTGCAGGTACTGCAACAACCACTTTTCATTAAACAATACTGCTGGCCAGTCTGTGCTGTGTGGAGCTTAGTGCCACTAACCACGCCAAAACTCAGGAAATGACACAGAATACCAAGAAAACCTGTGAAAACACTCTGGTCTGTCTTCCTTTCCCAGACCAACTCCCAGGTTTAGCCTGCTACTACTGGAAGAAATACTTGACATCTTCTTTTAAAAGTGTATTCCACTAGATACAAAGGGATCTTGAGAATCATGTTATCTTACTATTGGCTTTGAAAGGAGAATAACAGAGAAAATAGCAACTACAACATCAGCCCATGCCTCAGAGGATTTAGAATTAGAGTTCAGACCAGGAGACAACATCAGATACTCAGCTAATCTATAAACAAATTGTTTTCATGGGCATGGACAATATTAAAAGCTGTTGTATCTTTGCCTTGTTTGATATGGAGGCATATCAGCATGACTCCATGACACGGAGTGTGTAACCAGAGCAGTTCAGTGGCTCTGCTCCTTACTCTTCAGCAAAAGTCAGAGTGATTGAGTAACCGCTTCTCTTCTCTGAAGGCCTTCTTGTAGAAAGGACTAGGAAACATACTGAAATACCATGGGCTATGTGTCAACATTCAAGTGCTAGGGTATTGCTTTTCTGAGGTTAGTGCAGGTCAGAAAGTCCAGGGAGAGTTATGCAAGATAAAGCATGCATGAAGGGAGCTTCACCCTGTCCTAATTACAGATAATGTGTTTTCAGGCAGGATGCAAAACTGCTGATAAGCACAACGTACATTTTGCATGAACACCAGTGCTGAGTAGCAGTCTTCCTTTGTTTTAGCCTGGTTCCAAGATACCTTTCCTTATTTTTTACTGAAATAGATCAGGGCAATGAGAGAACAAGGAGCAGCTCTACCTATTAATGCTGGGTACAGAAAGGCATGTTTGTGAACTAAACCTCTTGTCTGCAAAACTCAGGGTTGAGATAAGGAGATAAGAGTTTGATATGAGATATCATAATCACAACACATAATTACCTTAGTTAATAATCTAATTCACCTAATAATACAATACATAATTACCTTAGCCTATTTTCAGAAACAGCACAGCGAAATGCAGGGATAAAAAACCAACAACCCAGCATAAAACAGAAAACCAAAACCATCACCTACCCAACTCCCACCCATTCCACCACCATATCTACAGGAAAAATCCAAAACCCAAGAAGCTGGAACCCAGAAGCAGCAACAGGAAGCCTCCCATGTTGTAATCTGAACTTCAAGCCCCATAATACTTTGCTCCAGTTAGCACTTTCATTTTTGAAGCTGGCATGATTGCAGCATGGTAGGAATAACAGCAGCAGGTTCAACACAATACATGACAGTGACAGAGGGCAAATCTCTCTAGTATACTGTAACTACCAATAGACATATGCTTTAAACAAAGATCCATACCTACCAGAGTAGTCTTCCTGTTTGCACTTGAATAGTTGGATGCTGAAATCCGAGCAGACTGCTAGGTGATGGGGCTTTTATCTTCAGGTTTTCCCTCAACTTGCATGAGCCTGTGTGCCAGAGGGAAAACAGATCTACTTGGTGAAAACTAACCGAGACAGGAGGCTTGAAGGGCTGAGTTCACCACTGCAGTTTTAGGCTGCTATGAATGGAAGCAGCGTAAGTAAAATGCTATCACTCTGGCATGATATGCAACTTCAGATGTGCAGTATATCTACCTCGCTTGCCAGACAGCTCAGTTGCTCTGGCAGAAGAGTTGCCCACAAAACATCCCAAATTAATGCATTGACTGTACAGAGTCACAGATTGCATTGGGTTGGAAGGGGTCCTCAAAGATCATCTTGTCCAACCCCCCTGCAGTCAGCAGGGATGCCTCCAACTAGATCAGGCTGCCCAGGGCCACATCCAGTTTGATGGAGCCTCAACCACAACCCTGACCAGCCTGTTCCAGCAGCTTACCACTGTCATTGTAAAGAACTCCTTCCTTACGTCAAACCTACCCTGCTCCAGTTTAAAACTGTTGCACCTTGTCCTATCACTGCACGACCTTCTAAACAGGCCTTCCCCAGCCTTCCTGTAGGTCTTCTGATACTGAAATGCAGTTACAAGGTGTCCTCAGAGCCTTCTTTTCCCCAGGCCAAATGGTGCCAATTCTTTCAGTCTGTCTTTGTAGGAGAGGAGTTCCAGGCCTTGGATTATCTTGGTGGCCCTCCTCTGGACTTGCTCCAGCAGCTGGGGGCCCCAGAGCTGGATAGAGTACTCCAGGTGAAGTCTCACTAGAGTAGAGTAGAATGGCAGACTCACCCGTCTCAATCTGCTGGCTATGCTTCTTTTGATGCATGATGTGATTTGCCTTCTGGGCTGCAAGCACACATTATTGCCTCATGTCCGGCTTCTCATGCGCTAGTTACCACCAACTCTTCTTGTGCAGGGTTGCTTTCAATTTCATCATCCCTCAGCCTGGACTGATATTAAGGATTGCCCCAAGCTAGGCATAGGACCTTGCCCTTTGCTTTATTGAACCTCATGAGATTCTCCTCAGCCCACCTCCCCAGCCTGCCCAGGTCCCTCTAGATGGCATCCTGTCCTTCAGTCTTGTCAGCTGCACCACAGCTTGGTATCTTCTGCAAGTTTGCTGAGGGTGCACTCAGTCTTGCTGTCTATATCACTGATGAAGATATTGAACAGCACTGATCCCAGTAAAGACTTCAATGACAGTAAAGTGGGTTTTGTGCTGGAGAAGTGCAGAATACATGGGACCCCCACATACCTGTTGAGGAAGATACTCTGGCAACTGCCTGCATGCCATATGAGTGGAAGCAATCCTAGGGTCTTGCCTTTCTACAATAATATAAAGCAGCTGGTCAGCTTTCTATTAACTCCTGTATGAAAAACTCCCCAGGAGGAGTTTGTCCCTGGGCATCCTTAAGCTTTTGTCTGCAAAGGAAGACAAAAGCAGATTTAAGTCTAGCTCTAGTAACTGTTCTGAATGCGAGAGGACAAAGCCAACTGTGCTATTCTGCACTGCAGACACAACTTGCTTAACTGCCTGGTCAAACTCCACTAATGTGCTGACAGCTTTAATGGAAGCCTGCAAACAATTAACTAGGCACTTACGTTCTCCCTTCAAGAGACAGACAATAAGCATATTTGAGAAACAGGATAGAACAAAATGGATAATATCCTGTAAATCTCCCAAGTATGCAAATTACTTCTTGGTACCTAGAAGGCAGCCATCAGCCATGCAGAATGATTACAAAAATGAAGGAACCCAGACAGGGGCCAACTGGTGGTTGGGCTGCTTTAGCTTCTTACAAGCGTGGGCTCTGACGATGGAAAAGGACAATCTTTTGTTCAGATACCAGAGTAGAGCCAGGAAGTAACAATACTCTGGTCTGCAGTAAGAGAACTAACCCTTCACTCCTGTGGATGTCTCAAGTGGGAAAAACACTAAACCCAGAATAAGAGCTCAGTTTAAATCACGTTAGTTCTGTATCAATAGCTCTCAGCATGTATGCTCATTTCGTAGTTAAAATGCCAAACATAGAGTTAAAATTATGGTAGTATAATTACACTTGTAAAATTTCCAAGTTGTACATGTGGCTGAATTCTTGTTTTGATTTGTGATGAGGGCCATTTCTCAACAGCTGATGAGAATTCAGTTTAGTTACGACTGCGTGTACTTCTCCATACAAAATACACTCATGCAAATTAAAGAGAGTAACGGGAAAGGTGGTTGTTCCTAGAAGGGTGGCAGGTTGATCAAGAATAAATTTGATCCAGATTCCTGTTTTAAATTCTAGTATTAATTATGTGGTGAAACTCCCTCTGAAATGAATGAAGCTACATATGAAAAAAAAGGTACAGTTGAGCTGTTTCTGATTCCTCTGTTACACATGACAGCTTTGCTAGCCTACTATAGCACAGGGAGTATTTAATCATTAGTAGGTACCTTTTCATCAGCAACCACTACAGGGGAACCCCAAAACTTCTAAGATGTTGAATAAAATTTTTAGAAAAACAGAAAATCCCTTTTGCAAAAGTCATTTAGGTGTCCAGGGCTTTCAGTGAGCATAAAACAAAACAGAGTTTAGGTTTAAGCTGAGAAACGTGCCAAGTGCCTCACTTCACTTTTAACATAAAACTTCAAAATATGCCTTGGAGAAGTAGTGTAACTGTCAAACTATTCATACAAGACACTGCACAATTATTTGAACTTGCCTAATTTTAGACATACTGCACAGGAGTAAACCAGTGGCAGCTTCTCTGACCTTACTGCTCTCTACCACTATCTGAAGGGAGGTTGTAGACAGGCAGAGGTTGGTCTCTTCTCCCAGGCAACCAGCACCAGAACAAGAGGACACAGTCTCAAGCTGCGCCAGGGGAAGTTTAGGCTGGAGGTTAGGAAGAAATTCTACACAGAGTGATTGCCCATTGGAATGGGCTGCCCAGGGAGGTGGTGGAGTCACCATCATTGGAGGTGTTTAGGAGGAGACTTGATAGGGTGCTTGGTTGCATGGTTTAGATGATTAGGTAGGTTGGATAATAGGCTGTATGCGATGATCTCAAAGGTCTCTTCCAACCTGGTTTATGCTAAATTCTAAATTTGTGGATAGAATCATAGAAACATATAGTCAATAAGGTTGGAAAAGACCTCAAAGATCATCAAGTCCAACCTGTCACCACAGACCTCATGACTACTAAACCACGGCACCAAGTGCCACATCCAATCCCCTCTTGAACACCTCCAGGGATGGCAACTCAACCACCTCCCTGGGAAGCCCATTCCAACAACTAACAACTCTCTGTGAAGAACTTTCTCCTCACCTTGAGCCTAAACTTCCTCTGGCGCAGCTTGAGACTGTGTCCTCTTGTTCTGCTGCTGGTTGCTTGAGAGAAGAGACCAATCCCCACCTGGCTACAACCACCCTTCAGGTAGTTGTAGACAGCAATAAGGTCTCCCTGAGCCTCCTCTTCTCCAGGCTAAACAACCCCAGCTCCCTCAGCCTCTCCTCGTAGGGCTTGTGCTTGAGGCCTCTCACCAGCCTCGCTGCCTTCTCTGGACATGCTCAGGAGTCTCAATGTAGAACAAAAAAGCTGTGTAAGTCAAGCAGAAAATTATTTTTAAAAATTCAAATTGTTTCAAGAGTTCAGCTACCATGCAGAAACTAAGATTATTCCATTTATTTTAAAGCTTAAAGAGAAATCCTTGGTTCATAGTCTCTTGAAAATGTAAGACTCTAGCATGTGGTTTTCCATGCATTCCCAGCTTAGTACTCTCACATTCTCAGAGACACATTCCCAGTGTATGTTATAAATTATATTATACAGCTTTGTTACATTATAGCACCTTAAAAGCAAAGCTACAACATTACTCAAGAAGTATTTGCAGTATGTTTCAGTAGGTGTTTTTAATATCTGATGCTAGGTTTTCACAGAGAAAAAGCAAAGCCTTTAATGTCACACAATCAAGATATTGCATCTATCATCAAGGGGTATCATGACTAGGATACTGACATGTCAGTATCTGATACTACCTGCTCTCTTTTTTCCATTACCAGGGCAAATGTCCAATACCACTTCCAAAGTGACTTGGAAGAGCACATTCTGGTTTACTCTACTCATTGAATCATCAGCATGCAATAAAAGTTATCCATCCTTTGGTAAATATTTCAATAAATATCTGAAAAGAGTTTACTTAAGGTCAGGGTTTTTGACAGCAGGTCACATTTCAACATTTCCTTGATTTAACCATTTTAATAATGGCAGTGATTCACATTGGAAGATCTTTTCAGAATTGTTGAACGCTGCTGGCCTTTCTGAACTGGTTCGGGTTACATTTGCTTTTCAGCACTAAAAGAGACGCTGAGGCAAATGGGATGGACATGGCCCAAACCAAATGGGTACTCATAAAAAGTGTTAAACTATTACATGAGCTCATGGTCAGTAATTAACATGTTTTCTCTTTCCTGCAAGTGCCCATATCCAACAGAAGATATAGTCAAGAGGCTTTATCTGACAACTTTACGAGCTACACAGCACCCATGCCAGGCAGCAGATACAAAGAAGAGATTTACGATGCTGGCATCATGAAACCGAACAAAATAGAAACCAGGATTCAGCCACCTCACCACCTCATTAAAGAAGAAAACAAGGTAGCTTTTAGCAGAGATCTCCAAGATAAAATGAGCATTAATGAAAGTTCTTTTTCAAACTCAATAGCTAACTCCTTGCTGCCAAAAGCAGAATGTTTCCAGTCTAAAACTATAGGACAATTAAGTCATCTCCTGCCAATGCCCTCAGTATATGAGCAAACAAGAAGGATTTGTATGAAAGAACCCAAATATGGGCATATTAGTCACCACTCCTCAAACCTAGATGAACTGGACGGTGATGAGAGAATGACTGTAAAGCTTGATCATGACTCCGAAAGTGAACGTGTGATGGATGTGAGGCCCTCCAGCCAAGTTCCATTTGTGCTTCTAAATTACCACCATGTTTTGGCCAAACATGGCACGTTTCAAACCTCATCATGTACAGCGACGGGACACGTAGGAGAAAATTACGGATACAATTCTGAGGAAGTAAATACATTTATTTACAAAAACCAAAGTCCCTCATCAGCTTCTTCTCCAGAAACCCACAGGGAATCTGCACTACCCCATTATATTGGAACTTCTGTAATAATAGCCAATGGAAGGTGACAGTAAAAGGAGAGTATTTACATTTAATTAAGAAGCCAAACTGTAATGATTTGCAAAAAGCATGAGAAACCATGGTTACATTTACTGAGCATAGCTGAAGGTCAACAAGGGACAGACCAGAGCGCTCCTGGCAAGCCATGTGTAACAGTACCTTCGAGGTCAGGGAAAAAAACCTTACATCTAGCTTCCATGCTTTGTTGTCACAGATTAAGCTCTGGTGCCAGTGAGAAGACACGTTACAGATCTTATTTTTGTTATTTTATAGCGTGCAACAAAATTGAATGATAGGTCTTATATCCAGAAATTTCTATGAAGAACATTTTGTTCCTTAATGCCTCCTTCTCAAAATGCATACAAGATTGGGTTTTTTGATCGTTATGCCAAACTATACACACTAGGTATTTTTGACAAACTGTGTGAAACCTTACATCAACTCTCCACCCACCTTACACACCCTGACAAATGAACTTTTGGTTTGAAAAAGTGATTTTTAGGATCCATAATGCAGCTGTACTAAGTAAACAAAACTCAGTTTTGGGGAAAAAAATATTATTTATTAATTATCCAACTTGTAAACTAAATCAATCAAATCTATACTTGATTTACTTAACATAGATTTCAGTGTTCTGAGGTTGTTACCACCACCATTTATCTTGACAAGGAATGACAGAGTAATACACACCAAAATAAGTATTAAAGAGTGACAGGTCTTGTCATGGCAAACTGGGACAAATCACGTGGCAGGAACTGAAGACCATTACTAAAGACCATTCCCTATGAAATCTTGTAATAAGAAAAAGAAGCTTCTATAACATGTTCTGGGAGCAGGCTCTGCCAGTCAAAAGTACATCATCATAGTACCAGAAATGTTTTCTTTATAGTCTAGGGAATAATGAAGATTTATGCTTTGTTTTAAACTTACCAGCAGACTTCTGAAGTTTGAAAGGTTCAGCTTTTAACACACTGAACTTCCTTAGGCATAAACCTCATTGTCAACACAAAGGCAAGACTGATATTTGATTCATGCACTTCACAAGTATCAGTGGACAATCTGAATACCCAAAGTCAGAAGTTACTGCACAACCACAAATCCAAAGTTGCACTTGAAGTACAGCAGAGTTTTGAGTACATCAGGGTCTGGAGCTCAGCACTTTGCACACCTCCCCGTTTGTGCTAATAAACTGCAGCAAGCAAGAAGTGTACAGCACACACTGGTGTTTTCTCCAGCCTATTAGGAATAGATCCTTCGTTTTTTCTTTCTTTCTTTCTTTCTTTCTTTCTTTCTTTCTTTCTTTCTTCACTTCTTTGTAAAGTTTACAAACAAGGCGACACACTGATTTGTGTGTTTAACTGACAAGTCAGTCCACTTTAGTTTTCAGCCACTTCCCTGTTGTGTGTTCTTGATAAAACAAATGACTCCCTAAATAATAACTGCAAATACCAACAATGAAGGTGGTTGTAGATCTGTATTTTTTTTTTAGCCAAATCTGAGGCTAGTTAACGCTTTAAAAATTTTATCAGACTGTCTCTAAAGAGACCTTCACTGAAGAAAACACTTACCTGGCTTGTGCAATATGGAAAAGCACTTGCTCATGGATTGCACCTTGTCAGATAAAAATGTAGTGAAAACAAACACTTCTAAAATGACACGTTCTCCATCATTTATATGCAGCAATAATGTTCAGTCAGCTCCTCGTATGTACCAGTATTGTTGTGAGCACACAAAAAAAATACTTTTAAAACATTTGAAAAGAATTTTCAGTATTTTTATTGCTTTCTATTAAAAGGTGAATAGAGAAGGACCTATTATGAAGCTAAATTGATGTTCACTTGGAAGCTCGTAGTTGTCCGACCTCTTCATTTGCTAACAAGCCATGAAACTTCTCTCCCATGACAAAAATACTTAATCAGTCACTGGCAGAATGCTGACTTTAAAAAGAGCAGAACCAAACCAGCATATTCACTCACTCAGTGGACTAACTGTGCTCCTTGGTTTGTCTAATGTCAGAGAAGTTAGCAAACATACAGAAATGTTACGAGGGAATATTGCTTTCAATCTGACTTCATAAACTGAAGTGATGAGATACAAGTTGGTTTTACAGTGGCTTTGGTTAACAGCCTTCCCATCCAGTGTTGGTAATAAATGGGCCCAACCCCTCAAAAGACAGAATTATGTTCATACTTGCATGTTAGTTTAGTTAAACTAAAACTGTGCCCTATAAAGGAGTCACTGATGTTGTTTGCATCATTAAAAGGAAACCTGATGCACACCTCTCACACTGCACTTTATTCTTCATTAGTGGCATTTGCCGTACGCAAAGTCAATCTGGTGTATTTTTCTGTTCTTGTAAGTACCTCTCACCATAATGAGATGTTTTCAGGAACGGACAAACCATGCTTTGGTTAAAAAAAATGCTGTTGATATTTTTAACACCACCAAACACTTTTCCAGCATCTACCTTGTTATTCACACTTGCAGGCTTTATTCGATGAGCCCGAGCAGAGGAGGTGTTCCATCATTCTCCTGTAGACGTTTCACAGTATGTGATACTCAGGTACATGAACTTTGCCTGTTAGGCAATAATGAATCAATAATGCATTCACATATGATAATAAAGCGTAGGTTGAGAAGACCTGTGATTAAAAAAGCAAATGTGTGAAACGGTTTTCCTGCCATTCCCAAATAGAAACAGCACTTGCACGTTCACATCTGGAATGCGATTAAATTATATTGAGAGAAAAAAAAATACGACTTTTAGTCAGTGGAACTACAGATGTTCATAGCACACTCGGACTGCAGAATGCAGCTGAGCTGCAGACAGTGGCAACGCTATTAATAATTGGAAAAAATTATGTCACAGAAGTGGAGTGTGAACTGGAATATATTATGAAAAATAACCTCGTTTCTCTACTGTAATCATTTGAGCCACCAGAGATCTTCGTCATGCGACTAGATATGATGTTTTATTTTAGGGGAGTTCAGACCTAGCAAACACACGACGTGGAGAATGAGAGAGAGAGAGAGAGAGGGAGAGAGGGAGCATTTCAACCAAAAAGTAAAGTTGGAAATGTTAATCCTATAGTGAAGCCTCAAAGTTTTTTACCTTATTAAGACTAAAAACGCCACGATGTAAATAAAGTGACGAGGGAACAGACTTCTCCCCCTGTCACAGCAGCCCTGCAATTTGAAAAAGGGTAAAAAAGTAATTTAATGAAATTGAGCACAGTGCACAACAGGTACAAAACTGGGAGATACACAACTGAGATGAAGTGCAAACGAATGGAAAACCTGCCAGAGTACCAATATTTCTCTAAAATCCACAAAAGAAGACACCGAGTTTTATCAGCATAATTTCAGTCCTACTTCCATGAAAAAAAATACCCACAGAGAAAATACTATTCCATTTTTTCCTGAACATCAGACTTTATTTGTTGGGGTTTGTTTTGTTTTGTTTTGTTTTGAAATGTTTAATATGATGCAGATAAAAGCTACTTGACAAATGTAGACGGAAAAGCACGCAAAACAACCAACCTATTAATGCTCAGAATTATATATGTATTCCCTAAAAATGTAAAGCATTTTTGCTTATTTATTATGTAAAACAAAACTGCTAAAATGTTAATAAAATCCTGTAGCCAAAGGAAAAGCAACTTGGGATTCTTTCTTCTTAACTACGAAACAGAGGGGGTTTTATTTCAGTTGTATTCCGTGCTATATTTGACAGTTAAGGTACTATAAAACACAAGGGCCTTTTTCACTGTCTTTTAGCCATGTTGCATTTCAGAGGACAACTCTTGAAGCAGTGAAAATAACCCAGCATCACTAATGAAACACACGAATGCAGGATACTGGAGCCTGACAGTGCTTTACAATTCTTCCCTGCACTTCTTCCCTCTGAGTTGTGTGCTACATGACCGCAGCCTGCTGTGCACCATCATTTTTTGACCTCTCTCCTTTCCTCATTTAATTTCTTTGGTGTCTGATCAGTGTTGTGCATCTCTGCAGTAACTCGTGCATGCAAATGCTTTTATCAAAGCGGTCACCCCTGGGACTCAACTCTTCGCTGCACAAATCTTTTTCAGGACAGATATTAAGCTGCACTTAATTATTTTTTTTTTTATATGGCCACTGTATATTACAGAGTAGTTGCAGAGAGTAATTGTTTAGATCGATGATGTTGTGCAGCTGAGTTGTAAAAAGAGAAAAGGGGGAAAAAAAAAGAAGTTGTACAATGAAGCAGCAGCATAAAGAATTAAAATGCTTTAACATCATTTCTAGGTAATAGCCCTTGAAGTACATCTATTTGTTGGCTACATTAAAAAAAAAATGCCCTGAAGTCTTATAAAACCTTTTACTAGAAGTGAGGCATACTGCTTGAACTCTTAAATGTTAAGGACTTTATTACTTTTTCAAACCTTTGGAAGCAGCATTGTTGCTGACTGGACACAACCCACTTACTCTTTCTGCACACGGACACATGCCAACACGCTCAGCCTGCTCAGCAGAAGTTTTCCGATCAATAAACAATCTCTACAAATATTTTCACAATGTGTAATGAGAAACGTTATAACAGAGCCCGGGAGGAGAAAAATGAAGTCACAGAAATACAGACACTGTAATAAGTGTTTTTTTGAAAGCACTTCATCAAGAGAATAGTTTAAGATATGACATCAGCCTCACAATGAAAGAGGTGTTTTACTAATCTAGACAGTTGAGTGAAATGAAACATCTTCCGTGCATTACTTCTGGATCTGGAGTTGTCTGATTCACTCCATACCTACGTCCAGAGACACTCTACACCACATCTGTCTGTCCTACATAAAGAACAATAACTACATAAAGAACAGTAACAACAATGAATTTCAAACAAAAATGTTGTGCCTTTCTGAGCGTGCCAAGTTTGGGATATAAAGAGCAAGACTACTGGCTGCGCTGCTTGTCTCCCTTAAGGTGAGCATGGCCCAGGGAGGTTCACTGGCTCTTAGGGCATTAATAGCTGCTAGTCAGGACCTCATGCAGTTGCTGTCTATATGATGGGAATTCTCTTTGTGATGTTCTTTGGTTCTTCTGAAGGAAAGGTCAAATAACTAAGAAATGCTTAATCCAACTCAAGGCTATTCCCTCAAGACAGCTGGCGGACTTACACACATAGAACAGGCTACTGAAGAGCAGAGGCAAAGTGGTACATTCCCTTAGCACCACCATCTCTGACACATCCACACTCAGCCACCATTTGTGGAAAGGAAATTCAATGGTAAGTTTCTGTCCAATGCAGCACTTTTTGGAATAATCTGACACCTCAAAGTGAGAACAGAGCAAGCTTTTCATTGAGACGGCTGTGAAGAAATCTAAAAGGAAAAATAGCAACCAGGCAATATTGCAGAATTGACTATTAAAAATCCCTCTGCCTGCTGCTCTGACCCTATGGCAGCAGAGCTGAGGGAAGATTTGCAGGTCCATTCTGCCCTTCATTGTTCTTTTACAGCACTTGTCCCTAGCAAAAGGAGACTGAGTTTTAAAGAAACAGTTCAAGTGAAAAACCTGATATATGACCTGGTCACTACAGGAAATCTCTACACGTCCTCATCACTCTGTCTGGACTATGAGCAAAATTAAGTGGCATACCCACTCCCACCCATTCCCACTGGCATACCCTACAGCACCAAAGCAGAGACAGTGTTTTAGCTACAAATACTGGATTGAGGCATAGATCTAAAGTTTTGTAAAACTCTGTGACTGGAAAAACAGTACCAGAGCTACGTTTTCTACAGCTGACCTGCAGCAGCATGTGTTGTTCATAAACATCTTGGAGGAACAGGTACAAGAAGTCAAGATGCCTAAGAAAGATGTGGGCATGTATATGCCCATATACACATTTTTCATATACATATATAAATGGGGTTTTATTTCTATTTAAACTTATATTAACCCAGACAAGTTTAATTTGATTATAATATGCATCAATATTTGATTCCAAAATGAAGGTAGTTGCCAAAAATTAACAGCCCAAAGCCATTTTGAAAGCATCTGGTGGGAAACCCCAAAAGCTAGTGTTCATGTGTATCATTTTAACTATGCCAATTAACAGCTGTCTACACTCTACTGGACAGGTCTAAGAAATATTGTGCAGTCTCATATGATGGGGGTCACAGGGGAAAACAAAACAGCAGGGCATGGACAACCAGGCACACAGACAAATCTCCTGTGATATGGAGCATAAAATCCTAAATATATTAGGGACAACTTAATTTCAAGCACTTGCTGCCAAACCACCTAAACCCTAATATGTGAGGATTACTCTAAATTACCATTACAGACTAGTTTCCTTGTTTTAAGATTTCTTGGCTTTGTAACTGAAACAATCTACTAGCATGCTTGGATTGTTTATGAGGTGAACTTTAACTTAAAACACCCATTTCTGGCTGGTAGACAGAAGTCCTTTGTGGAAACCAATTTGGCTGATCCACCTTCAGTAGGGACAAAGCAACATAATAAGAAGTGCTGCCTACTTGAGGAAATGAACCTGGCCACATCACACCTATGACAGCCTTTTCATTTGCAGAGGACTTTTTGAAGTGCTGCGGTGGCCAAGCCTCCTGGTACAAATTTGCCTTGCCCAGGAGAAAAACCTGACAAGGTGCCACTGCATGGCAGCTGCCACTTGCCTGCTTCGTGATGCTTTCCAACCATGGCCATATCACTACACCTGACCTTGAACTGTTGATGCCAGCCCCCAGAGCAAGATCAGCAGGTGTTAAACTTCTTGCTTTTTATGGTTAGCACCAAAACCAGATGCCCTGCTTTGGGAAAGAGAGTGACAACAGCAACAATGGAAGTGAATTCAGACACAGGTTAACTGCATGTTTCCTCCTTTTCACTGTAGTGGTTGTTCACAGCAGGGGTTTTAAGACTGACCTGAACACTTTCTCTTATTTATTCACTTACCTTCATTGCTATTACAAAGGAGTTACTATTAAACTCTAAATAAATTAGGACTTCACTCTCCTGAAATGGGATTCTACAACAACAAAGAAGATTGCAATTAGGTGACACAGTACTCCAGTGGACCATGTTTGAAGGGGCTGAAGCTTCTTGGCAGACTAGGATTTGAAGGATACACAAGATTATTTACTCGGATGCAACTGACAGAGCAGAGTACAAGTAATTTGGATAATCAAACACAGTTCTTAAATGCTGGCAGAAAACTCTCCAGAAAGTTAAGACAGCCATGGAAGAGTTACAGACCGGAGACAACAGTGCGGGATGCAAACTGTTGTCCATGCCTGCATGGGGAAGAGCCAAATCACAAGGCTCTATACTTAAACCTGAGCTGTAACACAGTGGTAATCCCAGTAAATTCAGACGTATAAAATGAGCTCTTCCAGTTGTTTCCACTGCAGATGACAAGAGTTTAGTTTAAACAAACCTCAGTAAAAATATAAGTATTTGACTGCATTGTGCTGAAGTAAAAACACAGAGACACGAAAAGGAAATATTTACTCACTTCAGTTTATCAAATACAGTGTGTAAATGAAAATAAAGTTCTGTCCATTGCAAAGTATTCCTTTGCATTCAGGTTCCTCTTAAAGAATAGATGCTTACAAAGAATGGCAACACAGATGTGTTTTGAAGTTACTAAAAGAATAAAGGCCTTCAGCAATGAGATAATTACCTTTTCTTAACCGTCGAAGTCATCCAGGTCAGAGCAAAGATGTTGGAAAATCAGAATTAAAAAAATAAAATCAAGCTGCCCTTCCCACCTTCAAGCAAATTTAGCTGCTTAGGGCAAACACTTAACAGCCTCCCTTTGCACTGTGAGCTCTAAGGACTACTTATGCTTCGGGATTATGAGGTTTCTCAGCATGTCGAAAGAGTTGCCATCTGGGTGCACAGACTCTACACCCTTGCCTTCTTCGTGGACTTGAAGGAACCCATAATCATCTATGCCAACTATCCATGCAGTTGGGCCCTCCTCACTGCGCAGGCGGACTTGCTTACCACTGCAAACAAGGAGAACCAGATGGTTAAGAATTCACTGGTGGACATTGCACAAACCATTAAATACAGCTTAGAAGACAAATGTCTAGCTGAGCATTTTTATTTCCCACTTCACTGCTTCTTTACAGGGAATAACGCCCAGCAGCATTTTCTACCTGCTTTAATTTCTTTCTATGGAATTAGCAGAGTTGGAGTTAATCCAAACAGTCTGTATTTTACGAAAGGCATGAGCAGAGTAGCTTCATCGCTAAACAAATCATTCCCAATTCCCTTTGTTTTGAGATGATACATGTAAAATACCTAGAAGCATTCTTTAACTCATGCTAGTCCATTGATTTTATCATGTGCTACTTTCACTCTCCCTTAAAAAAATTACATCCTACTTGGAAGTATACTTTATTTTGGTCACTAGTATTAAAGGCAGTGAGATCTAGTAGAAAAAGACAAGACATCCATGAGCTCTTTTCAATGTTCTTGAAAGAAAGTTCAAGAAGAACATTAAACTTACCTGTGTACCCAGTACTTGTAGTAACGGGGAAGAACTCCATTGGGCCCTTTCTCCTGAAAAATATCTATAAGCCTCTCTAGCACAGTTACAGTTCTTGCAATAAGACAGTCAGCAGTTAAAGGCTTCAGCTTTGTCCCCTCTTCCTTATTAAATTTTGTGATGAGATCATTGATGCATATGGTAGGGTTGCTGTTACTCACATTAAATCCAACACCTGAAGAAAAAAAAAACAAAAGAAGGGGACAGGATCTGTAAATAGGAACATTTTGTTGCCACTAGAAAGTCAGAACTTTATTTAGTTACCTGGTAAAATTATCTTTAAGGATGTTTCTTTCCAGTAACTGTTTTTCTGAATTTTCTTACACTTTTAAGTTTTCCTTACAAATCTAAGTCCAGATTTTACTTGTTCCTTCCCCTTAAAACACCCCCTCAGAATTGCAGAAGTGAATGCAATGCAGTCTTTCAACAGCACTCCTTCCTGTCAATGGGGCTTTAGGAAGATGGCAAATGGTAACTTGCACACTGGTTACAGTAACATAAAAGTGAGAAATTCTTTTACTCCCTGGAAGCTGACAAATCATTAGCTAATTGAGAGTCAGTCATTGATTGTACCCTAAGACGGGGACTTTCAGTCTAAAATTTGATTCAGAGATCCTTCTGTTCACTACACTGAGCTGACTGCATTTTCTGAAAATGAAGTCTTTTGACTCAGTTGATAACCCTTGTTTGGCTTGCTCAGAAAAGCCCAGAATTTGCCATGCAAGACTCCAGTTTGCTTAATCTATCTTACCAACGCATATGCTTTAGAAGCCTCAAGCCTCTCGCTGAGATTTCCCCAGCTAGAATAGCACTGGCAGAACACTTTTTTATTTAAATATGGCTCTTGGGGCCTCTTTTGCAGTCTGCTGAAACAGACTTTGAGGGATGTAACGAAATATATTGTATTACCTGGTTATTTTCTTTTTTTCCTAATTTTTTTTTTCTTTCCTCTGACACATGGGATAAAACCTCTGTTTGTCAATCAGGTTCAGACACGTTAAACCTTCATCTCCAAGAAGCAATTGGAAATTTGCTGTTACTGAGACTATTCATATAAAGAAGCAATTAACTATGGGGAGAAGGATCTCTTCAGTGAAGAGAAGTTTTCAACTAGCCAGAGAACATGTGCAGAGAAAGCCGTGGTGATAGCAACCCCCATAGGTTGATCTTATGGAAATGAGGAGACAAAGGAAAATGCACTGGAAAGTAAAATGTGTCATGCCATTCAAATACAAGTGAAGAGTGACCCTGGCTAGTAAGTTGTCATTGGTAGAGTCAGGGTGCACAATGGGGCCTCGGAGCTCATCTGCAGGCTCAGAGCACTCAGGGTTGTATACAGAGAGACCTCTACTTGGCAAACAAAAATTGAAACAGTTACCAGATAGACTGAGATGGTGAGGTCAGCTGAGGCAGAAGCCTCTGGAAATAAACGGGCTGGTAAAAATGTAGCCAGCTAATTTGAAAAACGTTAGGTGGTCAGGACTCCCAGGGCACCTGGATATCGCCTCTGTGACACCAGTGGAAAATAAACACTGAGGGCTGATCCTGCAGCATGCTGATGTGGCTGATACATCTTCCAGTCCTAGAGCTAGCCCTGCCTTCAGCATCTCTGCACTCTTTGGACATGCCTTAGCTGCACACAGAGGCAGACAGAGCTTTTGCAGGTCCAGCATGTTGGCTGTCCTGCGCATTCCACTCGTGTTTGGCTACCTACGTCTGCTCTGAGTCTGTCCCTCACATTAACGAAGTACATTCTTCTGCAGAACTCTTCTTCCAAAAGTCCTGCAACAATTAAGTTCTTAAAAGGAAAAAAAAAAAAAAAAAAAAAAAAACATGTTTAAAAGTATGAACATGAACTGTGTCATCTGTGAGGCCTTGAGCACATGGTACAGGTAAAAAGGCAAGTCTGTCCTTCGCCTTACTCTTGTGAGGTACTTCTCAGAGTACTGAAGTCACATAGCTGATCTTTGATTTTAATCAACACTCTCATATATGGGATACTATTTATGAGTGCCACGTAAACAACTGAGGTATAGCTAAGCAACCTGCATGACTGTAGAAAGAGGACGATTCTAATGGTTTACCTTTCCTGTTGCTACTACTAATACTAAAATGTTAGAAGTTATCACAGCCACTAGTCTCAGCAGCATACATCTCTGAAAATGATGGAAAAAAATCCTTGGACTAGTACATGGCAAGTAAGTCTCAGAAGATACCAGAAGAAAGACAGTTGGTGAGAAAGTGCACACTCAGACCCATCACCACCGTGATGACTCCTATGGGACACCAGAGAGAATGCATACAGAAAGTTTCCATTTGAATTTGAGTGTTTTGGTGTTTAGAGTAAGAAATACAAGGTCCAACCCAAACATGTAATGTGCAAAGAGATTTTGGTAAGCTGACCTATTTTTTTTGAGTAATTTCTGCTGTTCTTTTGTTAACCAGAACAAGTTCTGGAAAAACGTAAAGAAGCCGTAAATGGTTGACAGGGCACAGAGAGACATTCTAAGTGTCTCGGTGCAGCTTTCATTCTGTACATGTAGATTGTTTACAGAATCAGATAACACAACTGAACTGAAAATTTAATGGCTGTGCATGTTTCACAGAAGGAGGGGGTGACTACCTCAACTCTTGTTCTGGCCTTAAAATTTACAGCACCTTGACAGAAATCATACCATGCCCATACTCCCTTTGCAAGACACTTTGCTTATCTACTATGCTACATTTGAATATAAACCAAGTATTATCATCATTTTCTTTAAATTTTTAGACTTCCTAAGGATCTTTATTTTAAGTTTTTAGACACAGCAGGGAGAACTATTTTGGGAATGAGAACCTAGAGCTCTGCTGGCAGGTTTCTAAGCATGTCTGACGGATTTGTGCTACTGCTGGTTAGGGAAAAAAAATTTCCTTAACAAATAGCAGGACGATTGTCAGACTTGAAATGCTCAAAACATCTCATTTGTGCACCTAAATGTCTTCCCCTGTTACAGTACTAGGACTTCCTGAAAAATACACTTACAGTCTTTTTGAGATTGGTTGTGCTGCAACAACCAATCAAGCTGCAACAGGGGAAGTCTAGGCTCGAGGTGAGGAGAAAGTTCTTCACCGAGAGAGTGATTCGTCATTGGAATGGGCTGCCCGGGAGGTGGTTGAGTCGCCGTCCCTGGAGGCGTTCAAGAGGGGACTGGATGTGGCACTTGGTGCCATGGTCTAGTCGTGAGGTTTGTGGTTACAGGTTGGACTCGATGATCTTCGAGGTCTCTTCCAACCTTGGTAATACTGTGATACTGTGCTACCTTTTTGGAACCAGCTACCCAGGCAGAATTTTTCACCGTTTGAACTATTAAACATTGGAATAAATTCCCAAGGGAGGTGGTGGATTCCCCTACATTAGACAGTTTCAAGGCCCAGCTTGACAGGGGGCTGGGCCATCCCATTTAAACTATATTCTTATGCTGAAAGATTGGACTAGATGGTCCTTGAGGTCCCTTCCAACCTGGTATTCTGTGAATCTATGAATGTTTGTCTTCACAATGAGCAGACTATCACTCTTTGCCCTGTAACCCAGCCTTCCCAACTGGTTCACAGATTTTACGTTCTGAGAGAACTACAGAAAGTGATTAATTCATCACATCATTACTGTACTGCTGCTTCACTAGCAGTATTCTAGCTGCTAGAAAGGTATCGTCAGAAACAAGTTAGGAATGGATTTTAAATGGATGAAAGAAGAAATTACAACATTCCTGTGTGTACACAGATTTTAAAGGCACATTCTTAATTTAGCTACTTGTCAGATTGAAAAGGAAAAAAAGAAAATAAAATTGAAAATAGGACAAATTTTTTCAGAATATTCTACTAGTTTTGCAAAGCACATCAAGGAGCACATTTTCCTTCTCTCCTGCAATGCTCTTTCTTTGAACTCCATTACATCAGCCCAGATGCTTGCATTTACATTGTCTTTGTCAAGCATATGGAATTATTAAGAAGAATGAAAACATTTACTTTTTTGTGCTTCCTTTTCATTTAGTATTGCAGTTTATTTGCTTACGCCTGCTGTCATTATTTGTTCTTGTCCTTATCGTTTGAACCCATAAAGACAGTAAAAACAAATTTCTTGGGGGAAAAACCCCAAAACCACAGTATAAAGAAAACCTTGAAAATAGACATTTACCAATAAGTATATGAAATGTTGTTTCAAGAAGTGTAGAGTTTACCAGAACTCCACCAAGCTTCATAAGATCACTGTAGTAAATATCATTTGGCCATTTTACTCGCAGATCAATATCCTAAAGAAAGAAGAACATAGACTTAGAAAGACCTTTGCTCTTTGATGATGATTTTATCAGAAAACATCTTATTCATCATTCCATAGCTCTGTATCTTCCATACCTCTGCGCCACACCAAATGTGGTACTGTTAACTGTTTGTCATAATGAGAACTCATTTAATTGTTCCGCAAATGTTAGTAAAAAAGTCACAGTAATGTGGTTACGTGGTTTACTTCAGAGGTTTGCAGCTGTCAGAGAAATGTGTATTTAAATATTTAAATTAAATAATGGCAGATAATAAAAGAGTGACACTAGGGATATTCAGTCTCAAAACTGTGAGGTTCCATGGAAATTATTTCCTTCATTCACAAGGTGCCTATTAAAGATTTAAAAGTTCTAATCAAGCAAGATGCAAACGGTGGGAGCTCACATGACTCACTGCTGATACACAGTCAGGATAAGCCCACAACATCATCAACACCATATTTGAGGACCCTTGCAGAAACCAGCCAAGACGACAATGACATCTTGAATGTCAGAAAGGAAATTCAGCAGACAGGAGAAATTCCAGTTCACAACTATGTCAATACTTCAGTAATGTCCTAAATATATTCACGCTTTCGGCAGCTACGCTCAAGCGACACCATGGAGCTGGAAACACAAACTGTGCTGTGTGACAGCGTTCCAGTGCAATAGAGAAGTTTTTGTTGAAACTACAGGACTGAACTGAACTTTGTACCGGCTACTTAAACACAAAAAGAAAGCAAATGTGCTTCCTGCAGTTTGAAAAACTGCACATGACTGTATCCCCAGAGGCAAATTATGGGAGGTGCTCCAGGACTACAAGAGTCACATTCCCTCCTATTGTAGATTATGAAATCCCTTTACAGGATGTGTGAAAACTGCACCTGGGTGCATGTCTACTTTCCTGACAGATTTAAAGGCCAGAGAGGAGTCCATTACACATACACTGACAGGAAATACTACCTGATTTTGCTATCAAAGCATTATAAGAGAGACTATCATGAATTCATATTAATTATAGGAAACAACTGGACTTTTCACACTGGGAAAAGATTTATAGAAGATTCCTGAGACATGGAAAGTATGATACCGTTCAACAGTGCTATCAGTATTAAGAGATCTTCTGAAGATCTATTCAGTAGATCATACTTAAGAAAAACATACACCAGCCACCATTTCTGCAATTAAGTGACAAACAAGCATGAAGAACAACCAAGTGGGCATTCACAAGACATGAACTACACAGCAGCAGAGACTTTGCCACAAAATGAAGTTACAAGGTACTGCACAACTATTCACTTGCCAGAGAAATTATGGGTATCACAAAATATGCTAGAAACAGAGCACATTCTTATCTTCACTTACTGGAGAGAGATGCCTGCTGTTCTCAGAATGGGAAAGCAAAGAATTCTCTTGATATAAAGCCCATTTGCACTTGCAGCACTAACATCTGACAGTAAAGCTTCCAATTGAGCAGTCAGATTTTCTCCATGAGGACCCAGAACAAAGACTCAGTTGGTGTCTGTTTAGCATAGACAGCATTCATGGCAATCCTAAAAATTATGACTGGCTGACAAACTGAGATGAAGCTATTTCAGATTTTTGAATGAAAATCATGACTTGGCATTTGGGTATAAGGAATGACATTAAAAGTGTGTTAGAGTATCATTACAATTCTGACATAAACCCACAGAGATGGAAATTTTGAGGAGAAAATGAAACCTCATCTGCAGATCAGCCCACTGTTTGCAGCTACTGCATGGATGTTTACCTGACATAAAAGCACTGTGTTACTTAAGCCTAAAAGGGAAATTTAAGCATTAACTTTCTGGTAAATCTCTGAATTTCTTTGCTTTAACGTATTTGAGACCAGACTCTTAACAATCCACCCCACTGTCTAGGGTGGATGTAACCATAAAAGAGATTCACTCTTGGTCATAGCAAGCTATGCATTGTACATGTGCTATGTGTAGTAAATGCACTATATAAATGGTTTGTAAATATGAAATATTTAGTACTTCAGTTGCATTTCTCCTCTTGAATGGAACAAAATTAAAAATGCCACGGTATACCAGGGAAGGAGTGCGGAAGCAAAACCACCTCCATTCATAAGTTAACTCCTTCCCCAGTCAGACTCATATTTTACAAAGCTAATGCTTGACCCTTCCATTGTAAATGGGTAAATTAGTCACTCTCACCAAATATTTTCTATTGCACATTTTAGCCTGAAGCATTTTGGTTTTATAGTCAAGTTATGAAGCACTGAAGTTAGAAGGTTTTAATGGAAAGGCTGACAGACCCTAAACTACAGCAAAGCTACTGGGTGCCACTATAATAAAGTTCATGTGTAAATGTGTATAAGTCATTGATTTTCAGTAATATAGGAAACATATGCTTTAGTTAACTACTTCTGTAAAATACCGAAGTTTTATAGTTAGCAAATATTAGGAAATGGTAACATTAAAAGAAGATATATGAGGTGATGAAGAAGACTGGTTCTTCATTTTAATACTGATGACAGGACACTTGATTCCCTCTTGAGAGCAATACTCCTATGTTCTTGCTTTAGAAATCAGTTTTCAACCTTAAACAAGGGTTGGAAAAATCCTTTAAAAGGGATAAAGTGACCACTGAAACAGCACCCACAGAAAAAGCAGAAAAGGATTTGTCAGTTTTATTTTCCCTCCTCCCTTTCCCCCCAACTCCTTCAAAATCAAAACAAATTAACTCAATTGTCAGACAAACAAAACTGACGTTTTCTTTACTGCTGAAGACTGAGTCTTAAGTTTCATGAGATTTGAGTGGAATGAGTGTAGTATAGTTGATCAACTCAGTAAAAGACAGTA
This sequence comes from Picus viridis, assembly GCA_033816785.1. Classification (NCBI taxonomy): domain Eukaryota; kingdom Metazoa; phylum Chordata; class Aves; order Piciformes; family Picidae; genus Picus; species Picus viridis. The sequence continues at coordinate 14,810,308 of CM066570.1, forward strand.
TTCACCTTATGTATACTACATTTCTTTAAACATAAATAATCAAGCATGTATGAAGGCTAAGGTTGCCACTGTATTAGTGCTGAAGAACTGCACTATGCATTTGGTCATTCAATGCACAGCAAAATCGGAATTTAATGAAAATGGAAAGAGGAATTTCAAGATAAATTAGAATGACATACCTCATATCCTGGTATTGATCTAACTGCCTCTACCACTGCCAAGGACACCAGGTGTTGAATAAAAGGAATTCTCTGGCCCAGGTTGGAATGTAGAGGAATGGTGAGATGTAAAGTGGATAGTGCACAGCCCAGAGGACTGAGCCAAACATTTCCACCACGACCTCAGAAGGGAGAGAAAAGATGTTAGCTTCAACTCAAGAAACAGGTATTTGTAAAAAGATCACTTTGTTAATGCAGGCAACTACAAAAGAGAAAGATTCAGTAGTATCCATCCAATAATCAACTCTAAGTCCTGTTTCCAAACTATCTTTAAAGAGAAACAGTTAAAGTGCAAATCTTGTTCTTTAAAAAACAGCAGGTTAATTCATGCACATACTGCTATTCAGTCTCCTCCAGTGTCCTACATGACTTGTTACCAGGGTTTTCCTGGTATACACATTGGAATAGTCTGCCCAGAGAGATGGCAGAGTCACAATCCCTGGAGGTGTTCAAAAAACATGTGGACATGGCACTTTGGGACACAGCTTAATGGCCGTGGTGGTGTCAGGTCGATAGATGGACTTGATGATCTTAGAGGTCTTCTCCAGCCAAAACAATTGTATGATTCTATATTACTTTTTTTGAAAATCTTGCTTTCTTTAAATGAAGACCTATTTCTGAAGATGCTCTTTGTGCATCTAGAAATCCATCCACATCGTGAACCACCTTGATACAAGCCAGATCTGTACTGAAAGCCAGATAACCATTTTCATGTAGATTTGTACTCAGAACTTATTAGGCTTCTAATAAAATGAATGCAGCTTTAAATCAGTGCTAGCACCCTCCTGGTAAAGAGACAGGACTTGCTTATATTTAACTGCAAAAGAGTGTAAAAGCCCACATGACAGTTCAGGCAGGTCCTGCAGAATCAGGGAACCACTATCTGAAAGTCAAGACCCAGTCTTGTTCCAGTTAAATCAAAAAAGCGTTCTGATTTGGAAGTCTGCATTACACTAAATGTAGTGATGGCTGTTTCCATGACTGGGGAGAAGTTTTGGCAGAAACTAGATGACCACTAAATCATTTCTGCAAAAGCCACCAAACATCCTGAAAATGTTTACTTTGGTCTCTGCTAACTTAGGCTTTGAGTTTGAATCCAGAGTTCAAGCGGGAAGAGAAGAGGACACAATTATTCTATAGATTATAGTATCAAAAATACTCGTAATGTATCCTTAAGGCAGCCAGATGACATTAAAATGCCTTATTTCACATGTTTAATACATATTTATTAGCATCAGAAGGAAACTTACCTTTCCCTTGTGTTTGTCGAACAGCAATCGCTATTAAACCCATCTCCTCAGGCAACTCAAACATTAACCTGCCAATTAGGAAAAGAAAACACCCCATGCTTATCAGCTGGAACACTAAGCTACATTCATGAAAATCTAGGCTTAAATATCAGGTCATATTTTACGTTAACATTGCACCACCAGTTATCCGTTTTCAGTTAACATTTATTCTTGACCTAAAAGCATTAGAATATTAATAAAAAATAATAAACAACCCTGAAAAATGATAATGAAAAACATTACTGTATCTATTGCACTGGAAAAAAAGTTATAGCCATAGTTAAGGTGCCTTCTGATAACATACATACATTATTTCTTCATGTTCTCTTGGAGTGCTTGTTTTTTGCATATCACTATCTTCAGTAAGTGACAACTAGCAATTCGAGACATTTGTTTCTACTTAAAGCAAATTTTTTGTTCATACTACAGAATATAAGAGCAGCAGTTTCTGATTATTTAGAAAACCAATATGGTGGCAATAAAGCAGTTTAAAAGATACACTATCCCCTGAGAACTAATTATGATTTAACTACAGTAAATAAATCTACACCTTCTGAGAACTCTAGAGAACACTGGCTTATTTTAGGCTTGTGTTCTGCTTTCAAAATAGTTTCACTTAAAAGAATACTAACTTTCCTCTGGGGATAAGTAGAAAATGCACTTTAACACCACCAAATGAGTCAATGCTAGACTTAAAAAAAAAAAAAAAAAAAAAAAAAAAAAAAAAAAAAAAAGAAGAAAAAAACTCTACTGTGAGAACTTCATTCAAAGCACTTTAAAACAGATCTGAACTGTATTACAATCTCACTCCATTTCACATGTTCAGGAATTTATTTAACAGATAAATCAGATATTCAGGATGCTGCCAGCAAGGGAAACCCAGAAAGTGATGTATAGCCTACAAGTCTACTCCTAATAAGAGCACAAATATCATGTTGTTCATCCATATAAAAGCAATCTTGTCTTGGAGATAAGTGCAGTCCAAACCAGCAGAGTACCATTCAAAATTATTTCTGCTGAATTTCAGATACGTATGAAAGCTGTTCCAAGTTCTGCACTCAAGCAAGTATCCATAGACAGCAAGGACCAGCTGCAAGCAGAAGTGTCTCCCTGCGACACAGAGGCATACATCTTTAGGTAGGTGACAAGCTGAGGAACTGTCATCCATCCTGCTCTGCAGGTTGAAAAGCAGGGTTTTGGTAACCCTTGGGGCTGCATCAGCAGCAAAATCCAAGTAGGCTCCCCAGGGTTTCAGAGTATATTTCAGATGGCTGATTTGCTTTCAGGATGACCAACTTGTGAGGCTATTGAAGGGCCCAAAGCAAAGTCTGGACCACAAATGCCTTTGCTCATTAGAAATATTCAAACTCAAACTGACAAAAGCTCTAACAGGCTCCACAACATTATCCCACATTACTTCTAAATCAGCGAGACATTGTCAAAGAGCAACAGCTAGAAGGTCTCTTTGCCAGCCCCTTTCAGTTTACATGAAATACAGCTCAATAGCTCCTTCCTTTGGATCCTACACATGAGACCAAGGCTCACCTATCTACCTCCAACCTTTAACAAGAAGGTTAAAGGTGAAAAATACATCTCTTATGCTGGGACCTAAGGGAAAATCCTCTCTTAGGAGACTCATGAGGCTTCAGCCTTGTCTTCTGGGAACAGCGTGATTTGAATTACACCACCAAGTTTGTGGTTTTGCAACATGAAAACCTAATTTAAATTTGGAAGTACAGTTATGAAGAGATTACAGGCTTTGTTGAAATACATCAATATCTGTTACTTCTCCATTCACATATTTGCTTTCAAATAAGGAAAGGGAAAAAAAAAAGGGAAAAAAGTCATGTGCTGCCATGATGGGAGGAAAATAATCAGAGCAGGAAAAAAAGTTCGTTATGAATCCAAAACACAGGCTTCTAGAACAAAGAGATAAGATTAACGGAACATATGAATGTAGCTATTAGAGGCTTGGCAGCAGGTAACAACATATTAAATGCAGAGATCAAGTTTGTACTTTTAAGGGCCATGAAGAAATTCCTTAATGGACACAACATGGGGAAGTTGTTAATACCCAGACTGATACAGCAAGAGACAGATAGATTTATTTTTACTACTTCCTGAGATTGTGCTGGATTTACCGTGAAGCCTATGATAATAAAAAACTCCACAAAACCATCCCCCCAAAGTTCAGAGCTTTGTAAATTGTGTGTGCTTGTTAGTTTTCCTCCAGGAGAAACAACTTGGATTTTCCTTACCAGAGAGAGTAACTGTACGTGCACTTTTTTAGTTATTGACTTCCCTTCTTTTCTTTCAACTTAATCAGTTGCAGGTTTAACTATTTCATTTTTCTGCAGAGTGACTTAATCACAGTGCTCACCACATTTTCCTCCCAATTTTTTTTTTCCTTCAAGAAATTCTCTGTTCCTTTCTGTGCTCTTTAACTAGTGTGCTCTATACAGTAAGTCAAAAGACTACACTGAGACAGAAGAATAGAGAAACATCTGAAGACAAATTTACTCACGGAGAAGGAAATCAGACAGCACCTATACGACTGCGGAGGATGATACCAGAAGTTTAAGTAAATTTTTCCTTTCTGCTTTGAACATTTTTGTGGTATTTTCCAAAATGTGAGCAAGGCACTTTTGGTATTCAAGAATATTAAACCAGATGAAATATTGAGAGAGATATTCCAGCACAACAGTGCACACTAGAAATGCTGTCAAGAGGAATAAACAACACTTAATTGTTTTATCGAAATTTCAAGTCTAAGGACTCTGTCTTCACGGCTAGTTACTACCACTGCCATGCTTTTTCTTCCTGCATGAACATAAAATGGGAATTGAAACCACAAAAACTACTTTTGAATAATGTTAGCAGCCTGACAACTATAAATTTCATTGATGTTGTGGGTTTGAAGTTGAAATTCTCATTAATGCATCCTGCTGTGTTACACTATTGCAGAGGTATTGCAATAGGCAGCATTACATTCCAGATGTTAAAAATACCTGGGCACAAAAAGGGTGAGTTATGGACAGATTTCTCCTGTCACTTTGAGTTCCTTGTCTGAAAATCTCATTCTCAAGTAGTTTGTTTACAGAGTACTCTAAAAGCAACTAAAAACAACTTCAATTTTTAGTCAAACGGAAAGCAGCATGCCTTTTTACCAGTTTCTTGCATTGTTTTGGATAAAAAGGCACCCTCTATGCTAGCTTTCATTATTTTATAGCCATTAGTTCTGTCCACTATGCTCAATTTGAAAATAAGCAGTGTGCCTACAAGTCTTCCTACCTGGTTTATTGTATTGTATTGTAAGTATTTTTCCTAAACTCTCCTCTGCTTCCCTCCATCTTGTTTCTGTAGCCTGCAACTCCATGACGCTGTATGGGATTCCAAGCTCTGTGTGCTGAATGGCCTTCCAGAGGGTGTGCTGGCCAATCAGAAGAGGTAAAACTCTGGATCTGTACTGCAGACTCCCATATCCCGGTATCTGCCAAAAGGCAAACAAATTCATCTGACTTGTGAGGGATGCTAGGAACAAGCTCTTAAAACAAGTATCAGATGATCAACTGGAGTGATTTACTTGATCTGCCACAAACAAGGGAGAATCAATTAAGCAGGTGGTTATCTATGGCACCACAGCTTTTGGCCATAGTGACCATGAAGGAATGCTGTTCAGGATTCTGAGGAATAAGCAAGGTAAGTGACAGAGTACAAACCCTGGATTTCACAAGAGCAGAATTGAGTTTATTCATGGACTTGATAAATGGGATCTTAGGAGGGGCAGCTCTGAAGGGGAAGGGAGCTCAACAGACATGGTCCCACAAGCAATATAATGGTCTATCACAAGAGTGAGCAAAGTAAGTGGATGAACAATGATTATCAATCTGGTTTGGCTAAAAGAGAATTCACAACTGTAAAAAGAATACACAAAACAAACGCAGAAAAGAAATGTTCCGAAGAAGAAATGAGAAACCATACCCAAAGAAACAAGGATGATGATAGGAAAGCTGAAGATCAGCTATAGTAGACATTGACAAGAAACATGGCAACAAGAACTTCTACTGCTACGTGATAAGAAAAAAATGCAGGATAACTAAGCACTGGAACAGGATGCCTACAGAGACTATGGAGTATTTTCATCCTGGACTTTCCCAAGGTCTGATTAGAAAGAACCCTGAGCAAGCTGGTCTGAATTCATTGTTGACCCTGCCTGAATGAAGTAGATTGGACTAGAGACCTTCAGGGATCCCTTCTAATCTGTGTGATTTCTTGACTCCAGGAAATGCACAGAAACTTGGTATCTCTGGTGTTTCCAGATACCAAGTTTCAGTTGACATCAGTCAAAAACTAGCCGTTAGCTACTATACTAGTAATTTAGCCCAAAGGCCATTCACTGTAATCTCCATCTCAAGTAGGATTCTAGATTAATGTTTCCACACTCTTACTAGCATAAATATTTAATTTTATTCACCTCTCACTTTCCATACAGTATATTTTATACCACCAGGTGTAATATGCAGGCTCCCTAAAGATTGACACCCACAGCTGACAAAGGTAGAACACCTAAACTGTTAATCCTGCTGAGGCTTATTCAACTGATAGAAATCTTACCACTCTGCACTGTTTTAACTTTGCCTGCATCCAGCAAGCAAACTATGTGCTAGAATACACTACAACATGAATGTACTCTCCTGTTCTATTGCAAAAGTTCACAGCTTCTTTCACATTGGAGTATATTTCTCTACAGCAATGTCAGTAACAGAAAGACCTTCTAGTGTCCAATTGTCTTTGAACTGCTTAGATAAAGTTCTACCTCAGTGAGAAAATGTGTTAAGGGATTACAAAGTCACAGACTTGTAGAAAACAAAAAAGTACTGTAATGTTGGATTCCAAGTTCCTTGTACCTTACTGCAACAAGGTCCACAATATAGAAAATTGTCTTATACTAGTCACATCATTTTCCTTAAAGAAAAATGTGTTGGTACTATGAATGACGTAGGTTAGAAACTAAAGTATACTTTGGCTAGTTGGCTAGTCTTGTGAGAGCAGGGCACTAATAACAACATAGTTTCAATGGATCTGCCGGAAGACTGTAAGGAGGGCAAAGTCACATGAGCTATTTTTCATCTGGATCAATGGTCATATCTGGCTCACCATAAATGAACACTGCTGCTGGCAAAAGGGAAGCAACAGTAAAAGAGGCCAGTGGATAGAAGGGAAGGCTAAACCATCTCTTTCTTACCACTCATATACTTAAGCCTGATTTAAATTACTGTATCATGGCCTCGGATTAGTGCATGCTTTGCTCGTAGAACTGCTTTGAGAATCAGGCCTGCTGAACGAGCAGGGCAAAACTCTACCATTAAATGCTCATTTTTTTCCTGCTCACTGCATTTTTCAGCTGGTAGTTTTCTTGTCTTTCTATTTTAGTATAAGATATTTTATAATTAGTCCTTTGTATATGTTTATAGGCTTTTCCTCTTAAAAAAAAAAAGAAAAAGAGAATTTTAAAGCACAGTACCATACAGCCAAAGGTGTCAGGAAACATACCCAAATAAGAAAGGGCTCCAAAAAAATGGTTTGCCAACAAAATGCCAGTAAAATTTGAAACCTGGGTTCAGACACACTGGTAATGTTCCAAAACTGAAAACTTAAAGAACCTCTTTATTCAGTAAATCAGCTTCTCTGTGAATATCATTAAGACCACAAAGTTACCGTAAAGGAGGGAGTTTCCAAGGGAGATGTGAGGAGAGTTTAGGACTTTAAGTTGCTTGAACTTTTATTTTGGAAAGCAAAAACCTCTGCTGTTTTGAACATTTTTAATTTCTTTTTTTTTCCCTCCTATAATAAGCAATCTTTTCATTACCTTTCTTTATCTGAAAAAGCTACCTGGAGCATACTGAAAAATTGACATAGGACAAACAGAAACGAACCAGACCTCATGAAAGAAATAACTGCAGTGACAAGATCTAAGAATCAGAACAGTTACTGGAATGCATTGAAATATATTTATCACAACACGTTAGGAATCTTCATAGCGGAATAAAATGTTATAAACATATTGATCAAACCCAGATCTAAGCACTTTCGTTCAAAGTAAGCACAGTATGGATGTTATAAAAAATGTAAACCATACAGATCAGTGCAGCCTGTAGTGATGTCACTTTTCACAGTAATTTCATCACACTTCATTAGATTCAGGAGCTCAAGACGTGGCTCCATGTGAATCTCATGAGGTTCGACAAGGCCAAGTGCAATGTCTTGCACCTGGGTTGGGGCAATCTCCAGTATCAATATAGCATGTAAGATGGAGGGATTGAGAGCAGCTCTGCAGAGGAGGACTTGGGGTTACTGGCTGATGAAAAGCTGGACACAACCCAGCCTGTAGTAACAGGACAAGGTGTAGTGGTTTTAAACAAAAAGAGGGTAGATTCAGAATAGATGTAATGAAGAAATTATTTACATTGGTGGTGTAAAACACTGGAACAGATTGGGCAGAGAGGTGGTAGATGCCCCATTCCTGGAAATATTCCAGGTCAGACTGAATCGGGCTCTGAGCAATATGATCTAGCTGAAGATGTCCCCGCTCACTGCAGGACATTTGGACTAGATGATCTTTAAATATCCCTTCCAGCCTGAATTGTTCTCTGACCTTTAAGAGTGGAAAAGCATCTCAAACAGTGATGAACAAGTAATCCCCATACAGTATGACAAGAAACGACAGCATTTCAGTAAGATGGCAAATAGATTTTAGATCAGTATTTGACTCACTATCTTACATTGTGAGACACTGCAAGCACTACAATCTCAAAAGTAATGCATTGTGATTCCAAATTCATACAATATTACTTAAAATCACCTCCCAGCTAAATAGCAAACTGAGAACTTTTTGCATACGCAGCGATTTTAACTTTATATTCTGGCCAATTTCTAGGCAGGGTAATTACATTTCCTTATGAAAATTTCTCTGCAATTTACTAAGACAGAACTTCATTTCCTGCCTTAAATCATACAAGTTGCTAAACAGTTGCCATGTTTCACCAGAGAAGTGATGAATTTATTCCCAAGTAGCTGCTCAAACAGGGTTAAACGTAAAAGGCACTGGACGTAACACGCGCGTGAAAAAGAATTCTATGCGAGCAGAAACTAGCTGTCCTTCCCCAGATCCTTCACAGAAGTTTCCACTGTAAACTGGGAAAACCTAAATCATTTCAATATAAAGCTACCCGTTCCTTGCTAAGTAACTATAGAAGACTTAAAAAATTACCAATGAAATTATTTTCCTTAGATTCATAATTTTTCCTTTACCCCTTTACTGCTGAAAGTTCCATCAAAACCAATCATACTTAACGTCACAGAAATCATTTATAGTTAAAGAGAATATGCTAACAGCCTCTAAATTTTCTTCTGCGATTTGCTTTTGTTTCTTTTATCTAATGCCTGCAGCATGCATACATTGTGCTTCAGATTTAGGGCCTGGTGGTTTGTGATAATGACAGTGTGGTTCCTGCTATAAACCCAAGGATGTAGCAAATTTCTACTCTTCCTAATCCAATGTCAACTGAAAAATAATTTTATACTTGTTTTCTCCTGCTTCTAAAGACCCTCGACAGCTTCCCTACATTAAAACACAGAGGTAGCATATTTTCTACATTGTTTGACATGTCTTGTGGCCTATAGATCAGATTTTTACCTTTGGGGAAGCCATCAGTTAGTTCAACATTCTTCACAAAAAAACATTCCTAGCATGAAAAGACCAATTAACTAAAGTGCCACGCTAATTTCTTCATTAGCACAGCTGTCTGTGGCCAAAAGCGTCTGACCCTCAATTTTCACATTTCCATATGACTCTCTCAACATGTAATTTAAGAACTTCTCATCAGTTCTCGTGGTAGTTTGAGGCTGTGGTTGTCTTTAAGAAGCCACAAAGGTACAGACCTCCAGAGGCTAAAAAGGTCCAGGAGGTAGACCGGAAAAAGTGTAATCTTTTGTATTTCATTCCCTTTAAGTCCTGCATCACCCTGAAACCGAGCATTTCTGTTTGTTCTTCCCTTTTTCCCTCCCTCTCTCCTCCCGGGAAGAACGCACAGGCTCTTAGCTCTTTGGCAGGGGAAGCCTGGTGACAGCTTTGGCAATGCTAACAATTAGACCTGGAGCTGCCTAATTGGAACCTGGAGCTGCCAAGAGGAATTTTTTGCCGTGTCACAATAGTGTGGTATGGAGGGCAGAGAGGCTTGGGGGGGCGGGGGGCATGAAGGCGTGGGTGTGTTAGCCTGGTTTAAAGGGAGGTTTATGTGAAGCTTTGGCTTAACGAGCTTCTGTGTTAAACCCAGACTAGGGATTTTTGTGTATTTTATATGCTTTGTACTGTTGTATATAGTTGAGAATAGCCTTTCCACTTAAACTTTCCAACTCCCCAATCCTGTGCGTGGAGCATTTTTCTTTTGCTCCTTTTGGAGCAAGCTGTCTTGCTGCAAGCCAAAACAGTTCTACACGCTTGTTCATATTTTCATTTCCATGACACAGAGCACACAGTACAATTTGTGCTACAAGCATCATCACAAAGACAGCAATTAAACACATTACTTGGCATTCATTCAAATCTTCATAATTTTGACCAGGTGTTACAACTATTATAAAACAGCCATGGCTTCACAAACAGGCAGGTAAAGCACAAGTGTTTTACTGGTGTGTCTTTTTTTTCCGTTAAGGACTGAGAAATACAAAATCTTTGAAAAAAAGTAGTACTAACATGTTTTTGCTGTGCAGAAGCAATCAAAAGCACTATATGCCTTCTTTGTCAACAAGTCCAGAATTTAACTGCAAAATTTGCACAGATAAAAATGTCATTTTTTTCCTTCCCTATTAAAACAACCCACATGTGTAGCACCTAGAAATCTCTTCAGTATAATGCCAGAGGTTAAAGCAGAAGGATAAACTGTAGGCAAACCTGGAAAAAAAGGATTTCTTATAAAAAACAAAGAAAAAAGAAAAAAGTGTTCCAGTGAGTGACCTTTTTAGAAAAAAAAAAAAAAATCAATGGAAAATGGCAATTTAGCTTTAAAAAATTAGTTACTATTTAAAATAATTTGTTTAGCAAGTAAAGTTTAGAATATATTTTTTTAAAAGACATTATTAGACCTAACAGATGCTTTCCACGTATATATATTTCTTCCATATAAAATACAGACTGAAAAAGGCACTAACCTCGAAGAGGAGAGGAATCAATTTGTCTGAAACAACGCAAGTTTTCCCTTGAAACATTTAACACTATTTTGGCAGTATTTTCAACCTAGGCAAACAAATAATTTACTTCAAATATATGGAAAGTTAAAGTTTTGAATGACTTAAGTGTAGAAATGTACCTACTCATGGCACCACACCTGAGCTTTCACACACCTCAGTTTCCCCCTGAAGCCTCAGAATCTGTTAAGGAGCTATATTTGCCATCCACCTTGCTTATGGTTCCTCTTTGTTAAGCCATCAGATGCTTCACAGGGATGCACTTTCGGTTGAGGAGTCTGGCCCACCAGCTAGCATAGCAACAAGGGCTATCCTAACCAGAACCTTCACATGGGATAAAGTAATGCATGCACATCTAATTCATTGTCGAGCTTACTTGCAATAAAGCATTGAGGTGGGTTATAGATCCTGATCAGTGCACTTCAACACCCCTGAACAGAATTTCCCTGCAATTTCTTGTTCCTTGCATGAAGACAGCAATGATGACATGACAGCTTTGGTTTTGATTTCAAGTTGTACATTGTTTTAGAGACAGTAATCCATAAACATAATTGGGTTTTCTATGGTGAATAAAAAAAGGCAATAAACACAATAGCTGAACTCAGTGGGCTCTGAATTCATGCGTCTAATAATTAAAACACAAAAATGCTCTCAGCAAGTACTGGAGTCTTATACTAGCTGCTCCCTCACAGTGCCAACAGAAACCACAGGATTTCTAAATTCAGTATTAAAGCATACAGCACTTTTCTGTTCTTTATTTATATGTATTTGGATGTTGGCTCTTGCATGAGAAAAGTTCTGTTTCCAAATATGTTGTTAAATATTTTTTAAACCCCTACTGTTAGATTGTGCCAACTTGAAGGCAGACTCCAATAGTTAATTTCATGGGTGATTAAGAATGGATTTCAAAATAAGGAAGTTACTTTATGCTGGCCACAGCATCCTCTGTAGACTCCAGAAACAGTAATCATAATGTAGACTTAACCACATATTCAACACAAAACATAGCTAATATTCAAATCCTAAAACAGTAGATTCTCTTTGCCAGAGTGGGTAGGAGCAAAAACAAAGGTCCCCCATGTATCCTCGTTACCTCAAACTCCTTGAGTGCAAGAAAGGCAGTAACTTCTGTAAAGTTCAAAGGAATGCCCAGTTTAAGACAATAAAATACATATAAATAACTCTGACCCTGAGAAGTGGATCAATGGGTAAAATCCTAACCTGCAGAGAGCTGACGTCCAACTGGGGAAAGCTGCAGGATCATCCTGAATTGTATCCAAATCATACCTGCTGCTTAAGCAGCAGTTGCAAGAGGGTAGGAAAACATGCCATTCTTGCATTTGCTCCTCAGAGCAACAGCTGAAATCTGCCAAAAATAATTTCTGAACCTCCTAATAGACCTAATATTCTTTAGCTGCAATATGAAAACAGGGTATAGGTGTAGAAAGTAAACTTCCTCATTCAGCTTTACCAATACATTTCTACAAAGCAGGTGTTCAGAAGACCCTGACACTTGAGTTATACTAAAGCTCAGTCAGATGTGAAGCCTTAGCCGAGGTGTTCTGAGCTAGTAAGCAAATGAGCACAACCATTCAGATCACATGCAACAGAAGCTAGCATGAAAGAGAAGGAGGAAGACTTGGAGGATTAGTTATATGATATTATGATTCTTAGCAGTACTTAACACTAAGCAAGCTGAAATGGTGAGACAGACATGGTGGTATTTCACTTGAAATGAAACAGTAATGTTTTATCCAAGGTTAGGGTGGCCTGTGGTAAGTAATTCCTTTGGCTCTGGAGAAGGAGAAAAAATGGACTGGGAAGAATGTCTTAAATGGGAAGCATCAGCACAGATATATATGGTGCTGTGGAAAACCACTCAGAAGTAGAAATTAATAAAATGAATAAATATGTGGATTAAAAAAAATAAATGAAAAAAATCAGTAACCAGTACATTTCTGCAAAGTTAAAAGCCACCCCATTGGTACCCAGATTTGTGATCATGGCAAAATGAGCCACAGCTGCACAGCAGCGAGCTGAAACCCTACTCTAACAACAGGTCAATGCTGACAGCTACAGTGTAAGCCCAAAATACAATTTAACACCACGGTCAGAGTTGGAAAGACCCTCAAGTGCTCTTCTACGTCTGGTAAAACTTTCTCTAGACGGTTCATAAAAACTTAGACCAATGGAGAAACAACAGCTCACTTCAGCAAGCTACCTTTCATTAACAAACTTTAGAGGAAAAATTACTGCATCTGTGTTTCTGCATTAAAATGTTGTCCCCTATCCTCTGAAAATGGAGAAATGCTTAATAATTTTCTTTCCATAGTGGACCATTAACTCAAGCAAAAGTTTTTTTATGTAAGTCCTGTCTTCTTATGATGAAATAAACATAATTATTTTATATCCCACTTTCCTACACCTCGAACTATTCCCTTTCCTCTGCTTTGTACTGTGCCCAGCAAATCCACACCTTTTGAAGCCTGTGCTGAAAACTGGACGAATAACTCCAGTTAAATACCCACAGTGTTGAGCAGAACTGCAAAAATTACACTGCACACATTACATGCAGCACATTCATAAGTACTTTTGTATGAATTTCAGTTTCAGGCCTCACCTTCTTTGCTACCACAGTAAGACTTTCTTTTTTCTTTTCTCTTTTCTAAACAATATTCCATTGCTGACCCAGATTTCCAGAACCTCTCTTGAAAACTGATATTCAACCACCCTAATTTCATTTAGTGATCTGCATCTGATTATTACTCTGTGCCTCACTTACCCATAAAAAGCTGCATCCTATTTATTTCAGGTCATTCTTTGATCCATCAAGGTTGTTTGAAACCTACCTTCCTAGAACCTTAATAGTTCCCTCCCTACAGAGTTTGGTTTTTTATAAGCATGCCCTCAATTCTGTCATCCAAATTAATAATGAAAATAAGTGAGCTGTGCTGCAGCATCAGCAGGTATGAGGCCTCAGCAGTCTGGTCTAGTAAATGAGTCTGTGAAACCGCTAAAGCCACATGCAACATAAACAAGTATGAACATTGTTTGAGGGAAATCAGAAAAACACAAGGAATCTTCTCAGACATGTACATCTGACAAAGGAAATATGATCTGTGATGCTGAAGCAAGGAGATCAATAACTGGAGTCTTCAACAACCTTTAGTCTGCTTTGGGCAGCATCTAAAACTAAACAATGACTAAGAAAGGAACAACTACAAATGCAGGAGAAACAGAAACAAGTGAGTCAACTAAATGGGTCTTTGTGCTATAGTTAAAACAGAAGACTTAACTGTAGCACCTTATACTCCTTTATTCCAAGAAGAAGAAAAAAGCAATTGCATAACTGGCATGTTAGGGAACCACTCTCTCTGAGTGCTAACGGTAAATAAAATATTCCCAGGCAAAGGATTTGGATTTTGGGAAAGTCAGAGCTATTTCCCAAGCTTGAGAAACTCTAATCCAACAGGCAACTCTGATCTGTAAACTATCATGGGTTCTGGATAAAACAAGATCCAACAGGTCATAACTTGCTTTAAGAGTTGGGAGATCTTTGGTAATGCACACAGCTCATAAGCTTTAAGAAGGGTGTTTAAAGACTTCAGCAATTAAGCATCTAAAAGAAGAAAGATCACAGGAGAAAAAATGATCACCTTTCCTTCCCCCCCCAACAGAATTTTAACAAGAAACTCTTCAAAGAATTAATAAAGTTGCAGTTGTAAATGTCAAGTGTTTGCAGCTGTCTTCTCCACCTTTCACAATATACTTAGTGCTGAATATAACTGAGAAAGTATAAGGTGAGGAAAGAGTTTTCCTTCAGGTGGATTCTCATCATATACAAGTTCAGATCATAAACACAGGTTTTCTGGAATTCTAGGGGCATTTCCCATGTATAGAGAATAAACTGTGTCAGGTATCAAGTTGCAGAAGTGTTACATTAATTCCACGGCTACATATCACAACGTAAGCAGAGCCCAAAGTTTACTAACAGGCAAGATACAGGCTAAGTGCTCAGCTGAGGCAGAATACTTTTACACATCAGATACTCTTATGCAGCAAGAAATGGAAAATTCATTCCAAAATCAAATGCAGACATGATGAAATAGACCTTTGTCAATATGCAGGGTAGAACCTAATTCTCTGGAGGGACTTTTTGTTCTACAGATCCTGAAAGCTGAGACATGCAGTGATGCAAGCCAAATACAACATGAGTGTAACTCTCAAGCTGAAGGGACAAGGAACATATTTAGTGTGACAACACCTGGAAAGTCTCAGCGGTTTAGCAACAATAAAAGATGAAAAAATGTTTGGGTTTTTTTTGAGTGAACTAAAATCTTCACATCTAATGGAGCAACTGACTAGCAACTGGGTATTGTTGAGTTACATTAAAACAAATAATGTATATTACTACCCATTTTTAAAAGCTACTATAAAATCTTTTTAGTAGTGAGAAAGCTCTTCCCTCAAGTTACATATTCCAGGCAATAAAACCTGTATTAGCTATTCCAGTGTCAGATAAAGCAGGGTGGCTTCCAAAAATCATTAACTGCATTGTCAAGTTCTCAATATTAAAATTATTTTTGTATACTCTACTGTAAAACAAAAAAAGGAAAAAAAGTTTTAATAAATATGGGAGCCAACATAAACTCAATCTTTGATTATTTATGATGTTCTATCCCTCCTCTGACATGAAACTTTATTTTTGTTATTGAAGAGTTCCTATAATTGAATTTCCTTGTCATCATCAGCATTCAGGATACTTCCACAGAGAAAAGATGTGTGGATGCAAGAAAGGAAATCATAAAACATGTGTCAGCAGAACAATGCTATATTTATCTGCCCATTAAACAGGAGTTCTTCCCAGGTGGAACAGACACTGTGAGGATTAAGTCCAAAGACTATTTGCAATACCCTATAGGTGTTGGTGAGCACACAAACCCCGATTCATTCTAGCAACTTTTTAAAAAATAAATTGCAGGCAAAATTAAACTACGATCTTAGCCCCTATTTTGTTGCTAGTGCATATCAATAACATTCCATAGGCCTTTTCTAGTGAAAAGAAAATTGATAATCTAGCTACACAGCATTCACTGTAAACTGAAAGAACCAACACATACTGATAGATATGCCTTCCCATACGAATGCAAAGTTATTCACAAGGCTAACTAATAGCTCTGGACTATATTTTGATGGGCTTGGTTGTCTTGCAAATCAGTGAAAACATTATCTGCAAGGCAGTTTGCCATGAGGCCTCATGAAATGCAGCTGTTCGCATGGCTGCCTCTTTCCCAGACAAACTGGGATTAAGTTTCTGCTGCCACAAAAGCTCTGCAGTCCTGACAAGCATTCTCCTACCCCAGTGTTAGGGGTATGTATTGGGTTATCATATGTGGACGGCATGGGCTTGGCAGAGTGCAGTTTAGACATTACTTACATAATCAAAGAAAATGTTATATATACACATTCACATATACACATATATTACTTTAAAAAAAAAAAAATCACAGGAAAGAAGCAAAAAGCTGAAAAGTACAAATTACCAGTACCAGTCTGCACTCGATAAGAAAACCTCTGTCCCTCAAATTGGTAAGAAAAACTCTGTCACTCCAAGTGTGTGAGGAAAACGACACTGGAATTCCCATCCAAGTCCCCCTCTTGGGGGAGGACACTACAATTACTGCTCCCTAGTAGTTTTGAATAGGCAAGATTGCATGCCAGAAATGAATAAAATTTTGTTTTCCATCTACTATTATTAGGTAAAATCAATTAGATTTGTCTAGACGGTCACTACATGCTATTCAATCCTACTTTGACAGTACATCAGTCTTCCCATAACCAGTTTTGTAGGATCCGAAGGAAAATCACAATTTCTGTGGTTCTGCTCCCCCATGCTAGTATGCACTTAGTCACTATTTATCCACAGTATTTCTGAGATTTTGGAAAGCCAAATAGTACATACTGGCAAAGCATCTTAAAAAACCCACAGATGGATGAGAATATAAAGACACACTAGTGCCATTTGTGAAAAATGATACAGGTAGTGACCTAAAATACATTGGGCACTAAAGTTCTACTCTGTGTTACTATTCTGCATAAGCAATGATTTGAAGAGCTTTGCATGTTCACCAAAGTCCATCGTTTGGAGCAAACTGAAGGACACGCTGGTTTTGGGCTCTGAACTTCTGATTTTACACAGGGAGTGAAGTCCTGTGTGCACTATTTTTAATCTCATGAGAGACATAGATCAGTAATGAGTCTTTATAAAAATCAGAGACAACACACAACAGTCTAAGATCAAGATGTAACTCTCTTGTTTATCACATACCCCACGCCTGGAGAGGGAAGCATTTGCGTGTCAAAGAAACAAATCAAACAGTGGATGTGCAAATGACTGTAAATTATAGGAAAAGGTTTTATGCAAAACCTCTTATTCTCTCACCACAAGCATCGTGTGCCAGAAACCTGACATTGTTGCACATACTCAAATATTCTGTGCTTTTGCTTCAGAGTACAACGAATGGCTGGCAGCAGCTCTAACCATAAACCCATCTACTGCTACTCATTGAAAGGTGCTGCTGAAACAGCTTCAGGGCACTCGCAAATTATCATGTCTAGTTCTAGGCCGCTGTACAGCAGTCACCTGGACTTCCATTTTCCTGCCATCTACTGAGCATCAAGGCCAACTAGTATTTCACTAGTCATGCAGCAGATGCACAGTAAAACCACAGCATTTGTTATGTCCAAGGCAAAGAACACAGGAAATTTTAGAATGTCCTCAGACTCTTGGAGGAGGTGTTCATAACACACCCAGACCTCACATCCATGCAGGAGATATCCAACATTAATTACTGCAAAATTGCTTAAGCTAAACTATACACTAAATGTTATACAAGCACAAAAGAAACTATTGACTTTGTCATGTCTTTCCATCTTTATGGTCTTTGGTACCTGATCAAATGTACAATCATTTTCTTCAAGATGAAAAATCAAAGCAGTGAACTTCCATGAGTTTTTTCCCTTTTTTCAATATGCATTTGATACTCACATAAATCAAGTTTGAAAGATTTTAACAACTTCTGCCTGTAATGATGCAAATAAGATCAACTACAGCTGCAGCCACCAAACCTATTCCAAGTGTGTTCCGAGACACAAAACCAAGACCCAATATACTGATCCAAAAAAAACCTGTAGAGCTACAGCAAAGAGCTGCTTAAGTCTCACCTCAGTCTGTGACATTACAGACACAATTGAACAAAGTTCATCTCAGTGCAGTGGTAAGATAGTTTTAGGTTTCTGCTATTTGTAAATTTTGGCCAAAATATAGAATCATAGAATGGTTTGGGTTGGAAGGGACCTCTACAGGTCATCTAGACCAACCCCCTCTGCAGTAAACAGGGACATCCTCAACTAGATCAGGTTGCCCAGAGCCCTGTCAAGCCTCATCTCCAGGAATGGGGCCTCTACTACCTCCCTGGGCAACATGCTCCAGTGTTCCACCACCCTCATGGTAAAGAACTTGGTCTTAACATCCAATCTAAATCTACTCTTCTCTAGTTTGAAACCATTGCCCCCTGTACTATCAGTCCAGGCCTATGTAAACAGTCTCTCTCCATCCTTCTTGTAGGCCCCCTTCAGGTCCTGGAAAATCACTATTAGGTGTCCCTGGAGTGTTCTCTTCTCCAGCCTGAACAACCCCAGCGCCCTCAGCCTGTCTTCATAGGAGATGTGTTCCAATCCCCTGATCATTTTCATGGTCCTCCTCTGGACAGCTCCATCAAGTCCATATCCTTCCCTTACTGAAGGCTCCAGAGCTGGATGCAGTACTCCAGGTGAGTGCAAATATCCTTTGAAGTCATCACTGTTAACTGCATTGCAATATGCAGAATATCCTATTCTTATTCAGTGAAATAACTGATGTCTGTAGTATTGGGTCCCTGGCTAAACACCAATGCTGCAATTACTTTCTACTTATCTAAAATTCCAGTGCAGTTGCATTTAGCAACAGTAACAGGCATATTGTATTCTGAATGTTCATGTGGCTCCACTTCTGCTTAAGGAATACCCTCCTTAATTTTAGGACACAGGCACCTCACTTTATGCAAGAGAATAAACGGAGAAATTTGCACATTCAAAACCTTAAATTTTGGAAGGTACAGTTCTTGGTGTCTAAAACATGCAAATACTGGAATTCAGAATCAGAAAAACAAAGCTTAGTGGGAAACACTTCCTAATTTTAGCCAGTGTATGAAATTACCTCAGTAACAGCAGCTATTTGGCGGCATGGCATGGTATTACCTTGCTCTTCACAACAAGGAATTTGGAAAATGTTTTCCAATTGAAAATTGCAAGAGAAGTTGATGCAGAAAGCAATTATCCTCTCTCACAGTTACAAAGGAGACCTCATTATGCAACTCATTATACAATAAAATTGGTCTCTGCCTCAAAGACTACAGTTTCAGAATAAGGTAAGACAGAACAAGAATAAGATGATGGGCAACAACACTGACAAGGATTAACATTTTTCTGAAAGACTTCAAGGCTATAACAGACTTCCCAACACCTTGAGAATAAAAGTGGTTGAACCCTCAACACCATGTCCAATTTGAATACTCAAAATATTCATGTACATTTAGGCTCATTAGATGCACTTTAAACACACCTTTTTTCCTTTTGGCTTTTTTTTTTTTGGTTGACTGGTTAATCTATACAGCATTTACTGTTATTAAAAATACTGTACTTCCTCAGGGCTCTTTTTCTTGCCACCTTCCACTGAATCTAGGCTTCAGTCCATGGGCTTGACATTTGACATCTAGTCTATTATTATTATTCCAATCTAACTGTGCTAGCTTGCAATGACAGCTATGAAAAGAGCAAACAAAATGCACATAATTATTATAAGACTCAAGTAGAAATGGTATATACTCTAAACTCTACTTCATCTACACATCTTCAGTATAAGAAACCTCTTTGGACCATGTTTTTCCCATCAAAGCAAAGATCTTACAAAAGAGGCTTGTGGCAATCACCTCTCTTTTCTTTCCCAAAGACAGTGACACTTTTGTTCATATTATAATTTCACTTCATTCTGAATGTAACCACTTTTTTTAAAGTTCTTTTCTGATGTGGTTAAGACTTAAACTAGTACATACACAACTATGTGCTGGTACACTGGAACAGGTTGCCCAAAGAGGTGGTGGAAGTCCCATCCCTGACATTTTTTTTAACGCCAGGCTCAATGTGGCTCTCGGCAACCTGATCTAGTGGAAAATGTCCCTGCCCATGGCAGGGGGATTGGAACTAGATGATCCTTGAGGTCCCTTCCAACCCTGACAATTCTGTGATCTGCACTGGAAATATATTAAAAGGTTCTTTGAAATTAAACTACTCATAAAGTAGTTGGATGATCACTAATGCAGCCAGCTGTCCTAAAACTCCAAGGCAAAAAAAGAAAAAAGAAAAAAAAACACAACACAAAACAAAAGGCATACAAAGATCCTCCACAAGCATGACAGTTCTTTCTATTTCACCTGTGAGTAGTAACACTCCTATGTTGTAAGACATTATATAGTATACCATAGAGTTAATTTGGGAGAGTAATCAAGTAATGAATGCACTGAGACAAGTTGTTCTTAAACAGGTAGAACAGCTGTCAGACAGCTACCACTTGATAACTATTTTAATAACGAACAATTTTTGTATTCTGAGACTTTGTTAACATCCAATTAGCAACGTTGGAGATAGTACCTAGCTCATTTCAGCCTAGGTACTCATTTTGGTTCTCAGGGTTATTCTAAACAGTAACCGTTTGTACCTTCAAATTGGAATGGAACGGAACGGAACAGAATGGAATGGAATGGAATGGAATGGAAGAGACCTTCAAGATCATCGCGTCCAACCTATTATCCAACCCAACTAATCAACTAAACCAAGCAACCAAGCACCCTATCAAGTCTCCTCCTAAACACCTCCAATGATGGTGACTCCACCACCTCCCCAGGCAGCCCATTCCAATGGGCAATCACTCCCTCTGTGTAGAATTTCTTCCTAAACTCCAGCCTAAACCTCCCCTGGTGCAGCTTGAGACTGTGTCCTCAAACAGTCTTAGCACAAGAGACTTCCCAGCAAGCAAGAAAAATGGGTCCCATTCTGTATGTATGTCTACACCCACATGTGTGCATGTATGGTTATTTCCAAATAAATTTTTTCAAATGAACCATTCATTTTAAACTCCAAAATATCTATTAAATATGAATTGCATATTTTGACTTCCCATAGGGCAACACGTGTCCTTGGTATTAATCCTCTTATGTTCCCACCATTGGTAAACCACAAAAACATACAGTTAATCTGCTGACGTTTCCCTTATTAGTTGCTTCACATCCTAATGAGGTTAAGTTTTTTACTAAAATATATCCTATCATTATGTTTAAATAAATTGTACTGTTATGTCTTGCAAATAATCTTTTTCTTCTTTTAATGAATTACTTCAACAATTAGTCTTTTAAAATACTACTATTCTTCAGGAAAAATGTTCCCTACAGTATTAAGCCTTCTCCTTACTAAGCTTACAGGTAGTTAGCTTATTTCAGCTCAGAGGTTTACAGCATCTACCCAAACAAACAAGAACTTTCTGAGATGCTTTCTTCCCATACTCAAAATTCCTCACATATTTCAAATAAAAAGAAGGGATGGTTGAAATGAGTATAGAACTGAAACATCTTACACAAACTTACTAACAAGCTTGCAGCCCACCTATAGAAACAGCAATTACAGATCCAGTTTCCTCCTCCTGATTTTCCTGTTAATCATGTCCAACTTTTATCCCTACTGAACATTACCTTATCCTGACCATTTTTGCAACTGACTGAAATTCTACTATTAGAATAACAAGATATTTTGCAGTTTAAGCAGTATCATGCTTCATTAGCAAACTGACACACTTCCACTTTAAGATGGGAGTCTCAACTTTTTATTTCCGTTTTATTGGTAATGAGCATTCATCAATACAGTACCATATATGCCAGTCTTCGCTTTCTGAACACTAAGATGGAAAACAGAATGCATAAAAGAATCTGAAAATGACCCTCCCTGCAGGTGTTAATCAAAATCCTACCAGTGGAAGAGGACCATCAACTGAAATATTCAATATAAGCCAGATTACATGGATCCTTCAGACCTTGCTCAGGTGTTCGGTTTGCTTGTTTTGTTTATTTTTATTTTAGCTACTCATTGCCATTAAAAAGGTAAACAAGTTTCACTGGTAAGTTTTCTTGAAACTTGATTGTTAGTGATATTCTGCCACTTTTCAAAGCTTTTGTCTACGTAACTGACCTCTTTACTTGGAGTTCCTCATACAACAGACTCTTTACTTCAGGGTCATTGCTCATGTGCTATTTGTCCTCATTCTACGAAACACTCGTGGACACTCTGCAAAACATATGTGGACATCTAGCATCTATAATTTATGTACAATAATTAGTAACTGAAGAATTTGACTTTTAAAGATAATCCTCAGTTAGCATTTTACATCCTGCATTCTACATTACAGCTAATGGCCTCCAAGGCAGCCATACCACTCTCAGAGACTTCCCTCCAACAACTCAGAGACAGGCATTATACATCATTAGCGGTTAAGCATTCAAATGTCACAAGATCTGCTGCTGAGAACAAAGAAAGCATTGCAAAGCATCACTGGCCTCTGCTTTCATTTTTGTAGAGTAGCAAATCTACAAAATAACTAGAGTCCAGGGCAAGCCCTCCTGGAGCAGAACCAAACCACAGAAAGTCTATGAATTTTCATATTCTTCATCACTGTGATGAAAAATATTTTCCCCTCAAAAGCCACAGAGTATTCTATACAGAAGAAATCCCTACATCCTTAAAAAAATAAATAATAAAATTTCACTCTACTGCTGACAGTTTTCAAGAACAGATCATGCCTTGCCTTCCTTGCCTCTGGGAACCCAGTACATGTTTTTTAAAAAAAACCAACATTTGGGATCTGTTCTTGGGTTCTTTTTAGGCTGGCAGTGCATCAGGAAGGAACATGACCTCCTCTGTGCTGTGGCAGGTTAAGCAGTCTGATTGAACATTGCTGCTAATTAAGAGCTCTTGTTGTTTGGCAGGACCACCAGAGTACCTTCTGCACTTGTTCATGACAACAGCACCTCTTTCAGAAATTAACTCTTGATGAGTGCAGACAGGGGGCCCAGCTGGTTCTCCCAAATCCTCCAACTGTATAAATGAAGCATAATAAGAACACTGGTGACTACCAAGGGAAGAAAGGCTATTCGTGACCTCTTTTTAAAAAACAGAGTATACTTTTACACTGACTTAATTTTCTACACTGGGGGTAGAAAATACAGCTGGGAACTGTGTGAACAGAACTAAAAATCACAGGAGGTGATAGTGAATAATTTTGAAAGGAATATTTTATTAGGCAAGCTAAAATATAATTTTGTTCACAAAGCTTTCAAAATCAATAAACACTATTCAGAAGCCAGTCTACAAAAAGGAAGTTTCACAGTAAAAGCTGGAAATGAAAAAGCTTTGGGAGAAAAAAAAAAGGATGTTATTAATAGAGTTTTGATATTTTATTTCTAAATCTCTAGGATGCATTCAGAAGTGCAGCTTCATCATATTCAAATGGATGTTCCACAAGTATAAATAGTATAGGTTACCCTATAAAACACACACAGAGCTAAATTCTCCACAAAATACCACCCACTCTCATTCGATGTTAAATGTCCACTGACAAATGACTGGGATCTCTGATGACATTTTCACAGGTTAGCATGATTTTGCCCACCTGAAAAAGCTCTTCCTGAAGACTTAGCCCATAACATACCGGAAGAGCAATGACAGGAAGCTCCCTGTTACCTTTGCTGTACTTTCTCTGCATGGGATTTCAGACTTCAGCCCAGCTTGCTTAACATGCAAATCAAATTCATGAAGTGAAGTCTACAAGTTGACTTCCAGATAAAACAAGAATGGCTATTTAGCTAATAACTATGCAGTGGAAGTACTGGCTATTAATATGCTAAGTTACCACAACAACAAAATAGAGATTTTTTAATTCCTTCGTATCATATCAGAATCTGATTTAGCACACAGGTCCTATGCATCTGTCAGTCTTAACTTGGTTGTTAAGAGCTGATATTTGAGGAGATGTGTGAATAATTACTACTGTTTTGAAATATTTGTATCAGTATCACCTATTAAGTAGCAATTAGAAATAATTACATGCTGAAATAATTACATATGCAAAGCGCTGGACTGCACCCTTCTGTGCAAGAAACTATCAGATATGACAAAAGAATGTGAAAAGCTGTGATGATTGGAAGCAATCGTTTCCCTTGGTTTAAAACAAAACAAGCAAATGCATTTTAAAACAATTCAGTCCCTGTATTTCTCTTCCCCACCCCACCCCATCCCAGCTTCCCCTTCATCCCCTCTCTCTTTGGTTCCATCTTGTATGAAGTCTTAATTTCAAGACAGCTGATGTTAAAAAAAGTCATATATAAGCAATAAATATTTACTTTCAGAAAAAAAAAGAAAGGAGAATATAATAAGAACAGTAAGCAAATGTTTTCATAAAGTGTCTAAGGAAAGACATCTTCACACATGTTTCACCAGCACGAAAAAATATCACCAGAAGCGAATACTTGGACATATATACATGAGGCATGAACTGCATGTTTTGTGTGCGACTCAGAAGTTTGTAATACACATCCTTACTTTATTACTTGCTGTTTTTTTTTTCCTTCTGTGATGATTTCAAAGAATAACCAAGCACTCAACCTAAACTAAGATTAAGGATGTCTCAGTGGTTGGCATACAGCATTCAGATTAATCACAGTGATTTCCTGTTGGTAAGATGTCATTGCAAAACTCACACTGTGCTGGTATGTGTGCAGTTTTTAAGGTGCCTCAGCTTCTGGAACCCTGCAAATATATATTTCAGTTTAAACATCAAAACACTGACCGTGACAGATCCAGAGGTTAGCTGGAAAAACATGACACAGAAGTCCAAATAGCAAAAAAGTACCCTCATAGCTACTTTTTTCTTAATCTGAGTAGCATCAATGGTACATAACTAGTAGGAATGTAATTTCATTTCCTTGTATGTCAGAAAAAATATCAGAGAACTGACTCTCTCTCTCTAATTGCATAGTTTCAGCAGTCTCCTTCCATTTTTTTTCAAAAATTTTCTTTTATGTCAAATTAAGCACTGTGGAGTCACAGGAGGAGAGCTGGAGGGCAAAGAGCAAGTAGCTATGAATCAGTTGAACCAAAAAGGAAAAACATGAGCTGCATCCACAGCGGAGGTGTATAGAAACAAAGTAAGTTTTCACTGACCATTTAAAACTGAAATGTAGCACTACAAATGGAAGAAGCCTGTGATGACCACCTTCCAGTACAAGGTTTTCCACTGGATTAAGTGTTCTCTCCCACATTCATATCTCAAACTAAACTCTAATGGACAATACCTGAGGACAGCAACTGAATATGGCATGAAGATTTTTACCTTAGCTACTCAATAAACCTCTTCAGCTTACAAGATGCAATTAAAGTCCTGAGTAAGTGTAGTCAAAGATTGCATATAAATCACCTTTTAACAACTAACTTTCATTCATATCCTGTCTGCTTCTCCACCACAGCTGTAGGAAATGTTTCATAATTGTTATGACTCCTGTTCTGTCAAACAATCTCTCCACCTCTTCTAGGTAAGAACAAAGGGGGAAGGGAGAGCTGCACACTGAATCTCAGGCCTTCAGTTAGGAATAGAACTTCGTGCTTTTGTGGGCTTCAGGTTTCCTCAAACAAGACCTTTCTCCAAAATCACCAACTGGTAAGTGCTCAAAGGCAACACAGCCTCAATTAAAGCTACCTTTAAGCCATCTGTTAGCTTGGGGAAGAAGGCAATTCAAGTCTTCCCATACAACCAAGTAATTCTTTTTGTGATGGGAAACAGCTGCATCCAAGCTAAAAGAAAGTGTATTCCACAACCTGGAACTGTTTAAAAAAACAAGAACAGACTTAAAATAGGATTTCTGAATGAATATAAGAGACATGGAATTGTGAAAGGTAAAATTCAGACTCCAGCCAGAGCGGTAGACATTGGAAGCCCAGGACTTAAGGAGGGGATTGAAAACTGCATTTTATTCCAAAAAGCATTCCAGATAAAACTCCAGTGCTCCATACCATGCTGTATGTTAGAGTATTGTACTGTACTTGACACAGACACTGTTTTACAGAATCAAAGTGCTGTGTCAAGTAATAATTACAGCATCAGTTTAGTTAATCAATGGAATTCTACCAGAGTGGAGAGCCTACAAAACAAATGCAAAACTCATACCTCTTAATGTAATGTTGAAAATTGCATATATGCTTACATAATTATAGCTCTAAAATTCTGGGAGCTTTTTTTCCTTGAATAACCTACTGGGGAACAAAAGAAACTCTGAAGGAAAATTTTGATACTAAATCTTGTGACTGATTAAAGGTTTATTTATTCTGGAGGGAGAAACTCTAGATTACTCCTACATCAGAAGGATATGCTTGAGGCAATACTTAGTCTTGAACTTTCATGAAATATGCACCAAGAGCTATGCTAAAGTGTGCTGCACACTTCAGAAGAATTCTTTCAAACTTGGCCATAATAAGAAAGATGATGCTGTCTCAAAGGAAAGCTTCAGCTAGGCTAGCATCCCAGCCACAACGATGACCCAAAGCACAGCTTGGGTAGAATAATAGACCACAGCAAGCATGAAGCCATACCTTTCAAGGCTAGTCTCCCTGCTTTTAACAAGTTGCAGGTCAGGAGCTTCCTGAGCCAAACGGTAGTATCTTTCAACAAAACAACCCTCACTGAATTTCTTTTCTATGAATTCATCTGTGCAACAGTATTATTTGTACTTAAGGAATTACTAAGGAATCTCTCTACAACTACCTGAAGGGAGGTTGTAGACAGGTGGAGGTTGGTCTCTTCTCCCAGGCAACCAGCAGCAGAACAAGAGGACACAATCTCAAGCTGCACCAGGGGAGGTTTAGGCTGGAGGTTAGGAAGAAATTCTACACAGAGTGATTACCCATTGGAATGGGCTGCCTGGGGAGGTGGTGGAGTCACCATCACTGGAGGTATTTACGAGAAGACTTGATAGGGTGCTTGGTTTAGTTGATTAGGTGGGTTGCATAATAGGTTGGATGCGATGATCCCGAAGGTCTCTTCCAACCTGGTCTATTCTATTCTATTCTATTCTATTCTATTCTATTCTATTCTATTCTATTCTATTCTACTTTTATTTCTTTACATACCCTATCAGTGGAATAGGTATACTTTCTCTGCATGCATTGCTCATTGCCCATCTTTCATCTCTTGTTTGAAATTGCGTTTTTTCCCCCCACACTGACAATTCCTTTCTCTTAAGACACGCTCCCTAAAGTGTCTCAAAATATTTATCTGGGAGATGTGACACACAATTCTTAAAACCAGTTAAAAGTCAAATAGAAAAATTAAATGGCTTTATTCTGCAGACAGAGGAAGTGATTCAGCCTTACAGAAGGCACCTACCAACAACTGGTGCCCTTGCAGGTTATCACAGCAGAAGCTATCTCAGAAGAGCAGTGGCAGTGTACAAAAGCCTGCTTTGTGAATAAGCACTTTTTCTTAGGATAATTTGCCATTGTTATAAATAGTATAATGGCTTTATTCAATTAAGTTTACCTAAAGACACTTCAAAATGCAAAAGAACAAGAAAGTTAAATACGGAATTGATTAAGAGTTGAGAGAAAGCTGCTCAACAGCCAACACAAGTCACTCTGTACCCTTAATTTGCAGTGCACTGGCAGCCCTCACCTAGGCACAAGGAGGGTACTGGAAGAAGGGAGCTGACACTAAGAAGTTCAAGAACAGATGGTTTAAGAGATTCTACCCTTTCTTTCAGGGCTGCACCTAACTTAAACATGTAGGCCATCATAAGTACAAACTGCAGCAATGTTACATCCTGCCACCATTGCTGTCTGTATTTAAGTATATAATTATCAATGCCAGTAAGATGTGTTCAGTGAATTTATAACACCAAGTAGCATCCTAAGAGGTGGCCAAAAACTACTTTGTATGTATTTTCAAGTTGTACACAAGTGTAAACCTTCTAAATTGAGTTTCACAGCCAAAACTTCGTAACTTCTAATGATGTGAGGTACAGCTCAAAACAATTTCTTAAACTAATATAAAAATAACTTTTTCCTCAAAAAAAGAAGGATAAAATACCAACATGTAAATCAGTCATGAGTAAGATTTATTTTCTTTCTTGCAGATGAGGATTTCTTAATTTTGCACTCAAAAGGCAAACTCCAATTACAATACAATACAATACAATACACCAGGTTGGAAGAGACCTTCAAGATCATCACGTCCAACCCATCAAACAGTCCATCCCACCCAACAACTAGACCATACAGCCAAGCACCCCATCAAGTCTACTCCTGAACACCACCAGTGAAGGTGACTCCACCACCTCCACGGGTAGCCGATTCCAATGGGCAATCACTCTCTCCGTGTAGAACTTCTTCCTAACATCCAGCCTAAACCTGCCCTGGCGCAGCCTGAGACTGTGTCCTCTTGTTCTGGTGCTGGATGCCTGGGAGAAGAGGCCAACCTCTGCCTGGCTACAACCTCCCTTCAATTATAACAGGCACTTGAAAGTTTCCTGATTTGTACTCTCAGCCTTCATATTAGTATTTACTTGTATTTTCTTAAGGTGATCAATTTCACATTGTGATCTCTCCCACTTTTCAAAATGAAAAATTTTGCAAAAAGAGAGGACTTTGATAAAGTGTTGAATATGAACTCTACTACAATATTCTCATGCAAGAGAAGTTTTGTAGCTCATTTGTTATTTTAACAAACATAACCTTAAACTGCTATCAGTCTTCTGTGTACTTGCAGAGAATCGTCCTTAAATGATAAATAATAATATGCAAGTCAGGGAAAAAAATATTTACTTGGTTATTTCCCTCTTTATCTTTGTACAGAGAGATTTTAAAATTCTTAAAATTAACTCTCAGTAACTCATTTCCATTAGTATCCCTGAGGGCATTATTTGCTGCTTGAGGTTTTGCTCGCATTTTTGAAAGTATCAAACCCTGGATTTTGCTAGGACTTCTATTTAGAAAGAACACTGTTTGGAGCAACACTAAAAACCAAGCAAGAGACAACACCATGACTTACTCAGAGCTGTACCTCTTGCATATTGACACAAGTTCTCCATTTAATATCTTAAGACCTTTTCTACCATAGTTTTGATGCAAAATGTATTTGAAAATCACACTGAAAAAAAAAATAAAATGGATGTTTTGGGGTGATAATTCCATTTTCATTCCCCCTCCCCAGCAAAATATATTTTTTCTTTTCACAGAATTGTATTTATAAATAACAAGTGCTTTGCCACATCTGAATTACAGTCCCACCAGATCAAGCCGCTCAGAGCCTTGTTGAGCCTGACATTGAATATCTCCAGGGATCGGGGCTCAACTACCTCCTTGCGCAACCTGTTCTGGTGTTTCAGCACCCCCATGGTAGAGAACTTGGCCCTAACATCCAATCTAAATCTACTCTTCTCTAATTTCAAACCCTTGCCCCTCATCCTACCACTACAGGGCTTTGTAAAGAGTCTCTCTCCAGTCTTTTAGACTCCTCCTGATACTGGAAGGCTGCTATTAGGTCTCCCCGAGCCTTCTCCAGACTCAACAACCCCAGCTCCATTTGGAGGTCCCTTCCAACCCAAACCATTCTATGATTCTATGATTGCCAGTTGGGATTGTCACAGCATTCAATACTCGAGTGACTAAATTTGGTGTTTTACTGGTTCACTCTGAATCTGTCTGCTCACAGTCCTGCAGCTGTCAACCCTTGTTTGTCAGCAAAACAAGTTATATATTAATCGTGGACTATCCATGCTGTGAACTGCTAAACTGCAAGAATAATTCTCAACTACAAATATTATTTTCCAGATTGGTATCCAATGCTACACAAGAGTAAAGACAAAGGCATGGATTCCTCACTATAAACACTTGGTTGTGGGTGAGTATTGATTAAATGGGTAAGGTTTGGCCTTACCCATTTTATCAATCCATGAGCTACAGCACAACCTTTGTTATTCTACATTCTCCTCAGTTATCCCTAGCTGACTAAACTGGTTTGGCTTATTTGGTGGGAAGGGGTACAAGGACTTTTAGTCATCTCTAACTTGAACAAAAAGATTTATGTGGATGAAGATTAATACACTGTAACAGAAAGAAAAAAAATAATGAAAATAAGAGAGAAAACAAAAATGGAGCACATCTGAACTCCATAAATGACTTCACTACTCTTTCAGGGAGCAATGCAGTCAAATTTGTACGTTTATAGGCTTTTGGGGACAAATTTTACCTGAAGCACTTTGAACTCTAAGAAATCAAATGTGAATCCAATTTTTTTCCTTGTAAAACAGTTATATGTACATTGCACTCATGAAAGTTGAAGTAGAAAAAGTGAAAATACAAACTGTAAAATATTTAATTTCCTGGTCTTTTTAATTGCGATGACTCAATCAATTTTCGAGTCAAAAGTGAATTATAATTGAAACTGTACTTGCATTTTAATAGAAAATAAACCATATTTATTTTCAAGCTAATTTACACTGTAGAGAACAACCAGGTTTTGTGAATTCCTACAGACTTTTTGAATTCCTACAAATATGCCATGTTGTTAAATACCAAAAGCTATTACCACCTCATCAGAGACATTTGTTTTCAAATGAAAAGAATCATTTCAGCAAGTTACAGCTGCAATTCAACTACACTGTCTCAATACTTGTAATACTTCATTTTTATTAGTTGTCCTTATCCTGCTCTTGCCACAATACTTTACCATTCAGGTCCCCTGTTCTTTTGTGTAGCTCCAAATAAAACATGGTATTTATCCGTAATGGTCCAACCCCAGCATATCCCACAATGAAGGGTTTTCATCATATGAATTTATTCCCCGTTTTAGCAGCTCTGAAAATGCTATAAAGATGCGGTCAAATAAGAGAAAAATATTTGTAAGACATCAAATTATGTTAAGCTGTGTTCCTGATTGCTCTTACTATGCAGTTACATTGGTGGTTAAAAGACAGGAATTTTTCCTTAGACCGCAGATTTTCAAAGTATAGTTTTGCCATTTGCAAGCTGCAATTGGTTAATGAAGCTAAATTTAATTAGCCCAACTTCCTTGCAGATCCCATCAAATGCCACCATTTGATGTATTCTATAAGATGACCAAGTCTCCTTCAGCTGGCTAAGTGTCACAATGAAAAGGCATCTATACCTTTTTCTGGGAACTGAAATGAGCTGTTTTAAGTGGAGCTTTTCTTCCATTTTCTGAGGCTGCACTGCTCTGACCTTCCCAAAATCAATCCTTTGCGGATTAACATGTAAAGCAGTGTCGAATTAATTTCAGAAAGCGAATATGAGATCAGCCTGGGATCATACAAAACATCTAACTCCTAAATACACTAATGCTTCGAGCCGCTCAATGAGAAGCTGTCAATAAAAAGAGGGAGGGGGTAGTTAGAAGGATTTGAAGCGTGGAGCAATCTATCAGGCTAGTTAGAGCTTTGCCTACTTCTGTGGCATGGCTAATGCATTCCTCTAGAAGTTAATCCTATTTCTAAAGACCCTCCCGTGAGGAGCACATAGGCCGTGCCGAATGAGAACTAAAATGCATTAAAATTCTCAACAACGTCACCAAAAGGCACACTAGTAGATTCTGAGAGTTGACAATAAGATGGTTCATTAAAAGTGCAAGGTCTTAAAGACCCGACTTTTGTTACAATTATGTTGGCTAGAAAACATGCAACCCATCTTTTCTGATGCACCTACAAACAGCATCATCTCCTAAAAACTGTGAAACATTCAAATAAATGAAAATAAACTTATTCTAGTGCTACCACTGTAAATAAAACCTGTCACAGTACAAAACTAACTTACTTAATATCTGTGACAACAATGTAACATATGCAAATACGTTGAGGTACGTTTGCTTGCACTTCAAAAAGAAATAAAGCAATCGCATTCCTACCTGAGAACATGGCACTTCTAGCACAGCGATGTTGAGTTTTACAAACACCAACAACATTGTCAAAGGCATGTTCAGTCTGTACACCGTGATACAGGTAGGACAACTTTCAGAATTTTTAATTGAATCCAAGTTAGTAATTTAAGCATCCATGAGCAATAAGCAAGGAAACCCCTGAAAAGGGTAATATCACCCCGACACCCTCTGCAGGCAACAGCATCAAAAGTCTGAAAGGTCAAAACCAGAATCCTTATTAATTGGTAAAGACGGAGAATAAATGAAGATGGGAATCAAGACAAAACACATGTTGTTTATATTATGAGGCACATTTTCTTGGTAATTATGAGAGGGTAGAAGCACCATATTGTCTGAACATAGATGGCATTAATCTTAGTGAAACAAACATATCCATTTCCACATGAAAAGCATACCAGAAGACAATACAAATTTGTTTACTATTGCTGTCTTGAGGTTGACGTGTCATTGGGAAAACCAAAAAGCAAACTCTTTTCCCCCTGTACACCTAGGATCTTTTGGTGTTTTCAGCATATAAAATGTAACCAGAAGCAGGTTAAAAAGTGTGCAGAAGCATCACCAAAACTGGATCAAGCAGCTACTTTGACAAAAAAAAAAACCCCACACTATGCACAAAACATTTTTTAGTAGAATATTAGTAGAAACATCTTTTCAGTAGAAACATCTTTTAGCATTTTAGTAGAAACATCTCTTTTCTATTATTTTACACACCTCAGAGTTTAGAAAATGAAACCCATGTCCATTGCTCCTAATTAAAGGCTATGCATCTCATAAAACTTACCCCTAGCAGTGAACTAGACTTCAGAGAATACTTATGAGATCCCAGAATATATCTTACAGTAAGAAAGGTCTCATTTCATTTCTAACCTGATAAAATTGGATGCAGCATAAATGAAAAAAACCTAACAGAGCTGACTGTGGTTTCAACAAACTCATTTGTGATCCTCTCATCATACATATACACTGTCTAGCGCTGATTAAAATCTGCTGCAATTTTTCCACAACTGATCAAGAGTTTAACTGCCTTCAATTCAGGAAAGGAATGGAATTCAGTTTTTTAGGCCAGAAGACTCTGGCAGAAAATTTTTTTTGACTGAGATCATACTTGATCTAACTCTTTTTTTTTGGGTCAACGCTATTCATTACAATGCCAGCATCCAGGTGTAAACAAACTGAGAATATAAAGATGCAAGACAAGCGAGCAATTCAGCAGCGAGCAATTCTCACTCTAAGCAGTGGGGGAAGGGATTTGTACCACCACATTTTGCTAAGCCATCACACAACTAACTTTCAGTTTGGTCTGCTTTTGTGATATAATCCTGCAATCAGCACACAAGCACCATCCTGAAGACACTTCAAGGGAAGATGGAAAATCCAAAATAATATTTTCCGCTGTTTCTGACTACCACAAACCAATCTGCTTAAAAGATGAAAAGAAAAATGTTTTCATGCATTTTTTTTCCCCCTCAACACAAATGATGTCCATTTAGACTTTCAAAAAAGGGAGCTGAAGGGCTAGTGAAAGATTGCAATGTTGACATTAAAACGTTTCACACACTTAAAATCGCAGGAAATGAACCAAACAGTTTCCACGACACAACGGACTGGCACTGAGTTCACCTAAGCTTAATGGGATAAAGTCTCTGCTCACAGAAATAATGGAATCATGAGAAACAGCGACAAAATGAAATTTAAGCAAAACATAAACCCCCAAAAAACAACAAATCAAAATGAGCCACGAAGAACAAGTAAGTAAAAAGTGAAAACTAAATTAAAAGTTATTTTAGTACTCGGTATTGCAATTAAAAACTAAGGACTGACTTTTCACTGCAAGTTCGAGGCCTGAATAGGTCTTAACACACTGATATGGAAAATAAGGTAATGGCTTTCAGAGCAACAGAACTTATGAAAGTTATGGAAGTGACACAGTGCTGTTAATTTTTAACAGAACTATGGAAACAATTTAGTAAAGGCAACTTAAACAATACTCTGTAATTCCACTTCGACTCACCACTTTTTGTGCTGTAGCTATTTTTGTGGCAGTACTTACGGTCATCTAAGTTTATAAATATTTATGCAGAAACTTAACGTGTCTCCATTTTCCAGAATTTCCAGATTCCATCCTTAATATTTTTTCACAAGAATCCCCAAAAGGTATTATTGACCAAAAGTAGACAAAAGCAATAAAAGTAACTCATATTAATCAGAGCAAATGTGCATTGGTTTTGCTTAAAACACTTGTAGAAAAGGATTTTGGCAATAATTCAGCTCTGCAAAGCCATTTGTATCAATTTCTTTCCATAAAAGATACAAAGCTGTAACCTAACATTTTATGAGATGTAAATACATTTGTGAAAGAATATTGTGAGAAAATCTGCATGAATCTGCATAAAGATGCAATCATTTTCTTTAGGACAGCAATGAAGCCATGCAGTACAACTCCGAGTACAAAATAAAGATGAAGATTAGTGACCTCTAGCTTGAGGTAGAGAGTAACAAAAAGGAACAAAACCAGTACCACCTAATAAACTACTGTTTATTCTGAACTTTTTTTCCCTTTTTTTAGGGAGAGGCAAAGAAGTAGGAAGAGGAACAGTATTTTGAATTATACATATTAATAAATTGGGAATTACACTTAACACAAGTCTGATATTACACCAAAACTATGCAGTGTCTTTGTAAAGGCAGCTCATGGGAAATAGCTCATTTTCTCTTAACCTAAAAGACACACACAACATGTGAAAATGTTCCTATAGTTATAGAATAAGGTGCTTCAGAAAAGGAAGTGGTTTTGTATAACTGGACTAGAAAATAAAATAAAGTCAAGATTTTGAAGGTACCCTTCGTGCTGCTGAGCGCCTGACAGTGCTTGCAGTTACTAAACTGGCAATGCATTTTTACGTCCTAACTGTTAAATTAGGGAGAGAGATTACTGCTATTGTGTAAGTAAAGACTAAATCATTCAACAATATATAAAGGCTCTAGAAGATTAGAAGATACTGCCTGCAGTAACCCACCAAGGAAAAAAGTCAGGAAGACTGATCTTTTGTAGTGAATGTTCATCAGGTAATGCTATTTTCAAACAAAAACATATACAAATAGCTGTAGTTATAGAAAGCCAACATATAGACAATAGTGAAAAAGTAATTTTCAAGACTTTGTGCACTGTCTGCCATTTTGCACTTATTTTCCCATACCAGAATATCAATTATTATCAGGTTATGAAGATAAGCCAGTTATAGGAAATAAACTACTACTATGACCATAAAGAAGAGGATCATCACATCCTAGGAAGGGTAAGTTATTGAACTGCATTTTGTAAAAGCATGCTCAGAATTATGGAAGATATCAGATGAGACCATATCAAGGCACTTTGTTTACACCATGCCTAGCAGAAATTACTGTTTTCTGCTGCATTTTGATAGCTACATACCACAGCCTGTACACATGTAAATCTGAAAGCACCCCAAAGGGCAGTTATTACCAGTTCTGACTCTGAATACCCAGCCCCAGGGCTCTTCCATAACCAGCCCTGAAAGTCTCCCAGAGGCATGAACCTTTGTCCTTATCCTTCAGATGGCCTTAAGCATGGCACCAGACTGTTTCTTCCCAAAGACACCCACAGGGTTATAGGACTCTGATATTCAACAAAAAGACAGCTTCTATGTAAAATATCCAGCAATACACAGCTGCCAACACAGAGCCATTCACACAGTCACACTGTGTCAGAAAATGTTATCCTATTGCCTTTACTGACCAAAACCTGCCCAGACTATTAGACACCACGACTTTAACACAGCATAGGTATGTTAAAGTGCACGTAAGTGTATTCATGCACCTAAGTGTGTTAATTCTACAAGATACCAAGTATCTGAGCCACTCACATGCCTAAAAGAATGCACACACTTAAGCATTTTGGTGCATGGGAACTGCTACACACGTGCTTTTATTATGATACAGCCAAGTGAATTAACAATTCTGCTTGGTGTCCTTCCACTCAAATCTAGTATCAAAATACTAAGATTACCTAAATACTGAGATTGTCCCATGCTCAGCAAATGCAGCACAGGCTGACCTGCTCAGATTTTATTCAAAGTAATTTCAAGACAGACAGATGTTCAACAAGATCCAGAAAATACTGCTTGATGGATTGAAAAGCATTTCTTTAAGTGGATTAACAGACTACAAGAGTCAAGATGTTTCTATTTGTGCTCCACACAATTATGCTCTTTAAAGAGACTATGTTAAAACTGTTACCATGGTGTCCATATTCTAAGGTTACATGTTGACAAGTATGTCTTTAAAAAACAGCAGACACTTCAGTAAGAATCTGCTCCTGATCACCAGAGTTAAGCAGTTAAGCAGTTTTGGAGAGATTGTTCTGACCACATGATTAGCACATTCAGCTCTCATCTACTTTAAACAACAATCATAAAAAGCTTTTTTCCATGTGATAGCATAAATCATATTAAAACTATACCAGATTTTTACTGCTTGGCCACGCTGCTTTTTAATGCTTACCAACAAGCAATTTTATCTAGTAAAATATATTGAATTCATCAAGAGCCTGACACTTCCACTGACTTAAATCCATCCTGTAACTCCAGCCCCTGCAACATAGCAAAAACCTGTTTGGTTTAGCACCCAATCTTTTAAAGCTGCAAATCCTTCCAAGGGGATGACAACGCATCTGTAGAGGCTTCAGCAGCTAAAGTGTGCTCTGCATGCATCTCAGTCCTTCTGTCAAAGTTGCACATGCAGACTTATAGCTCTTTGTTATATGCTGAAGACTACAATAGATTGACAGACAAAACAGAACTAGGAAACTCTGCCCACAGAGCGCTGCATATGCCAAAAGAGGAGCCCATAAGTGAATCAAAACCCAGTGAAAGCACCACCTTGATTATGAAAGCCCAGCATGTGTACACCTCAAGTTTGTACACACTGATAAAGGATGCTGTTTGGTTCCTTGAGAGGCATTCAATTCACCTGCTAAATCGTGTGAAAATGAGAACTACCTTGCCTTTACTATGACGTTTGCTCTCTGTGAGCTAACTTAACTTACGGTTAAGTTTTAGCAGTAACAATACCAATGATGATAGTGAACTTTGATACATCTTCGATGTTCATCTGCTAGAGACATTTTCTGTTTAACACATTGAAAATGGGTAAAGAAACAATTTATTATTTTATTTAGTTCTATAAAATGCTGTGTTTCACTTAAGGGAATTAGTGCCTTAAAGCAATAAACAGAAGTATGCAATAAACTGCATATGTGGGATCTATTAACCCGAGTGCTTGACTCTACCATCTAAATAATCCCTTTTCAGAATTTCAGATTTAAAAGTCCCTATAAAAATGATTGCTAAGAAAGTTTCTTTCTTATTTCTTCTTCTTTTTTTTTTTTTTTTTTTTTTTTTTTTTAATAAAAATATTAAGATAGACCATGGATCTAACAGCACATGCTGCTGCTGAGGATCTGGTGGTGATGCTTGTCTAACTTTTGATCCCCTGAAAGTTCATTTTACCACTCTGAAAAAAATTACTGGCAGTATGAGACAGTGTCACCAGATTAATTGCCAGATAAAGCAGGCACTTGTTTGAAGCTCCTGCAAAATCTATTTCTATCTTATGTGGACAGGCAGATTAAACATCTTTCTAACTTGCCCTCTCTCCTTCTTTTGCTACCCTATGTTTTGCTGTGCTGAGGATTTCCTGCCTGCCTGCTCAATCCAGCACGTCAGGCTGACCTAAGATAGATGGATGTTTCTCCTATCTCCTTCCAGTATCACACTGGAATAGGGGAAAAAAAAATGCCCAAAGAAGATTAGCCAATACCACATCATGGAGTTTGGGTTTGGCCAACCTGTAGTCTGGTGGAGAGACAGGTGAGGAACTGAGAAAAGCACACAATGAGGTCTTTCCTGCCTGTTACAACCCAGTCTCCAAACAGAACAAGAAACTGATGTGTCTAGTCAGCTGTGGATGAAACCAATAACCTTGTATTGGACATTGACTGTAAGGAGTCCCATAAGTCACCACTAAGCAGGCAGTTTACACTGTATGTCAACATAGTTTCTTACCCACTGTTCCAGACAGAGAAGAATAGTGCACAAGTGGGGATATAACAGCCAAACATACTTAGCAATTCACATTTGAACATTATAGAACTGGAGCAACAGCTTACAGTAATCAGGACAATACCAATTTCCTTGATTAAAATAACAAAAGTATCTCAGTTATCTCAGCACTAAACATTTTACCTTTCCCAAACTTTGTATATCTTTGTATGTCTTTTTGTAATGCATGACATTCTAATACATATCTAATAACTATTATGTCAAACATTAATTCTAAACCTAAGAGAAATACCTTCAATTATAAGCA
Source organism: Picus viridis (assembly GCA_033816785.1). Classification (NCBI taxonomy): domain Eukaryota; kingdom Metazoa; phylum Chordata; class Aves; order Piciformes; family Picidae; genus Picus; species Picus viridis. Next base: position 14,848,587 of record CM066570.1, read on the forward strand.
GAAAAGGAATTGTTCACTTTTTGTCCTTTTCTTCCCATAAATGCCTTAATGGATAAAAAAGTATTTTTCTGCACCCCCCAAAAAAATAATCATATGAGCAGGGATTATACCAACAAACATCAATGTTAATTCAAAAATGGATTAAAAATTAAAGATTTGAAGCACATTAGCATTGATCTCGAGCAGGAAATAGTTGTGATCAATAAGCTAATCTGTAAATTTGATTAATTGAGTAAATCCTGTTTACCAAAGTATTCTATAAATATAATTTACAAATACAAGATGATGAAAACCCTCCTCTTACTAAAAAAAAAAAAAAAAGAAAATAAAATAATCAAAACTATCATATCTGGTTTAGCCAGGAATGGGAAAATCAGGATTTTCTCACTGAAGAATATATTCTTACAGAGATACAGAAACTTCACTGGCATAGGTGTTGACAGTACAGAAATCAAGAAATGTCCTCTCAGTACTACAGAAATGGGACTTACAGTGAGCTTGGCCAGTGAAATAAGAAATACCTAACAGGACGATAACCTCTTCTGTTTGTCCATATACAAGGTTGCACCATTGAACATCTATTCTGCTAGACAAGAGAGGGAAATCAGAAAACTTAGTGGAAAGTGGAAATATAGCCCCATACCTATCGAACTATATTTATTCTAGGAATTGTAATACTGCAACTACATTGTTTAAAAAAACATAAATCATATCTCTGACTGACAGGTTTAAATAGTACAAAACCATTTAGACCAAACCTTAGTATTGAATGTGAGGCTTTAAACTGAGTAGGTAAGTGCTGCTAATTGACAATAAGTATGACAAACAAAGTATGGAAATGACAGGTAGTGAGATATGGTATTTAATTTTTAAAAGAGAAAAAAAAGACAGAGCAATAATGAGACTTAATTAAGAATAAAGTTTTAGGTGTTTTTTTTTCCTTGGTTGTACCTAAAAATAGTTTTCTGAGAAGTTAAAAGGCAAACAGAATTTCCTTTTCATCTTCAGTTCTGAGTTTTGTGATGAGTCATGTTTAAATGGTTGCAGTTCAAAACATTATGAAATAATAGCCTTAGTGATGACAGATAAACCATGGGCACTATTGTGAGGAAATTTAGGACAATTCAATGTGCTCCCCACATAAATGTGGAATTCTTTCCAATTCTTTTGTTCTCTTAACTCTAACGGGGGGAAAAAAAACACTTGATCTTCCTACACAGTCATTGCAACAAAACACTAAATAATGGAACTGACAGGTCCTGAGATTCAACAGATCCTATGCTATGAGAAAAAAGCCTGTCATGACATTTGAGAGCCACGTTTCCAGTTAAAAACATGAATACATGGGGAAAAGATCCATTATAATTCACTACTACCAGTCAAAACATCAAAATACAAACTGACATAAATGAATTCAACATTTGGACTGCTATATATTTATTTGTTCAGCTACAACTCAATTTATGTGCCCTCTAAAACTTAGCTGACATCTCTAAATGTTAGGCCTATTTCAACAGTATTTCCAGTAGAAAGGAAGTCCCTTATTTCACCACATCTATAAAAGGCCAGAGGGTTTTGTTGTAGTCCAGCTTCAGAGGAACAAATCTCTGATGTGCATCAGTCAGTCTTGCAATGTTGCACTTCTCTGTGAGGCCTCTATCGCCACAGGCAACACTGAAAGCGCTGCAACAGAGCAGAAGCAGAGTGGCACAGCTGGTGATGTGGATGCAATGTCTGCACCATAAAAGGGTTAGTTTTGCAGTAAATTCAGCCTGCTTCCAGGGACTGAATACCAATGCCTGGTTGAAAGAGACTAGGTGCACTTCTGGAGCACATCTCATTACATTTAACCTGAGCAGAATCCGGTCCCACATTTTGAAAACACTGGAATGCAAACCGAAGTGCAGTAAGAGAGGATAACCACAATTTGACTATGAATTGAAATGAACAAGTGGAGGTAAACCAGATTTTATACAGAATTCTTCTGACCATTTCAGAGTGCTTAGCTGTATGCACCACAGTTTATAGTACCTTCCCAAATGACCTGTCAACTGCAAGTGCTTAAATGTGGAAAAGTTCAGGTACCACTAGAACTGCAGCATCTTGCTTTAGTCCCTCAGTGAATATGATTTTTACATTATGATTTCCAGAACTCATCTATTATTACAACAACTATGCAAAAATACAGCAACGTGCTCACTGAATTTTCCTACGTCTAATCTTGTTTAACCAAAATGTTTAACCCATGTACAAAAGCCTCACAGCTGACACATTTTAAATGGAGTTCAAGTAACAGAGATTTAGAGTTTCTTCAAAGATTCCTAATAGAAACTGGAATTGCATCATATGTTACCTAATGGATGCTGCTGTAACTCTCTGAAATTTCCATCACCCCAAACCTCTGACAGTATAGAAGGTACTTTAAAGTCCCATTTTTCATTCCAGCAAAAGTAGAACATATGAGAATAACTAAGAATTAGTAAGATCAACAGAGGTCAAAACTAAAGAAATGAATGGTAATTTTTACCCATAGAAAGAGCTGTTTTCTCATAGAAGTGTAATTTCAGAGAAATTTGCAAGTCAACTGCAATTATGAACTTTTTGTCAAACTATATAATGAATGCTACTGTTTTCCATACAGCCCACATGAAACCAGGAAATTCTATACAATCAGTCAGACTTTCTAAAAATTGCTGGTTATTCCTTCTACAGCATTTCAGTTGTTTGGGAGTTTATTTTTTTGGTGTTTAGGTTTTGGGGTGGGTTTTGTTGGTTTTGGTTGGTTGGGGTTTTAGTGGTGGGTTTTTTCATTCAATTGTTTGTTTGTTTTTAGGAAAGTAGTATATAAAAATATTTTATTTTATCTCCTAAAAACACAAAAGCTGTCTTTAGTCCTAATACATATACATGATTCATTGATGCATTTCACCAGCTCCAATCTTCTGAAAATAATATCTCACCAGGTATGTTTAATTTTAGAGGAACATAAAGTTCAGGTTATTAGTCCATGCCACGCGATTTGATGTATTTATGAATCTATAAAGGAAAGTTGATTGCAACAGATGGGACTTGAGCCCATCTTTATCTCAAAACAAAGAAATCCACTAGCACCAACAAAAAAAAAAAAAAAAGCTTTGTAACATAAAATGAAATGCACATTTTCTCCAAGTAGATGATCTGTTTTTCTTACACGGCCCACTTAGCAGTAAGAACATGTAAATGCTTTGGTATATTGATGCCTTCAGTAGACTGTACTACAGTGTTAGCAACATCCCTGACTGCATAAGGAGCCTGATAATATTTTTAAATTTCTGTATCTCAAAATAATACTGAGTGTCTGCTGCTGGACATTTTGTCTATCAGACAAATTAGAATAGGAATAGCTACAAAGCTGTCCTAACCTTACTCCATTTACTTTTTTCAGTTGGTTGGTTTGTGCTGTGGGTTGGTTTTTTTTTCGGCTGTTCCTGACTGTCAAAATCCCAGAAGCGAAGCCATGAATTGTTTTAAGTATAACTGAAGATTGGCTATGTGGGCAATTTCTTGTCTTTTAGAAGCACAAGGAAAGATCTGATCCACAGCTATCTAACCTTCCCAAGAACTGCAGCAATGCCACAAGTTACCTACACAAATGTTTAAATGACAGAGAAAAAGCAGAAAAACATAAGGGGAGAATAGGAAAACTGGAATTATCCCAAAATGAAGTGGTTTAATAATATGCACATTACTGAAGTAGGCTCAGGCCATAATGTGCAGAATAGGTAACAGTACAACATGTACTCAAATGCTACACAGTTGGGTTGGATTTAGCATTTGTATGTGAAAAAAATGTCTCTGTTGTTCACCAGATGAAAATTGGATAGATAAAGCAAGGCCAATGTGGTTGCAAAGTCCAGCTCCCAAACAGCCTCCACTCTTCTACTTTGTACTGGAAACATACTACCTAAGTGATCCTACTTTGGCAGGGGAGTTGGACTCGAAGATTTCTTGAGATACTAATGTACTGAGATACTGTGAGATATAGATAGATATAATTAATAACACTGCTACTTTAAAGGAAACTTGTACACAATCTTGTCTTAAAAAAACCCCAAACCCTAGCAGGCTGTTTTTGAACATTAAAACATTTCTACACTTTTTACACACTAAATTTTAGAACTCTCAAACCCACATCCAATGATTTTTCTTAAAATATAAAGTGTTACATTCATCTTCAGTGTCCACAGAAAGTAGAGGTGGGGAAAAAAAGAGGAAAGACTTGGTGGAATTTTTATTGATCTGCACAATGTTTACAGATTCTCTCATGGCTTCTCCAGGCTGTCTGAAACCATGTATTATCTCAGAGGATTTATCTGTAATCTAAAAAGTAAAGCTTAAATATATATGTATATAAAAAAGTCTTATTCAGGTTAATGGAGGAAAAGTTGAATGGATCAATATCTGAGTGGTGGATTGAAAATTCCCCCAACATTAAATTGCCAGACCAGCTCAGTTGGAAGTAAACAAAGCAAAACTACAATCTACAATCAAAAGAATAGGTACAAATATACAATATTTACAGGTATTTACAATTGATAAACAGCACAAGAACTCCCCTGGACAACCAGGGGAGCTACTAATAGCTTCCCCTTCCCTGCTCCCATCCTTACCTCCCTGTACATGGGACAAGAGAAAGCACAGAGAATTGTTTGTTAGTACTTAGCCAAAACAAAGAACACAGCCAAGGTCAGCAAAGAGCCAGCAGAAACACCAGCCAGAGCAAGGAAGCAAAAAGAATGAAAGACAGTTTACAGAATTAAGTTTTATGTCTGTTATCTATCCAAAGGGATTGTTTAGGACTTATCATTATTTTTCTTTTTTACATCCAGTGGTGATTTATTTACATTCTACCACTTTCTGCTCAAGATCTGTGGAAAAATTTTCTAGGCATAGCCGCAAACTGATCTAAAGCATACCTACAAGATTTGTGTGTGATAGCATCCATGGAAATGTCTATGGATCTGTCACGGTTCCACATAAAGAAACAATGCCAGGGTGGTTGGAACTAGATGATTTTCAAAGTGCCTTCCAGCCCAAACCATTCTATGAATCCATGAACAAAACCAAGAACAAAAACAATAACAAAACAATTGAGTCCAGGAACATAAGCTGATGATCCTTACAGAAGACTGGCATTTAGGATGAGTTCCACTATGAAGCCACAGGTGCCAAGAATACTCAAACAAATCCAAAATACTAACTGCAAAACAGTTTCCCAATGATTTCTATGAGTAAGTCTGAATTTACTGAGGATTTGGCCTCCTATACCCCCTGGGCACATCTATACATCCCCCCACCTTAGAGGCTACATCTAAAAGCTCAGAAGCTGTATGTAAACCCCACATTGAATTCAAACTTGGTAAGAAAAATCTTCAGGGTTTTCACAACAGAAAACCTTCAAGTCTTATTTTAGGTATAAAAAAAGTTTTCCTTTGAGAATTTTGATTAAATTTAGATTAGCCTACTTCAGAACAGAAGGCTGACAAAATCAAGCAAATAAAAAGTAAGGCTTTTTCCAATGAAGCAATGAAAAAAACCAACCTGCTTAAAAAGCTGAGGGGCACATACCATTTACCTACAGAGTACAAACTGCACCACTTATTTTGGAAAGATATTTTAATTAGAAAGGAGAGACACTGGAAATTACTAACAATAGTAAATGTGCATTTCCTCCATTTCGAAACCCTAGGCATCAATGAGAGGGCTTTCACCACATAAAAAAAAAGAAAGAAGTGGTTTGCAGAAGAGCCTCTGTGTATCAGCTGGTTTTCATAACGATGCTCCGTATTTGTCTACATAAACAATGAGCAAATGTCTCTCTTGTGATAAGTCAAACATGTTTCTGTTTGGCATCTTGAGAGAAAACCTGTTTCATTACTATCCACATGATTTCAGGCCCCCATAAAGAATAGGAAATAAGCTGTTTCACATTTTGTCCGTGGAAGGAAAATGGGACTTGAGAGATTATTCAGGTTCTTCAAAAAAGTAACAGTACATCTGCACAGTCACTACAGAAACTGAACTCAGAACATATTCTGGTGGAAAATGAGCTTTTCTAAAAAAACAACACAGTGGAACATTCTGGAGAATGGCATTGCTAGCATAAAATATGCAATGCATTTGTGTACTCTTAATTTGTTATATGAATTAAGACTACAGAGAAGGGGAGATGTAAGAAGTTGGTTTAATCCTTTCCCCCCCCAATCCAGAAGCCCATACCACAAGCTGAAAGGTAAAGGACTATCATTAATGGCAGCCCTGGATACCTCCTTGGATGGAAAAGGCCACAGACCCCTGAGACTATCTCTGTGGCAGAAATCAACATGTATTGTGGGATGGTGAGCTCCAAATATTTTACTAAGTGTATCTCTCCAAAAAGTCTCTTTCCACTAGTCTTGCTGCTCCTTGTAAGCATAGAAAATCATGGCCAAAATAATACTTCTTAGTATTATAGATTCCAATAAAACTAGATCCTTGGTGAGTTTGATAATACTGATTCAACCATTAACTTAACACACTAGTAAACTAGCAAAAGACATTTGGACATATAGCTGTAATAATGTAGTCCTGCACCTCAAGTTACACTCCACAATCCAACCATAGCACCACCAGGGGATGTGACACTTTGCAAGAATCCCCTTTCCTAATAGTCTTCTCTCCTTTACTTTCAGGAAGGAAAAACTTGCAATGCTATACAGCCTGTACCTATGATATTGTACAGATGACACAGTTAAAACCCATTCTGTTTAGACAAACTCCACTGATGCATAATGCAGTCTTTGTTCCACAAGTTTGAGAAGACATGGGGGATGTTGTAGAAAGCTCATGTACTTCATAAAGGCTAGAAGCTGCTTCAGGAGCTTGTAGAACATTTCTAAAAAGACTTTTCTCTTTGGGAAAGGAGCAACTCCTCTGTCAGGGACTTATCTCCAATGAGGTCCACATGGAAACAACTGGAGTGGAAACATTACTGGCAGCTTCACACAGCTTTCCCCCCATTGCTTTTTCCATATTACATTTTACAAAGTAGGAGCTAAAGAATAACTTTCAAATTGTAGTTGATTTCAAAAAACGAAGGCATGAGAGCTATGAAGGCTGGCAACCAACACAACGTTAAAACTGAACCTTTACCCTTGCAAACTGTCATAACAATTTCTTCGAAAGGAGCGCTGTATAAACTGAACAAGCAGACAGGTTTTTGTGTTCTCACATAAATGGAAAATATGTCATATGAAAGAGCTTTAATGGGCAAGTGACACTGGCATTTTTTGCAGCAGCAGAGTTTAAGATTTTCTTCCTTTCATTTTTTTTCCCTTTTTTCCACTTGAAACACACATTCTATCATGCATATGAGCAGCACAAATGGACAAACGCTATCAAAAGTTTCAACTGCACACTGTATTTCATATTCTGGGTTTTTTCCACCATCCACTGCATTTTGTCTAGTGTTAGTGGATGTATCGGTACTGTACTGCGTTCTTTGAAGACTTCACAGGGAAAAACTATTACATTACTCTGCATTTGGTGGAAAAACTTTGCTCTCTGCAAAAAGAAATGTTGTAGAATTTATTAAAACAAAAGTGCCAATAAGATTTTACGTTAATACCTGAGGGAGAAATATGATCATCTGCACCAGTAAGAAAATGATGCATGCACTAGGTGCTCTACTAATTATGACTGCTTTGGTGGGCAGTATCACTGGTGAAACAGATGTTAGGGACCTATTAACAAAAGTTTTTCAAACATCTGCTTACAATTTTAAGGCAATTGTAAATACAGCACAGAAGGTCAATTGGGCTCGTTAAGGTCTATGTGCAAATCTACTGCTGCAGGTTTCTTTTTAGCTAATACCGACTTTTTTTTTAACACAGGAAATAGAGTTTAATAGCAACTTGTGTCAATTTTGATTGTGATTTCATACAACAACAAACAACAATTGCATGCCCTATGCTTCACCAAATAACCCATTTTCCTTCCTCTTTTTCCACTCTACCTACAGCACACTGCCATGATTCTATGAGGTGAAGCACAAGGAGAGGTTATAAATTGGGTAATTATACAAAAATGATTGATTTTACTTTTAAACACCAATTATGAATCTTGTTAAGAAATCTTCATTTGTTGGACCAAAGACAAATGAGTCTTGATTACAACGCACGGCTATGATATGCAAAATATTCTTAACAACTGGAGTCAGTACCTTCTTTAAGTGTCAGAACAAGAACACAGATGTTCATTAGGTCTAAAACATGTTATTGATTGGATATACTCTTCACCAGTCTTCCTGAAGCTGGAAGAACCCAGTTAATGGAGTTTTCTGATGAGTTTCTCAAGACAGTCTCCTCAGTTATTCCCAGCAGCAGAGGTAAGGATCTACAATGTTTCCATTGCAGCTGTTAATTAGGAGGCCAAAACTCAGGAGCACCAACTTGCACAATATTTTCCATGATGGGTTATTTGAGAAGACATACAGTGAACTTGCTACCTTGAGTTGCAACTGAACTAATCAGGAAACTTTGCACTAAACTAGGTCTGCAATAGCTGGTGAAAAGGGCCCAGTTGCAAGTTGCAACCTGCAGCTGAAAGGCTTCCTGAGCCAATTCAGTAACATTCCCAAGAACCTGTTTTCTACCTTGAAAAATGAGTTATACATGGGAAACTCTTTGTAATACACAAACTTTAAAGATATTAATAGAGAAGACATTTATGAGGAGGAGGGAAAATGCTGTAATGTAGAGGTCAGTCATTATTAAAATCACAGCCTGCATCCCTACAACGAAGTTCATAAATTTGATGGCAAGCACTGCTCCATTAAAAAGCAACATTTATTATTTTGTAAAAAAAGAAATACAAGAAAAGAAAAATCATCAGCAACTTCCAAAGACAATTCTACTACTCCCTGTTACAACTTACTACAGAAAAAAATTTGATTCCATAGTAATGCTGCCTCTGGAAGCTTCTGAATTCTGTGGTTTGCACCAAATGTGAAGAAGATTCTACCTCAAGTAGGTCGCCGCACATTTTACAGCAAATGTAGCTTAGGAAATAAAACACTATACAGCATCTTCTACTGCCAGTAGCAGTACACAGTTAAATCACTAAAAATAAATTAAATATAATATAGATGAAAGTATACATTTTGTAAAAGTTCTTTATATCTGCAACCTTGAAGCTGTGCTCATATAGGTTTGTAAAAGTAATATGAGTCCTCCTTGTCCAAACAACAGCTAAATCTGAAAGTAAACATCAGAGCTTTCAGAAAACATTCCCATCAATAAAGACTTGTCTTTACTCAGCTTGGCCCAATATTGCCTGCTTTAAAAACTTATCACCCTATCCATCTTCTCTGTGACTTACTAGAAGGGATATTTTCAGTGTCTTCAGAAATTTTTTTCCCAAGCTGTGTTTCCTTCATCTAGTATTTAGAAGAATCTAAATGGACTGTGGATTTCTTTATTTCTTGTAAAGGAAGTGAGTAGCTTAATTACATAGGGGTGAAGAATCTGGAGATTCTCACTAATAATCTGCAAATGAAGCTTTTTGATTCCCATGTTTTTAATCTTCAGGTTAAACCTAGCTGAACAGAATGTCATTAATGATATACTTGAGACTGAGCAGGCAATAGAATTAACATTATTCTTTTACTTTTAAAAAGCCATGAGCTCATTGTGGTGATTCCAGACTCCATGAACATTCCATATCAGAAAGGGAAAAGCTTAGTGACATAAACTAGCCCATCTCCAACTTCCCCCTCAGAATTCAAACCATTTCAAAATTTGCTTGGATTTGTGGTGCAAAGCTAATTTTAGAGGCATAGCCTGCTTTTACTGAACTGATCAGGATATTTTTTTCTTGCATGGGGAAGTAGGGAAGGACAGAGAAGAGAGGGGGAAGAAATAACATTTCCTACTAAAAACAGAACTAGGGGCACCCACACATAAAGGCTTGGAAGAAAAGCTATCATTACCACTGCCAGCAGCTTTTGGAATTTCCCATTTTAATACTGATTCAGCTTCACCTAGGCAATTTGAAATAGGCTACCAAAGAAGGTAAAACTCTTACACTTTACTAGGATTTAAATGACAAACGTGTCCCTTCCTTATACCACTTAAAATTGCTGGACCAACTCTTGTCTTTTATTTTTAAAAAAGCACATACTTCCAAACCAAATCAAGGAAATCCCAAAGAAACTGGGTGTGGGAAATGCAAGGATTTAACTAGCAAAAAACCAGCACAAAGGTAACACTGATGATGAAAGGATTTGCTTTAGCTGAGGAGGACATAAAAGATGAAGTTCTACAAAGACCATTAAGTATTCACCAGCTCACTGCAAATTACACTAAACACTTGGTAAAGAAACATTTGGCAGATGTCAGCGATATGTAAGCCAAACATGTTCCTTACATTGAAGGATAATGTAACTACAGAGAGGGTTTGTTTTGGAACGATTTCTATAGCACAAAAATAATCTGGCCTCGTCTCCCAGCAAGTCTGGATTTACCAAGGAAAAAAACAAGAGAAAACCATGACTACTTATGTGACAAATCCACATTTCTGCCATTTAGATACTTAATCTTGCTCCTGAAATAAGATATTATACACAAATTTAGATAATAAAACATCTAGTTTTTTAAAAGTCCAACAGATCTTTAAAAATTCAAATATTTACATAACCTCTTGCTTTAACAAGTGTAATATATACACCACTGCATACATACAACTACTTTCTATAGTTAAAATCTTCCATATTTTGGATTCTGATATTCCACTATTTTCTTCTGCAGGTTTGAAACGACGTTCCTCAAGTGTGATTTACAAAGTTAAAGCAGAACCTAAATCAAGTGAAATCTGTGAGATTTTCTTCTCTTCATCTCCAAATAAAAGGTTTTGCAGAAACACAGAGGTTCACCCCTCCAGTTATTAGGGGACTAGATTTGAACCAATGCAAACTAAAACCCTTCACCTTGAGTACTGTGTCCAGTTCTGGGCCCCTCAGTTTAGGAAGGATGTTGACTTGCTGAAGCATGTGTCCAGAGGAGGGCAACAAAGTTGGCGAGAGGTTTGGAACACAAGCCCTATGAGGAGAGGCTGAGGAAGCTGGGGTTGCTTAGCCTGGAGAAGAGGAGGCTCATGGGAGACCTTATTGCTCTGTACAACTACCTGAAGGGAGGTTGTAGACAGGTGGAGGTTGGTCTCTTCTCCCAGGCAACCGGCACTAGAACAAGAGGACACAGTCTCAAGCTGTGCCAGGCGAGGTTTAGGCTGGAGGTTAGGAAGAAGTTCTACACAGAGAGAGTGATTGCCCATTGGAATGGGCTGCCTAGGGAGGTGGTGGAGTCACCACCATTGGAGGTGTTCAGGAGGAGACTTGATAGGGCGCTTGGTTGCATGGTTTAGTTGATTAGATGGTGTTGGATAATAGGTTGGACGCGATGATCTTGAAGGTCTCTTCCACCCTGGTTTATTCTATTCTAAGATCTGTGGAAAATTTTCCAGGCACAGCCTGAAACTACCACAAGGGTCCACTGTTAAAGAGTAACATAGAATTGCTAAGGCTCAAACTCTTGAAATAAAGTCACTGGGTTTTTAAATTGTTATCTGCTACTGTCACCTACACAAACATTTCATGCAGCTTAATGAACAGCATTTAATGAAAATGCTATTGGCTTATCATTAAAAACAGCATGGCTCTAATCCCAGTATAAGAAATTATCTTGACAGTTCTGGTCCTCTGCTTATAACATGGTTGCAGAATAAAACTTCACAACCATAAGTTCTCTGGAACTAATGCAAGTAAGTAATGCCTACTGTCACACACAATCCTTTTCACCAGTTCACAAACATGAGAGATGCAAATAGAAGCTTGCACAATCACATACAGTTTTGAATGATGGAGAAAAGTAATCAGGCTTCCCCCACCACATACACAAGCCATACAATACCTCATTATCCTGTGCACTATAGAACACAGGATCCTTTAACTGCACTTCAATTAGACGTCTGTTCTAGTTCCAGTTTCCCAAACTCATCTTAGAACAAAGTAACTGAGTTACCAGCTTAAAATTTTACTCTTGCCGAGGCTAACTGAGGCAGAGAAAAGTCACTGTAGCTTATCAGCTGGACTCCAGCCAGAAATACAGCAGCTCATGCAAAGACTAGCTGTTCAAACAACTGAAATTACAGGCCATGAATCTCTACTGGGAAAACTACAGCAAGTGGAAGCCCCATCCCTGGATGCTTTTAAGGCCAGGCGGGATGTGGCCCAGGGCAACCTGATCTAGTGGAGGGTGTCCCTGCCCATGGCAGGAGGGCTGCAACTAGATGATCCTTGGGGTCCCTTCCAACCTTGATGATTCTGTGACATAGCATCTCTCAAACAGAAGACAACTCTCTCCTGAGAAATACACTTAATTTAAGATCATGAAAAGAGAATTTTAATATTTATAACAGCCTGAATTGGGAGTGCAGCTAGCTGTTCATTACACCTCTTGAAATGGCTTATCTTCTAGTATCTTAGGGTAGCTGAATTTCTCAGTACTAACTCTTTTCATACATAACTTCATCAGCGTCAGTTCTATGTACACACACACACACAAAAGGCACGCTGGCTTTATCTGACAGTTAAAAGACTTTTCTGTTCATTTAGCTGCATTTTCCCAGAAAACTAGACAGGTGGCTTATCTGGCAATCTGCAGCTTTTCCACTGGGCAATACTTCAATATGGCAGCCCTCATCTGTGACATTTGTTTCTAAAAACAACACAGAGTATTAGCATCACAGTAAATGTACAAGACCTGTCACACTTTGAACTCTAAATTATCTATCAGTAGTAGCAGTGCCTGAAAAGGAAATATTGCATCCCTAGCAAAACAAACCAATAAACCACCCACATGAACCAGCACTTACCCAAAGCACTGCAAATGAAATAGTGGTCTATAGTCATCCAGTCCCCTAACCACAGTAAGGAAATATTGTTTCCTCAGAGGAATTCTTTCTCAAAGTCTCTGTTTAAGCACTTCATACTTCCATAATTCTGTCATAAGTAGTTGGCAGAAGCTGTAATACAAACATAACGAATGGCAACCCTTACTAGATTGCAAACTATAGTCTCTGAAACTCGGACCTCCAGAGACATCTATTTTATATAGCAGTTTCGTATGTGTAGAGATGTATCCAAGTGGAGCTGGAAGCTACACTTGCCAGAAGCACAGTAGCTACTGATTATATTTCTAATTCTAGACATCACTACTCTTTGAACAAATTTTGGGGAATATTGTGGCAAGGTATAAAATTTTCTGGCAGCATTTCACAATGCCCAAAGAGATTCCTGGTAGACCTGTTATCCATTCCCTCACTAGTATGTCCAAGGTGTTGTCTTAACTGACTTGATGCACAAGGTATTTGGGGATAATGTCTGACCAGAATTTTAAAGCTGATGAAACCAAACATACTGATGTTCTACATTTGAAAAAAAATACATTAAAAAAGATACTTGGAATGCCCAAAGATAAATACAGGATACACTGAGAAAGTGTCATTTATTGGTTGCAAAAGCATGCAGAAGGACTCCAGAAGCAGCTCCAGCACCATCAGTTTTCTCTGACACCACTGTGGAATTAAATCTGAGCCAGAAAACCCACTTCAGCTAAGCGGAGAGTGGGTCAAGGAGTGCAATTTGTATTCCTAACTGAGCTTCCAAAGCTCTTCCTTTTGCTCATGCTTCTGTTGTGCATAACACAAATATTTGATTTATATTAACAGTGTCGCTGTCCTTTTGTGGTCATTTAAGTGCAACTAATGAGAAATCTCCCACATTACATATCAAAAGTCACTTGCAATGCATCCCTTTTCTGCTGTTTTGGAGAATCCACAGTACTGCAGGTCTAGAAACTACATACCATGCTGTGTCTTACTAGAAAAAATTCAGTATAACCTATTTTTCACTATCCTCTGCAGAGCTCTTCCCTTCACACACACAAACTTCTGGTTCCCATAGCGACCGCATTCCTATTCAACATGTGCAGCATAACGACAAATACTATTTACAAAGATGCCTGCTGACCATTACATTCAAACATAATATGATGTACCTTTGGCTTCCTACCTTTTGGTCTGTGTGATATGATGATATGATATGATATGATATGATATGATATATGATATGATATGATACTATGCAAGAAATTACTTTTTCCCCCACATACATTTGTGCTTAGGCTTATTTCGCAACTTCCATTCAATATCCTATAAAACACACACAGAGCTATAAAATCTCCCATGGACAAAGCAATCTGATATTGATTAAAATTAATTTTAGGTGGGGGCTTTTTTTTAGCCAATTTTGAAAATGAAACCAAACAATACAAATCCTCCTAAGTGACAAGATGGAATGTTATTTTAGTGATTCCCCAAATTATGTTATGTCAAGACAAGAAAGAGCTCCCATGAAAATTTTTCCATTTTAGCCTACCCTAAACCTCGTGAACCAAAGATGCATGGAGTTATGAGAACTAAAGGATGAGGAACAAATCATCTTTTTTTTTTCTTAAACATTTTTTATTCCATTTTACTGGGAAGTTTTAATTTGTTTCTGAAAACACACAGCCTAATAATTGCATGTTAAAAGGGGCTGAGGAAGACCCTTGAGTGGTATTCTAGCTAGTTTCCCAAACAGAACTAAACATGCTCAAATCCCAAGCATAAAGAAAGAAGGGTTCACAGTTTGTATCAACTTATTCATATAAATTTATGAAAGAGATGCCTCATGGCATCAGAAAATCACTTAAGATTAAACTTTGTTGTATAGGAGACTAGAAGTAGACTTTTCAGAAGTCTTCACATGCTCACTTTACCAAAGCTCACAACTGCACACCCATTTCAAATACTCAAGTGCATGTCAGTACCTTCTAAATCAAAGCTCTTCTACCATGTGTACTTGTAAAAAGTTTAATATCCACAAAATAAAAATAAATCTACTTAGAAGGCTAGTGCTTTTTGTTCTAGAAGGAAAGTTATGAAGCACATGGAGGAGAAAGAAGAAATTACTCAAGAAAACCCATGCAAGATTTAAGTTCCCACATTACAATGGTCAAATACTTTGAGCTAGAGCCTGTAGTCTCAACGTGTGTATTTACAGCCTGCTGAAAACAATTGTAGATTTGAAGGAAAAAAAAACCCCGAAGTTGGAAAATGGCACAAATATGACAGGTAAATTTAAGCCCCACTCCTGTATTAAGTTCTACTTTGTAAGTATCCCTAGAAACACATGAGCCCCAACAAACAGTTACATGACTCAACTTTATGGCCAGTACTATTTCTGGCCTTAATTTACATGCCCGCTTCCATGCAGAACTGCTGTACCAACTTAAAAAGACGGTTTTAAATTAGATATGCAGTTAGATATGAAAAATAAACCAAAAAGGGGGAAGGAGAAGCTGCAGAGAGGGGAAAGGAAGCAAGGCAAGAGGAATATAGGTTTGGAGGGGAGGGAGTGGGGGACGCAGGAAAAGCAGCAAAGGCAACTGGTCTGATCACAGTCACCAAAAAAAAAAGGCTGCTCTCCAAGGACAGGGTAAGGGCCTCTGCTACAGGATCAGATGATTTGGGCCACTCACTTGTACAAGCTGCATAAGACTGGACTCCTGGATCATCAAAATAACTAAGGACAGGGATACAGTGAATAGTCAAGCAAAACAAACATATAATCATTTCTTGCAAGCAGCGACAACATTTTGAGTCAATAAAGATAAACAAGCAGAAGAGAATTTCTTTTCCACTGCAGATCCTACTCACCCTTTGTGGTTTGGCAGAAGATAAGCAGTACAAAGAAGAGGAGAAATTTAAGGAGAGAAACAGGTTTAGTCAGTAGATTTTGACAAAAGACTGAAACAGTTATGCACTCATGATTATGTATTGGCTGAACCTGAAGGAGAAAAATCTGTAGTAGAAGCAGAAAGGTATCCTGAGAACTTCTTGATTGTGCTTGAAACAAAACCTTAACGTGAGCATCTGCCGTACAGCTGGTGCTTTAAAACAGATGAAGGTAAAAATCAGAGTGGACATAAAACTAGCTCACATTTTCTGAAACCAAACCCAACTCAGATTACTGGCAAATAATGAAGACACCACACACATCCTAGTAACATGAATATCAGTGGTTCAAAACCACCCTCCAGAATGTGTTCACACAAGAAAAAAAAACTATATGTAAATGTAACTAATGCTAGGAAGACCCAGTATACTAATATGGTCCAGTGCAGAAATCTAGGTACAAATGGCATACACACCAATAATCACCTACTTAGGAAAAACCACATCTAGGGATCATATTCCTACTCTTCTTGTAATGAGGTGGGTATGAGCCACTGCATAAGATGGAGAGACGGTTAATGTATTTTGAAACCTGAAAACCAGAACGAAGCACCTCAGATTTACTAGAACACATAAAATTGAAAACAGAGACTAGGCAAATACTTCTGCCTTACAGCTCGTTCCCTTGATGATATTAATATTACACAATAAAGACCTTTAGAAATACTGAAGTACATGACAGATTGAAAACAAAAATGATTAAAGTGTGATTGGTGTTCTTTTTAAAGGATAGTTTGTAATATGCAGCCTTCACAATTTAGCTTTTTTTTTTTTTAATAGTGACATGGCTGAAAATAGTGAAGACATTTACAGCATGATTTTTTTTTTTTTGGGGGCGGGAATTTGGTGGTTAATGATCTTGCTCAATACATGAAATAAACATCCTAGTTCACTGAAGAGCAGTTCATTCGTGTCACCTAGTGTTGTACTGGATGTGATTGCCAGATGGCTCCACAATCAGGTAGAAGAGGCAAGCAGTCCCAGCAGGCTAGCCTGCAAAGCTGCCTGGCATTTCTTCTGCGTAATCCAGCCTAGGATGTATAGAATACTATTGCAAAAAAACCCACCAAATATCTCTTCAGTCAATATGTGAAGTCTGCTATGCTAGTATCCACTAGATATAGGGTGCAAGACAAACACACATGTGAAATGTGCGTCTGAATTATCTCTCAGTACAAGTGAAAAAGAAATGATAGCACAGTTTGACTCTTGGTATTATTTTTTGTTTTTTACTCATTTCTGACCTAGTATTTTGTAATCTGAATTTATCTTAGGCTTTCCTTGTATAGTTACTTTCACTGTAAAAACAAACAAACAAACAAACAAAAAAACCCACCAAAAAACAAACCACCACCACCAATTTGCTTATTTCCAAGAAGGTTTTGCTAGTTACTAGACAAATGCAGCTGCAGATCTGGCCAAGTAATTATGAGAACCTGGTTTCAGACCCAGTAAATGCAACCTCCCATTACCACATTTTGTAGTTTAACACCATCTAAAGATGATCTGAAGTGAATATACTGTGTGTTTAAAGTACAGGAATAATTCTGCTGAGGATTTAAATTCAAAAGCTACAGCTCTCCATCACTAGAAAGCCTCCCTGACATAGGCTAGAGAACAGCTACATAAAAGGAAAATTTACATCTAAAATCTTGACAAATCTAGGGTTACCACACTTTATGAGCCATGTCTAATTTGTATGTGGCACATCTGGTATAATAGATATGATATATAAGCAGGCAAATATTTGAAGTAGCAAGTGTTTCCCAGTGTTAAAATAAACACCTCAGCACTTCAGATTTTTGTTCAGCAATCTTTCCTCAGCAGGAGAGGAAGCAAGGAAAGAAGGAAGGGTACTTATCTACTGTTAGGCTCTTATGAATTATCACTTACTCCCTCACTGAAATTTTAGGTCTCAAATCCAAGTAGACAGCATTCCATTTCACTTGGTTCACATCAACAATATTTCACTGCTTACCTTGGCAAAACATCAAACCAGAAAATCTTCACCCTTCTTAACCTCTCCTGTTGGCACACCAGTTCATTAAACTAATACCTCATCACAAATAACCAATTTTCCTTTAAACTAATATAATTCTGTTGTCATGAACACCCTCTATTATAGTCTCAGCCACGTGGAGAATATTTATTCCTTCTTTGCAAGTTAAAGGGGCACAGTTTCTGTCCAGGTGTTTCCTGGTTACTACTACAATTTGTCAATGACTATATATTATCTGTTCTGATGATCACTGAATGCTGAAACCTCCAAACAGTACTTTAGATGAAAAACAGGTTATCAGGTTGTCCTAATGTTCTAATTATTTCCACTCCCAAAACACCTACTCTACTCTCTGTGTCCATACCATGTTGAAATACAAGCCAGAAGAACCTAGAATGATAACATACCTTAAGCAAGAAGCTAATGATGACCAGCAGATATCCTCCCAGACTGAATGGTTATAGTCAACACGTAACAGGTCCTGCTTTTAATTGACCTGGGCTTCTTAAAACAGACATCTTCAATTTTATTCCAAATTTACTTCTTCCCTTTTCCTTCTACATTCCTCCCCAAAACATGACTGTCTTGTATCTAAAATCTTCAGAGCAAATAATCTATCTGTTCCCTTTACTAGCTGGTTTTCAGACAAATCTGGATTGAATTTTCTAGTGAGTCTTACAGAATAGTGTCAGTTACACTAAGTGTACAATATGTTTCACCTATTCTTGCTGATGTCCAAAAAGACATTTACACCTATCTCTGCTTTGCTACTATTTCTGCATAAAACTTTAGGGAGAAAAACAAAATAATCATTTTTGCAACCCACAGATGAAAACAGTTCAGCTTTGTATGTTCTTTCCTTCCTTTTCACTTTACCTTTTTTGAACTATTTATGTTAGTTAAAGAGGAGGTAGCATTGCGCTGAATTTCATACTTGATATTACTGTTGAGTAATACTGAGAAAACAGAAGGTTTAATCCATTATCTATTGTAAAAAAGTCTTACCTGCTTTTAGTAAGAACAGGCAGATGAAAAATAACAGAGAAGGCAGAATGTAAATTCCTGATGACACACATCAGAAATGTCTGATTTATGCATTTCAAGTCATCTGACACAGAAAAAGTGAAGGGGACATTTAAGGTATTACTCAATCTTTTAAAAGTATTTCATCCAAACTGTGTTCAGATTGGTAGGATGAAGAGTTTGACCAGAACAAGGTTTTTTTTCTACCATACAGCAGGTCAAAATCTGAGTTCTCCTACATTTTTTTATTATTTTAATTCTCAGTTGGCAACTACCAGAACTATTTTAACATTAAACTGCTTTTTAAAAAAGAAATTAGTTCTCCAATATCTAGTTTTAATAATTGGTACCATTCAATTCAATTGTAGCATCAGTAAGTTTTCTCTTATCTATCTCAACCATGAAATTAAACCAAGATCTAAAAAATAAGGGAACAAAAAAAATCACTGATAGCAGCAAAATATTGGAAATGTTTGAGGAAACTACTGGCTATAGAAATAAATATAAAATAGGCAGAATTTTTGTTTTCCCAAAACATTAGCATGAATTTGCAATCCTTGTCTATAACAGAGATTATGAGATAGAATAAATTTGTCTAGAAGGTCTTCATATATTATGCATACCTGAAGTTATAACTGATCAGATAAATTACTAAATCAAATAAATTAATTTTATAATACAAATTTTTGTGCTGTGAAAGCCACATTTAGCTGTTAAGCAAAATAACTCTTCATTTGCTCTGTCAGAAGGGTTAAAAAGCCCTTAGGAATATGGCATGCACTGAAATATCTATGACAATACATTCTGTAATCAATTTCCATCTGTGTGGCTGCAGCACATGGCTCTGTGGAAATCTGAGTTAATCAAACAAACTTCAGTTCCTAGGGACAAGATCAGCAATACCCTTTAAATACACTGCAAAAGTGATATTCTGTGCCTGAATATAGTTTTCTAGGCTGAAGATTTCCATACTGCAGGCATTTCAGCCTGCTACGCCACGAATTTTTAATTGTCATTAATTCGTAAAAGCAAGAAGCCTCTTGGGGTAAGGATTCTTTACTACTTGAGGTTTAATAGCATGGTGGTTTAATACTATGGTGCACAAGGACATCTTCCTTCCTTAGTTCCAACTGAATGGTGGCAGAAAGTGGATGCTAAGACAGAAACAAAACAACAGGCAAATAAGTGGAAGTCACAGTGCTTTACTGACCTTCAAGTACCTTCCCATTAAAAATTTTGTGGTGCTTGACTACCACAAGAAACATCCAAGCCACTCACAGCTGCTTTCCAAAAACTTTGGCAAAAGGTGGTTATTTCACTTCTCTTATTTTCAGACAGATAAATTGTGATGAAAAATACTAAACATTCATCAAGCATCAATCCTTAGTAACCTCACATAGTCTACTTACTTAATATTATTCTCTAACACGTGAATTCTACACAACATCAAATACCACACAAGATTTTATATGGGGAATAAAGCAGATGCCTACCAGCAAATTCTTTTGCATCTCACATCTGGTACCACACTTTCATATATAATGTATACACATTATCTTTTGCAAATAAATCATGACTTGAGTGAGAACTCTTTATCTAATTTCCAGTCTTGAAACTTAATAAGATGTAAATTATTTTTTCCCCCTGCATCTGTGGACAGTATTTTTAAACTATTTTGTTCTTTCAGGGAAGCTTGACAGATGGCTTAAGACCATATAAGCATTCTTATGTATTACTTCCTAAATGTAATATCTTGACAAGAAAGCCAGAAGCCAGAAGCACAAACCTAAGAAAACAGAGAGCAAATTTTTTCCTTCTCCTAAGGGTGGGATGAGTGTCTGTATTCAACAAAGGGGGAAAAAAAAGCTATTTTCCTACAAAATCAGTACTTCATCAGAGAGTTATATCCATTGCCAGTAATAAACAGTTCTAAAGCAGCTTGTAAGCCTGTTTTATACCCACTTACAGTATATTAAACAACTATTTGTCCTGAGGACATCAAGTCCTAGTTTACTCCAGCAAAGTGAAGTATAATTTTTAGCCACTAAAGCATTCCTTGCATGTCATTCCTTCACTGTTCATACATCTTAGTTTCACCGCAATGATCATATTGAGCTAATACGCATCCCTAAAAGGAAGCTGGCTCTGCAGCAATTAATTTGCAAGACCAAATTAGTTTCTCCTTAAGACATATAAGAAAAAGCCTTCAGTTTAAAGCAAGTGATTATATACAGGTGAAATATTTTAGCTGAAAAATGATGTGGCTGTATAAAAATACGACTCTCCTCTTCACTAAGCCCAAAGCCTATCAAAGTCTACCAGTAAGTTTTGGGGGCTTAGAAACAGGTGAATGGAATTCCAACTGCCTATCCAAGGATTTGAATAAATATAGTACCTTAATGGGTAGAGAGAATTACAGGCAGTTGGAATTAATTCAGAAGTTTTTCTACTGCCACATAACATGTAATTTAATGTATTATACAATATGTAAAAAGTCCAATGTAATACATTGTGAACCTCATATTTAAAGCATGAATTATGAACGATTTATGGCATTCTGATCAGGTACTCAAACATTATTAGGATAGTAGGAAAGATTAAAAGGATAACTAAAAATAAACATAGCACATCACAATTTGCAGATTCAGTTATGACTGTAATCAAAATTACTACTTAGGATCAACAAAATGAAGTGCCCCCCTTTCTTCACACTCCCCAATTTTCAAACAAAAACAAATTACAAATGGAATCATCACATTCTTAAGTGGAATTATTACAAGAATTATGACTTCAGAAGAAATCAAATCCAAACATTAGGTAAACTATTTTTCAGGAGACAATCTGCCACTTGAACAAGTGAGTATTGGGTTTTTGACCAGGGACTGGTTTGCTAAGCACTCAGAGAACACATTGCTTTTCCCCCAATTAATATTGCTATCTTCTTACACCCTACTTCTTTTACCTTCCTCTTCACAAATTTGTTGAAGAAATATTCGATAAATACAGATAATACTTGTTTCTCTCAAATTCCCTATGTTTTATTTCGTCTTTCCTGTGCCTCAAGCTCCATTTCCCTACTTATTTTTCTCCTCCTGTTTCCTGTTCAGTATGCATCTTCCTGCGTGGAGAGACCAATGATCCATTCAAACACAGATCAAGAAATGTCTAGGACAGTTTATAACTGTATTCCACCACTGCTTAATGTAACATACCATAGAAACTTTGTATTTGCAAAGAATCCTTAAAAACATTTCTGGGGTTTTTATGTAAGATAAGACCATCAGTACCAACAGTGTCAGTTCAAGCTTAAAAAAGCCATTTAGAAGTTCATCCACGTTTAACAGTTAAGCAACATGAACAATGCCAATAAATTCTTTTGAAACTAA
This sequence comes from Picus viridis, assembly GCA_033816785.1. NCBI lineage: Eukaryota > Metazoa > Chordata > Aves > Piciformes > Picidae > Picus > Picus viridis. Next base: position 14,870,904 of record CM066570.1, read on the forward strand.
CATGAGGTACAGTGTTTTATAGCAATCCTGGGGATTACAAAGCTGCAGTGGGAGAACCTCACCTTTTTTTCCCATTTTTTTTCCTTTTTTCTTCCCCCCCCCCCCCCCGCCCCCTCTTTTTTTTTAATACACCATTCTCCAGGCCAGAACATTTTAGGCTACATGATATGAGGTGTGATAAATGCAAGCCTTTGACTGAATACAAACAGATTCTTAAAATATTTTAACTAGGAGTATATGTGAAAATAGATTAGCCCAGGGGGATTTTGGTAAAGAATTCAGATTCTGTGGGATTTTCTTCATTTACTGCTTAAATGAGAAATTACACAAGTTTTGAAAGGTTTTTATTCTGAAAACAGTGAAGGAATTATTCTGAAATTAAATTACTACCTTCTGTCAGCATAAGAAACAAAAAAATATGTGTATTTATTCTTAATAACATTGGAACAGGTGCTGTCTAAACTTCCCTAAACAGCCATGACATAAGTTCCTTAGCTCCTTCCTTAGTTCCTATCTTAGCTCCAATACTGTTGTAAATCTAATCTCTTTTCCTTTTTTTTTTTTCCCTAACAAAAGCAAAGAGATGTGCAAAATGGAAACTGAAAGCCGTGATCTAACTTGGAGATTTTAATAAACTGTATTATACTCTTCTCCCTGTGGAGTCAGAATGATAAATTGGCATCTCCAAAGAATAAGTCAGGCTTCGTGTGACTGCACTTAGTTGTAGTTCAGTGTTCAGAGCTTTGTCATAGTTTCAAATAAAAGTAGTTAAAAGTCAAAATCTAGTAGGCAGCATGTTTGTCTCCATGGCTGACAGTAGCAATTATTCCTGTCAGCTTCTTAAAAATCAGACCAAAATTACTCTAGATATAATTCCAAAGCTAAGGTAGGCCCTATGCATCACTTAAAGAAAGTGTAATTCCAAAAGGAGTTGCCAAAGTAATGCGTACTGGGCTCTGCTTCCTCTCCAGAATTTCCAATTTCTGGGAAAAAAACCAAAACCAACCCAAACAAACAAAACAACAACAAAAAGAAAAGTGCATCGCTCAGTCAATGGGATTCTTTACTACTTCCTGGAGTTTCCTCGGCCTTCCATAATGTGAGCAACCTGCTAATCAAACACATTATCAAGTAATAATAACTTGTTCAATTTATTTTTTCATTAGTCTAATGAATGGAACATAAAAAAGTATGGGGGAAAATGCAGACCCATGACTTGTCTAAGCTGCAAGCTACCCATCGAGGTTAATTAGGGAGATAGGGAGTTTGTTTCATCTGAACAGATTATCAGCATACCTAATTTTACTATGTCTCAACCTTCCCCTTTTTACATCAATGGGTCATGTCCTAGACTGAGTTATTCCTTCTCTTTGAGTGTTTTTAACCTACTACCATAAGTACATGACTTCAATAGAGGCTATCTTCTGGTGTGAAGCTGGATTGGTGGCAATAAGGTGCGGGTTTCCCAGACCACAGAAAGGTATTTGATGAACAGAAGGAAAGCCCTACCTGGTATGTGTTCACACTGATACTACAGAACTCACACTGCTATACTTAACAATATGCTACAAAACGATAATTGAAAATCATGAAATCTCTTTCTCAGCAAAGTGCAAACATTAATCTGTGGGTGCTTCTGGGTAGTTTAACCTTCAGCAACATTTAATTTTTACTAAATAAAAATTGAGGTTCAAAGCCAGACCTGACAGTCACGGAGTTGACAAATGAATAACAACAATAGATATGGCATACTTGCAATTAATATTGTCATTATCTATAACAATATATTACATATTACTATATTATATTCTACTACATATACACTTTTCAAATTTAATCCTCCTCTTAAAAAGAAAAATTAAAAAAAAAGGTGATGATTTGTAACTTCAGCACTGAATTTTCTTATCTTAATATGAAAAGTCTGTTTCAAAATGTCTGCATGAAAACAGCAAAATATAACCGAAACCCTTCCACTTCCATTCTTCAGCTCTCATTTTAACTGTGCAGTCTTACAAGGTTTCCACTCACATGTAACGAAGGATGAGTGCTCCAAGGCTGCAGACGACAATGTGGATTGTTCAGGAACTTCCAGCAGCAGGGTAATACAATATACTATAAGAGTTCAACGTGGGTTAATTGCTCTGCAAAACGGGTATCTTTTTTTTTATGACTCAATTCCCTTTGGGAATGTCAAACATCCCCCTGCACGGACAGAAACCATGCAAGTGGGGGGCCCACTTCATTAACGGGAAGAAAATCTACTGATTTTACATAACAAAAAATGAACAGGAACAGATTTTGCCTTCAATTCCATGAAAAATCAGATGCACAAGGTGCGTGACAGGAAAATAGGGACCTAATTGTTTAGTGCCCTCAAGAACCGTTCACAACAGGTGGAAAGAAAGGCACGGAAAATTGACACAAAGGAGATGACAAATCCTAATACAGAAATCTTTCAGCAAGCATGTAATGAAAAATGGTATTGCAGAGAAGAGTCTGGGAATGGCACAGAACCAAATCAGTGCCCAAACCTTCCAAATTCCTCCCTTTCTACCGGCAAGGAAGGGAACAGACTCTTGGCTGTATTACAGCAATTCTTGTGTGATCTTTTGTTATCAGTCCGAAGGACAACTTTCTCTTAACACTGGATGATATAAAATACTAGTAGTAATAAGTGAACAGAGGACTAAAGTATGAAATATGATATTTAAAACTCAATTAGCAAAAAATTCTGTTGAAATTAATTTAATTTGATTTCAAGGAAACAAACATGTTTTGTTATTTGAGCTTATCTGTAACAACAAAAGGCAGGCAACAAATACCAAATATAAAATAACCCTTGAGGAAAACACACATGTATGCAGCTATTCCAAAACACTTAACTTTCTTCTTTGGGGAATAAAAACTCCTTCATAAAACTCTTAAAAGCCAGTAACCCAAACTATTCCTTCCCAAGAATGAAGGAAGATGGTACTATATCAAGGCTAAATTAAACAAGAGTGATGTAGATTAAACACATAAAATGTCTTAAAGAGCGTCATCACTAGTATCCAACTTCAGTTTTTAGGCTAGATATTCATCAAGCAAAGCATTCCTAGCCCAGACTACAGTTTTAACAGACAGCATAACCAAGGGACCTAAGCTTTTAAAAGAAACATGAACTACTGTGAGAGCTCTCTGCACAAAGAAGTACTCACTATAAAAACTGGCAACAGAATTTTGGTTATGGATCAGTAGAAATGTTAATACATAAAATACACCCACCATTTAAATGCAACTGACCAATTTATAATCCTCTATGATTTAAACATCCAGCTGCAATGTCTCTTTCCTGAAATAAATGCATCCTTCCTGTCCACCATGATATTTTTCAGATCTTCAACGTGCATTTTTGAAGGAGAAGGGCATAGGGGATTAATTTTTACAAGCTGTTAATGTTGGTAATAAAACATTTATTTCTAGCAGACTATTAATGTACAGGGATAGTCACACCATGCTAAAAGACAAAGACTGCTCTTGAAAGACTTTTCCCTCCAACAACCCCATACATCCTCAGGAGAGTAATGCATTAGGGCAGTGATGCAGCAAAACAGCCACCTCCACCAACCTGAGCCTATATTATGAGACATGACTAGCTAAAGAAATACTAAAAGCAGTGAACAGAAAAAGCAGAAAATGGTTGATCGAGTTGAGCCAACAGTTGTAAGAAGAATAATTCTGGCTTGTAGTTAGAGTCCTAGTGCAATTCTGGCTTTCAACAGGTACACCTGATGACAGAAAGAGAACAAGTGCTGTGATTCTATGATGCATTTTGCAAAGGCTGCATCAATGGCAAACATCTACCTATGACATTATAAACCACTCCCCACAACTTACCTCATTTAGTTTAAAAAAAACCAAGTAAGATCATTGAGGTGCACAGAATTATTAAACACGAAGCCGCTGTGTTTGCACAGAGTAAAACATCACAAGGATTTGAAAAAAAGATAATAAAAATTACTAAGTACATAACACAGTTTGCCAGTTTCAGCCTGTTTGTGTCTCTGACCTCCTGCAACTACTCTTGCTTCTCACTAGGTCATACATGCAACATGAATACAACTAAAACAACAGTTTGAAAAGGAACTAGTCTTAATGCTCACTTTCCAAAATTAAGTCTGTATTACAACTCTTAAAAAAATCATTCTAAACCTAGAAAAGCACCAAAAAATCCCCAAACCAGCAAACAACTAAAATGGCACCAATGATGTAATGGATTTGATTTTTCAAACCTTTTAAATGTTTGTGCATTCTAAGCTGACATTTTACTTAAATATCCCACTCAGCAATTACTAAAGCACTTTCATTCTACATCTCATCTCCACTAAAAACCGCCATTTTGGTGTCAAACTCTTCATAAAAATGGCAATTTGTGTTTAAGTACTGGGGAAAAGGGATCCACAATGGCACTGCCTATAGAATACATCCCATTCTGGTTTAATAATGTATCATCAAATCTTCTCCCAATAAAACATTAAAACAGGTTATAAGTTAAAGAATAAAGCTAAAAATGCATATCTAATTAATTCATTTTTAAATGAAATGCCTGTGAAACCATTGCAGCCAATTAGTGCTTCTTCTTGATGATCTTTGAGGTCTCTTCCAACCTTGGTGATTCTGTGATTCTTCACTGACCTCAAGTCTTGTAAGTATAATAACTATGTCTCCACAATGCAAAACTTGTAGTAATATACCAAATGCACCCTCAAAAATAATAGTTTAATACTCTGAGTAGAGGAGATTGAGAAACTGGAACTGCCTCCTGTAAAGTTAACCTGTTCAGGTAGTCTTAGTGTAAATATCTTTGAAGACCAGGTTTCTGAAATGAAACTTACAGAAATAATTTCCTTTTGTGGGGGGTGGGGGGGAGAATCTTTAGTGAGGATTTTAAATTTAAGAAATCAAAATAGAAATGTTGTTAAAAATTGCCTCAAATAATTCAAATAAAGCTTTTAACAGTAAATCATAAAATCAATATTGATCATTTAAAACTATGCCATGTTTAAACAAATCTTTAGTTTACAAGTGGACTAATGTCATTTAATTTTAGATACCTACAGGTGAATTCACACTTCACTTCTTACCTTAGGGCACATAGATGTATGTCAGTGATAATACAGTGTGTACATTAATACTCAAACCGCCAAGAGCTGCCATCTGGAGAGCTAATGAACAATCAAGGGATCCCAAATTAAACCACAGAACCTTTCCTTAGAATCTTTAGGACAACACTGTCAAGTTCAATCTATTCACTTAGCCTCCAGAATCAATTTTTCAAACTTTATGACAGGTCTAATAGTTTCCACCTGTTTCTCTTGCTTGACTTTTGACTGGCACATTACCAGCCAGGGTGGAAATGCACACAAAGACCCCTATTAGGCTCCGGCTGTTTCTCTACTGTGAGGTTGCTCAGCCATTAAATTAGTTCCAGCCCACTTTCTCCTTCCACATCTTAATTTTTTTGGGAGTATGAAGGTTTGGGGAGGTAGAAAGGAAGAGAAACAGAAGTTTGACATTCAATTGGTAGGAAAAGTAAAAAAAAAATAAAAATAAATCTAAAGTCAAAGTTAAATACTGAATTTACCTCAAATTTACTAACTAAATTTACTACTAATCACACTAAGCTCTTGAGGTGTTTGCATCATATTTTCAACCACTACAAACTTGAAAAACATTGAGAGACCCTAAGAAAGTCTATCACACAACAAGTGCTTACTGCTTATATAAACATGGTACTGCAACTTCCCTTTCTGGGAATCACAAATGATCAATAGGTACCTTGTTCCTGTTCTCACACACAAAAAATCATTTTTGTTCAAAGATAAGTTTTCCTTTAATTCAGAACTGACAACTAGAAAAAAGTGTCATACACATACCCTAACAAATTCATATTACTACTTTTGGAAGTATCTTAAGAACTTGACAACTTTTTGCTTCAATAAAAAATTGCCTAATAGGCATTTGCATCGATTTTTACTGTTTCATGAAATGTTATTATCTGTGAAGTCTCAAAGTATTACACCATTTTATTATTCATGACAACAGAGTATTTACAATAATATCAAGCATAATACTTCAGGAAAATATTCTGACTTGTTAAAACAAAGGCCTTTCAAGATAAACTTAATTGCTCAAATTATAATCTCCCCAGTATAAACTGCATAGAGCCAGGACTTCTAGTGTATGTCTTACCTGAAAACTGACTACTCAAGCTGCATCATGGTGAGGGAAATCTGGAGCACCTACATTTGTAAATACCTCATTACATTTGGACTACTTAATGTAATAAAAAAAAATATATATATCAATCTGAGTGCTGACCACTCTGCAGGTACAGCACTTTAAAGGCAAGAGAGCAAAAGTTTCACCATCACTGAAAAAACCAAGATCTCTCCTATTAGCTCCCTTGCCTTTCTTGATAATATAATCACATATAAATTGGCCAGACATTATTTGTGATATCTAAATACATTCACAAAACTCTGAATTATATACTTTAACTTACTGAGATGTGTGAGATGCTACTGAGAACATATATCAAAACCAGCTTGTCACAGAAGAAGGGTCTTGCCCTCATAATCATTTTGTTGGTGTCTTTACCATACTGCTTTTAATCCAGCAGGCTGAACATACTGTGAACACTGACTATGAAGAAACAAATGCTACAAATGCTCCTATAAAATAAGTCTTTTCTTTGTACTCTCTTCTTGAGCTAATAAATCTGCCTATATCCAAAAACCTCAGTAGTAAGACAAGGATGTAGATCTCAGGGAAGGGGAGTCACAAACTTAGCACCTTTTTTTTTTAATGCATGTCCATGAGAATCCAGATGCACACACAGGGAATACCTTGGATTTTTTTTTTTTTTTTTTAAAAAGCACAATTCAAAAGAGTGAAATTGCTTAACATTCAGCAACAGTTAACCAGCAGCCTACAAAGCTCAGAAAAGGAGCATCAAGCTGCCCCACAGGTGATTAAAAGCCTGAGAAAAGAAAATGAGAAGCTGCTTAAATTTCTAGAAGTGGAACAGCATAGCAACAGCACAGTGACAAAAAGTCCAGAGGACTGTAAAAATGGCCTTAGAAGACCTAAAAAGCAAGAATGGCTCTCTAAAAACTCATCTGGAGAGTGAGAAACAAAAGGCTGCAGAAATCAACATGATGGGGTGCAAGAGATGCTGAAAGTATTTGATTCTGACAGTCCCTATATTGCACTATTTTAGCACAAAATGCAATTTTCTAATTTCCTGATTTGCTTTAATACTGCTGTAATGCATCCTCATTAACAGAATTTCTGTGCATATATTCTAAACCAAATCACCTTTATGACTTGCAAGAAGGCATACCTGTAATGTATACTGAGCTGAGAACTACAGCTATTATTGGTGGTCAGCTAAGTAGTTACAATTACATTCAAGATTATTTAACTGATGATGCTGATTAAAAAGAAGTCTGAAACAAAATTCCTGAGGCTATTTTAAACAGAAAAATTAATCTGCAATTTCTGCAGAGAATTTAACACTGATACTCAAAAGTAGCTGCCAAGAAAAGTTATAGCTACACACAGAGAATAATCTGTCCTGAGGAGCAACAACTTCCCTAAGACAGTTTTTTCCATCAGACTGTTTCATGAAATGTAACAGTATAGTCTTTGTACATAGACTCCAACCTAAGATTTAGTAACTGTGATTTTCATATTGTTTAATCCTGGTCAAAACTCTAATTAAGTACCTTCTCAAAAGTATCCCACAACTCATTCACAAGGGTCATCTGTGTGATGATGAAAGAATGTTTAGCGCAAACCTAAGCAACGCGTAAAAAACCCCAAAGAAACCACTAAAGAGCATTTTAGAGAAATATTTAGTAAAAGGAATGAGAGAAAACAGTAATGTTAAAATTAAGCCCACAATCTACTTGGTGTTACTTTCATCAAGTAACTAGCTTAGCAAGTAACTTGTGCTAGAAAATGCATATAATCTCCTACACATGCGTATTTAACAGCTTAAGCATTGCTCTGGTGATGCTTATGCTTTACAAGAGGTAAAAACTCCACTGCCAAGTACAAAGCTGTCATACTCAGATTTGCACATCTGCTATGGCTTGGTATTTATACATTGTCAATAAATATTCTGTGAATACAAAGATCTATTTTGTGTCTTATCTACAAGATCACCAGGCTCTGGGTTATGTGGGGATTTTGTGTTTAGTTGTTTGTGTTTGTTGTTTTTGTTTGGTCTGGGCTTTTTTTGTTTGTTTTATTTTACTGTGGCTAGCTTGTAGTCAACAAATAAACCAAAGAGGAAGAAGTTTCTTTCTGAACTTCATGTGTTACTGCAATTGTGAATTCCATACCAGACAGCTTATTTGTTATTGTCTAGATCACTGTCTTACCCATCTAGAAGATTCATTGTTGTGGTGGTAACTTCAGTAAAAAGAAGAATCTTTCCAAGCTTCTTTGTTTGAAGATTCTCTTGATATGTCTTCAGGCTGAAATGTTCTGATGAGAAGCTTGCCATCTCAGTGATGACTGGCATGAGAGATGGAGTGATCTCCTTTTTGATTCACGGGATGAAACAAATTTAAGGGACACCTTGCTGGATGTTCTTAATCCTTCAGCATCTACATTTCCCTCAAGCCATTTCAGAAAAGCAAGATGGATTTCCTGTGGGCAAGGGAAATAAAAATCAGGCATAGAAATACAAACCACCACATGTGAAGGCATGCAACCGCTCTTTAGAGTACATTAATATTCAGCAGTCATCTTCTACTTCAAAATAAGAAAATTAACTACATTTCCTCTTCAAGGATCAACTTCTGCTGCTTGCTCTAATCCACCCAGTCTTGACTACTTGGTAGTGTCTTCCTAGAGCCGAGATCGTGCTCTTTGGCAGATTAATTAGGCTTAATCTTTCCCTAGGACTGCATTTGTCATGCTTCTAGACGCTGAAGTATGGAGGGCAAATATGCATCTGTATTATGTGGGCTTTTCAGCATGCTGTTTCTTTGCTGGAAGACTTGATTTGAAGGATAAAGCAGCAGCTCAGAAAAACATTCACTAGTTTCTCAGCAGAATACCTGCTATAGGGCTCACACCTTCAGCTAACAGGAAGTTTCGCTATTCTTACTTTAAATATAGACAACAGTGGCTGTTAATTAGCTAGCTAAAAGAGAAGCATGTAAGTCAAGAATGCACACAAGTGAGAAAATTCTACCAGTGTTCAAAATGCAATTTTATGTGTGCTCTGTTTTCCTTGTCCTTAGTCAATGGCACAGTTAGCACACATTTTTGTGCAAAAGATTTTAAATGTGAAATATCCATATACACATATTTTTCTCTCCTTTATTTTAGGTTATCTAGAAATACTCTCTTTTTTTTTTTTTTTTTAACACAAAGAGATTAATTACTGAGATTATTACTTTCCCAGTGACTCTCTGAAATAACTACGACAAATTCACAGAGCTCTTTCTAGAGATACCTAATTCTATTTTGAGAGCTTTGATATGACACGTTTACCATGTCTTTAGAAACTCTAAGTTAACAGCCCATGAACACAGATGCAGGGACTTCTTTTTGCTGACCATATAGCTTAAATTTGAAGGAGCTCTCCTTCTAAAGTAAAAATGTCTTTTATGTGATATATGCAACAAAAAAATTGTGGTTTCTATTTTACTGAAAACCATGTACGAGTGGTTCCTGCCCTTACATTTTTAAGAGGAAAACATTTGACTTTAAAACAAAAAACTTTTGACCACACATATACCTCATCTTCCCATCGCTGCATCTGGGAACCAGAACACAAGCATTTCCTACATGAGTGCTGAGACAGAACTAAGCTCTCTTGCCCTTGAACAAGACATCTGTGAGCTCCAAGCCAACTCTTTAAAACCCAAACCTCCTAAAAATAGTTATCTATCCATGGAATTATTCCAATTTTCCAGGTCCCATTGTTACATATTAAGAAGGAAGGAGAAGAGTGGTTCTGTTCCTAACACCTTCCTATATAGATTTTCCATCCTCAGAAATTACATTCTCAGGTTTCACAGGGTCACTGCTTCTTGTGTGATGTTCTTTGTATGCTGAATATCAGCAGACTTACTAGTTTGCAGCCTTATAGTATGGGAAGCAGATCATTATAAGAAGAAAGGAATAGTCTATTTCCAACTACAATCAGGCAGTAACTTCTCTAAGCCCCAGGAGGATCGAAGAGTGACTCAGTAGCCAAATTTTAGTTACATAAAAATTATGCATCGTAACTGATGATGTGGCATTAAAGGTTTTATAGGCATTTCTCTGACTTGATCTGCATGAAGTGCTTTTATCTTCACTTAGTGTAATATTGTAGCCTTGACAGACTGCTGCTAAATTATTTGTGTGCTATCCTGCTTGTTTCACACACACACACAGAGAATAACTTATTAGCTGCAACTGATATTTCAGAACATTATAGCTTTCATTCCTGTCAGAGATCATATGAAAAAAAATGTGCCCAATCAGAAAGTGTGTCTGCCCATTGCTTTTCAAACACATAAATTCCTTTAGCATAATTGAGCATGCACATCTCAGATACAAAACATAATTTTAACTCACATAAGGATAGGTTTACAGACTTATAGAAACAGACACTATGGTAAAAAAATAAAGTCGGTTAAAGTAATATCACATTCTAAACAATGAAAAGTGCTTGCTGCTATGCATCATAAAGTCTGCTGTACTTTTGCCACAGCATACTTTCTGAAGAGACTGAAATAGCATATATTCATGTGTAACACTAAATTGCTACAAATACACCACACAATACCCACCATTTGTCCTCTTGAATATATTCTTCCAGGTGTTTCCCCCCCCCCATGGTTTTTAGGCTTACTTCTTGATTTAATTTTCTTGTTTCTAATGCACACTTGAACCATTTAAGAACTGCTACATGTGTATAATTCTGAAGCTAACTTCTCTCATAATGTCCATATTTTTACTGAACTGATCAATAACATAATAAATAACTCATAATCAAGAAAAGCAGTTGATTTTTAAAAATTTAAAACAATGTTTTTGTACTTTTAACAAAGCAAAGTTTTATGTGCCAGCATAGCACACACTAGAAAAATTCATCTTCAGTTCAAGAACCTCCTTCACAGGAAGTTGAAGAAACATGGATGCTGAACCAATGTATTTTGATCCCCACAATTATACTGGCACACAGAGAAGTATTTTTCTGTAATGAAATAAAAATATATCAGAAGTCAAGGTTAACCTCTGCTTCAACTCCATTTAAAATGAATATAATCACATCAGAACCCGAACTGTGCAATTTGTTGCTAAATTCAGGATGCAGCTTAGAATTCAAAACCAATCCCTGCCAGTGTCTGCCGTTCTGCAGCAACCTCTGGTGGCCATTGAAATGAAAAGTGTTGGTTCAGGACTTGTCTGACCTTCCACACCTCTGGGAACACATCAGGTGTGTCAAGCAAGGAACCAAGGTAAGATAATACCCAAATTCCTGGCCACTGCTACCCTGACCATTATCAGAATCCTAAATATGCAAGTACAGGTTTTAATTAAGTACACAATCAAAAAGCCATAGCTGTTAGCTATTCAGGCACTACCAGCATAGTATCTGCAGCTACTTTGACAACCAATCATACTAAAATCTGTATTACACATATTTTCCTTTGTAAATATAATCACAGAACCACAACACGCTAGAGGCTGGAAAGGACTTCTTGAGATCATCAAAACCCATCCCTCTGCCAAAGCAAGATCAAATGGGGCAGGCCACACAGGAAGACATCCAGGTGGGTTTTGAAAGTCTCCACAACCTCTCTGGCCAGCCTGCTTCAGTGCTCCATCACCCTCACAGTAACAAAGTTTTTCCTTATGTTGAGGCAGAGCTTTCTATGTTCCAGCTTGTACCCATTAGCCCCTCATCCCAGCACTGGGCACAAGTGAAAAGGGACTAGCTCCTTCTTGGCACGTACCCTTAAGGTATTTGTAAACATTGAGAAGATCCCCTCTCAAGCGTCTCTTTCTCTGGGCTCAACAAGCCCTAGTGTTTCTCAGTCTTTCCTCTTCACAGAGATACAGGTACTAAAAACATACTCTGAAATTGTTATTTATCATTATTGCATCAGTTTTGGAACCGAGTCAAGCTAAATTCAATTTCCTATAAAACTGTTCATTTTTCAAATCATATATTATGTGTACATTCTCTAGAGCCAAGATACTGCCTTCTTTCTGAAAGTAAGAATGAAATTTGACATGTCAACCAAACAACTTGCCAACAAGAGAGTCCATCAGCTTTTCACAGTTAAAATTCTCAACTACAAATTCTGTGTTTTTACAAGAAAATTTTTCTACCTATACTTCAAATGGTAAAAGCACAAATGTGTTTTCAATGCACTGTAAAACAAAACCAAACACCACCACCCAAACAAAACACCACAAACACCAAAAAAACCACCAACCAAAACCCAACACACAAAACAAACACCAACAAAAAAACTCTACCATTACCAAAAGCAGAAAAGCACTAAATTGACAATGAGACATGGTGAGTAGTTCCTCACGAATTCTTCCTCAGCACTCCAAAGCACAACTCAAATCTTCCCAGACGCAAGTATGGAGAGAGAGGAAATTTCAAAGCAGTTACAGCCTCGCTGATCCAGGCCAAGGACAAACAGCTGGACAAGCAGAATTTTGTCAGACTAAAAATGTCACTGAATGAAGTGGTTCTGAGAGGTAGATGTAGCAGATGTTAATTCACAAAATTCATAGGATAAGAAAGTCAAGCTACTGCATACTATGTAGCACTCATCTCCTTCACTGACAAGCACAAAGGTTTATTAGGGGGCAAGATTATCAAGCAAGATCTGACACTGCAAGTTATTGAACTAAAGTTTTAACAGCAATTGTAACATAAAGGAGGAGTAAAAGCTGTACTTATTTTCATAATATCTGCTTTCTATGACTTCAGGAGTTTGGTCAGGTGAGTGAAGAAACCTGATACATAACAGAAGTTTTCTTTAGCTGTTTGAAATTATTTTTATTTTTGTAATAATTAGTTTCATTTTTACCTTAATGCTTATTTTGCAGCTGAGACCGAGAAAAGAAGGAGACATGAGAAAGAAAAAACAGCTGTATATGGACCCTTCTTGGTTGTGGTATAAAGTAACAGAAAATTACAGCTCCTCACGGAAAAGATTTTATTTGCACCTGGGCTCTATCAACCAATGAGACTTAGGCACAGAGCAGAAACTTTCAGTTATAATGGTTTAAAATAATCCCAAATATAAGACTTCTTTCTTACATTACATATGTATAGAATTTTGAGGCATCTTCTTTCTTTTCATATGTATGTTCATATATACACAGATATATGCAAGTGTCTCTCCCAGTAAAGGGTGAGCAACACTGGAACAGGCTGCCCAATGAGGTTGTGGAGTCTTCTTCTCTGGACGCATTCAAAACCTGCCTACATGCATTCCTGTGCAGACTACCCTACATGATCCTGCTTTGGCAGGGAGGTTGGACTTGATCTCTGGATGCCCCTTCCAACCTCTATGTTTCGTGATTTGGGAGTTTCTCTGTTCCACCAAACTCTTTATGATAGGTCTTAAACTCTGTATCAACAGAATTCTTTATTAAGACAAAATTCAGCCACAGCCTAAATTATTTTGGTTTTTTGTTAAAAACATGGAATCAAAACTAAATAGAAGTTAAAAATGTAATGCCATAAACCAAACAAGCAGTATACATCAATCGAGTCTCTCCTTTCTTGGGAGGAAAACCCAGACATTTTTAACTACTGATGCTTTACCTGATGACTCAATATTGTCACTATAATATAATACGCTATTTCAGATGTTGTTTTTTGAGTACATGAAGCCAAGTGTTGGCTTCCAGGATACAAAGCTAGAATATGACTTAACAATTTATCACCTTCCTTCACATAAAACCTAACCAATTCCAATGAAGTACAGCTATTATTTTGGCTTCATTGTACTTCCACAATGTCTGCAGTTCATGCATTGATTCATGTATTATCAGTTGATATGATTAAACCACACATATGTTTATTAACTGCAAACAAGTGACGACTACACAGGTATCAAGTACCAGCCTTTTGGAGGAGCATGTTTAAAGCACAGATATTTATACATATCATACCTCCAATATAGTTAACCTTTTTTTTTTAAACCTTTTTTCTTAACTGGCTGTTTTCAAATGAGTATTATATGCTTCAGGTATGATCTCAAGCATATTTCATATTAATTCTATAGTAGCATTGACAGAAAAGACTAACTTCTAATAGGAAGTGCATGGTATTTGGAATCTTATTTCAGTTTTAGAATACAAAAATATGTATGTGTTAAAAAAATAAAAAATATCTTCTCTTTGTGTTGTACAGCTTTGCTCAACAGTTTAAAAGGTGCTAACTTAGTCACTGGAAAGCTTCCATAGCATCACTTGAATCCAATAGAAACAAATTGAAGTCCAATGTGGTAGTAAGCAGTAGGCCAGTGCCAGCAAAATCATGTCTACAGTGGCTAGTGATTTAGAAAGTCAGCAGCAGGAAAAGTCAGCTATTAGCAAAAGTGGGCAACACTTTGGTAGACAGTTTTGACTAATGAGGCACACAAAATACTTTTCTGATTCTGCTTTCTGTGTTTATACTTTCTATAATAATGCCATATGTTGAGATCTGATGCAGGTGACAGTTTCCTAATAGCCCCGTTTTAAAATCCTGTTCATGCTTCATTATACAGAAAAATGTTTTAAAAAATGAAATGGCAGCAAAACACCTGCTGGAAAATACACAAAAGATACAGACAAAAATGTGACCTTGACAGATCAGATGAAGATCAAAATAATCTTTGTGGTGATCACAGCTTTGACAGAGGAGCTAGAAGAGACAAAGAGGAGGCCTGCTCTTCCTTCTCACAAAACAGCTATACTGGTAATTAAATTGCAGTGGACATCATCTACTAGTTCATCAGGGCTTTGAAAAGCTGTAGATCACAGATGTATTGATTTGTGGGAGTCAAAGCCAGCATCTCGAACCAGCCAGACAAGTTAAGATATTTCATTAGATGGTCATTATTTCAATACTGCTCAGACATCATTAATATGTAATAACAATCACCAAACTACACATCAATGCCTAGAGTTCTCAACAGCTGTTCTTTTAACAATAAGCTTGAAGATAGGTTTTGTAATAACAAACAAAGAGAAGAAACAGAACACTAAAATACAATGTCTATTTACAACACAATCAAAATCTAATTTGAAATATATAAAGCACTCAAATTATTTTTTAAAAAGCATATATAAAACTTATCTTAATATTAACTGCATATAATTCATTTCAAAGTTTAGTCCTTGTTCAAGAAAATAGATTAAAAACTGAGCAAGCTAGGTAGCTTCCTTTCATGACCCCACTGGCTGATTCTAATTTAGCTTCAGATTACTTATGTTTTCATTGTTTTGCATATTTTACTAATAGGAAGATGTATTTTAGCTGAGGTCACCCCTCTAGATTAAGTTGGGGGAGTCTGTGCATCCACCTTACTCTCTTCAGCACTCAGAAAGCCATTACTTTAATGACTGGTGTTTTAGTTCACAGTATAAAAATCATAGGAAGGAGAGAAATCCCCCATTCTCCACTCCCTCCTTTCACCATCCTCTAAAGACCTTCATAAAGATTTTATTATAGTACAACTGTGGTGCATTCTCATTCCATGTTCTCATGAACTTTGATAGTTCCTCGGCTAATATTTACTATGCATTCTCAGGATATAACATAACTAGGAAATCTGTTTCATTTTATTAATAATATTTTCATATTTCCTAAACTCAGCTACAAACATGAGCCAATTGCATAAAATATGGAAGGGCATTTAGAAAAGACGGTGGGGTTTGCTAACTTTTTAAACTCACAACCAACTGGATTTTTATGAGTCTCCAGTGGTTTGGGTAGTTACTCCAGTCTGCAATATACCTTCTCAAAAGAGGCAAGAAAAAGGTAATAATTTCTGAGAGATCATTCCAGTGACTAAGTTCCTTATGCCTCCACTCTTCAGTGTGTTTTTAAAAACCAAGTATTACGTTACATAACAGTTACACGGTGCATCGGTGCACTGTTTCAGCAGTATGGTGAATAAAAAGTCACATATAGAAGTGGGTCCACCTTGCCAGCTGCTATGTGGAATATCTAGTCCAAAAATGAGAAAGTTTTTAAGCAAAGTATGGCAAGGTATCTTTATCCTTTTCACTACAGTCACATTTCTTTGAACGTGAAGCACCTTAGATTTCAACCCATTCCAAGTCTACATGCCCAGTAACTGCTCATAAATCTGTGTCTAAATATGAATCCAAAATTAAATTCAGCTTTACAAAGCACTGTATGTAGGCAGAAAATTAATTTAACCAATGTGCAGCAGTCTATTCTAAAGCCAGACTTCAGGGCCTAGGTCAGAATTCACCATCTAATGAAAAATGTATCAGATGTTACCTTCTGTAAAGAAAACAATGCTGGCAATGAGGTTAGAAATAAGAAAAAGAAATAAATTAGCAAGGAAAATGAAAAATAGTCTACATGTCCATTTTGTTCTATCAGTATCTCTCTGGGCTTTTTAGCACAGCGTTAGGCTTAGGTATTAGGTTGCTTGAAGGCACATGCTATCATTCAGTCATGCTGAACAAGTACAGGAAATGAGGCAATTGCATTTTTTTCTGCATTGTTACATGCAAAAAAAAAAAAAAAAAGTTATCACAAATTCTTAAAAGGATGGAACAATAAAACCAAAACAACAACAACAACAAAGGTGCGCTGCCCTAAGCAGAACATCACAGTTTGGTTTGATTCCTGTTTTGATAAAGCACTACCATTTATGGTTCCTGACTATAAAACAGCCTTTGCAGTCACAGGAAAGAACTAGCTGCAGAAGGCCCCACTGCACTGTCCTCCACGTAAACCAGAGCTGAGCGGAGGAACGAGTAGAACAGCAGAGCAAGGCTGTAAGGTGCATCCCGGCTTTTGCTTTTCTTACTCAGCTGCAGCAGAACAGTCTGGAAGCAATCTTCCCAGCAGCTGCTCTCATCAACAAACTGTTTATTGTAAGAAAGTGGCTGGGTCAAAGGCTAAACGTCATCCAGAACTGAATGCGTATCTTTAAAAAACCCTGAAGCCGTCCATGCATGTGAAAAAAAGCACATTACATATGAAGGAGAGCCATATTCCAATCTGAAAGGCCAAAAGTCTACTTAAACAAAAACTCCTTAATTTGATGAAGCAGTATTTTATAATGTTGTACTAACTTACTGTACCTTATGCTGATTTTGAAAACTGTGCAAGGTTTGCAATAAAAACAGAAGTTGTTTAAAATCGTCTGTGTTTTAGGTTAAAAAAATAAATAAATAAATGGAATTCTATTTAAAAATATCCTAAAATATACACTGAACAAGTTAGCGCCATGATCACCTACAACAACAGCAAGAACTCCTCTAATATAAGTGCACCAGAAATGTGTTACACAAGTTGAAAAAACAGGTTTAGGCTCAGCAGTTTAGCAAGAAGAAAAATCGCTGGGTTTCTGATGCAGGCAGCAGAGCAAGAGACATATTAAACACAAGAGTATTAAATCCCTCACAAGCAGTTGCCAAGTCAATTTCAAATCTTCTTTGAAAACTTTTCAATGCAAAAGCCCCTTCTTGGATGTCAAAACCTCTTCCAGTATTTTCAGCCCTGTTGAGAATCACTAAAGGATTGAATTTAACTAGGTTTTAAACCAAACATACTAAAAAATGTAATTGCATTTTACCATATAACTATATTTAAGCCCATGAAAAGAAACACAAAAAGAAAGAAACAAAGATGGTAGGCGTCAGTGCCATCCCCCACATTTAGTACAACTTAGTAACATCCATAACAAAGTTTTGGTTTAAACTAAATGATACTAAAAATTAGAGGACCAAATCTCATTTAGTAGCTTGTACCTCTTAACCTCAGAAATTAAAACACTATATGGCCACCTCTGCAAGGCAAAATGGTATCATAACATAGCACAGTAATTAGGGTACTTTAGCTGCAGCAGACTATAAAGCTGACTTTCAGGGTAAAGGATCAACAAGAACAAGGTCTACCTTTGACATAACATCACTACATAACACTTCACAAAAATGAGCATTTCAATGAAAGGGCTGATAAATCAGAGGATTAGTAGGTGTTGATTTATCCTACCAGAAAAAGGTGTGATAAATTATGGTTTGACCATTTAATTCTTCATGACACCTACTTTGTAACAGAACTGTTGTTATTTTCTTGAAGTGCACAGTAAATTGAGCATATGTGCAACCGTGCTAAAAATAAGTATAAGGAAACCAGGCAGAAGGGAAAAGGCATTCCATTTTTTGCCCTCAAATCTGAACATTATGTATATTAAAGTGAGAGAAAAAGAAAAAAAAAAATGAAAGTCCTGTTTAGAAAAATAAATTAAGATATAAATCTAACCCTAAATGCTGTACACATTTAAATTACTCTCAAAAGTATTTCTATATTGACTAGGAAAAAAAAATACAGAAGAATTTTGTTCTCAGCTAACAGGGTAATAAATTAGATGCAACATATTCAGCTGGTAAAACTAGCTCTGCTAAACAGCTATCATGTAATAGTACTAAACTTTTTTTTTTGTTTTAATTAAAAACTGAAGATAAAATTGTTTGCTGAAAATCTTGGAATTAGTAGCAGAATGAGTTAAGTAAATAAACCCTAAGAAAATATTTTTTCTTAGCACCAATAATATACAATTCTTAGTTTAAGGTTTTCCATCAGGTTTGTTTTGCCTTTCAACAGGTTTATATACCTGAAATGTGAGAGAATTTAGGAGTTCATGAACAGTGTAACAGGAGCCAAAGATTCTCCTCTTCGCAATGCAAACGTGCATTAAATTCAAACGACACGATTTCAGCTGTACCTTGGGTTTGCCTCATCCGAGCAAGAGCTCCCAACTCTGTCATACTGTAGGGGTTTTTGAGCTAAAATGCCTGTGGAACATCAGGGTGAAACCACAACACATTTCCACATGTACCATAATTCAGAGATTACAATGCAGTTATGCCCCCAATGTTGCACAGTTACTGTTCAAGATGCATCATACATTTTATAATCCTTTCCCAAACATATTCGAGTTGTCAAAACAGTTACAAACAAAATTATACTAAAAGGTGCTAATTTATTGAACATTACATGCTGGAACAGCAAGAACATGCTTGGTACTCTGCAGATAAATAAAACAGTATTAAGATAATAACTACCAACTTTCACTGTCACCAAGATCTCCATGCTATTCAAAGATCCTTAAAAAAAACAAACCCAACACATTAGCATGACATAATGGGATTATTTTTTTTAAAAAGTACACCAACTATTTTTATTTAGCTGAGTCTATTAAAATAATTTCATACTTACAACAGAGATCATAAACAGCTCTGTCAAATTTTTATATTAATATCAAGAACTCTGAATGAAGCCTCAATAATATTCAGTTTATCACAATTATATTTTTTTTTTTTCTTATTAAATATGGGGGAAATACAGTATTTGGGGCTGCATTCACTTTAATCAAGTTACATACACCACTAATTTCTACTCCAGGAAGACTCCATATGGCATACAGAGCTTACAGCACTGCAGACAACGCAGAAGGAGTCAAAGCTCATGACTAAAGTTCACGGTTTTAGGAGTGACTCTGGAATACAAAGGCGCAAAGAAGCAAACAAGAACAGACTGGAGACTAAGACAATGTATGAAAATCAGTCAACAGGAACAAATACAGGCAGCCAGAAGAATTTTCTTCATTCTGAAGGACTTAGGATTCTCTTATCTCTGAGGAAAATCACCTATTTCTGTGCTTAGGGATATTTATGCTCCATTACTGTTAAGAGTTAAGGGAAGATCCAACCTCTCAAACAAAATTTTGCAATATTCACGAATGCAAATGGTAAGATTGCATAGAGAATGTAGTTAAAAGAAAACTCATTTAATAAGATCCAAGCACAATACTTGGAAACAATACTCTTGCTTTATTTTAACACTGAGCTGAACAGCACACCTAAAAAACATGTCTTCATTTTTAAGATTTTTTTTCCCATTAAAAATTAGTATTAACCCAGGTAAGGAAATATCTTGGGGGCAGCATTCTAGATGGAACAGCAAACCGTAAACTCAGGGAAATACTTGGTGAAAACTGTATAAACAGTAAACGCTTTGCTGCATATGGGCACTAATGTAGTCTGCTGCAACGGTTAGTGACTCCAGTGCCAGTCTCAAACTTTTAAGTGGAGTAACAGTAGAGCTTAGGTCAGCAGTCAGTGAGTGAAAGCAGATTCCAACCCCCAAGGCACATGGCTGTACCACACATTTTCAAGCTCCTGAATGACCACAGAAAGTGGTGGAATTGAAACTATTGAACTCTCTTGTAACACCAAAATGAAAAATAGCTAAGGTCTGGGCAAGAGGATCTTTTTAAAACTACAACATCTTACTCAGACTACACTTCTACAGTCAAGAACCTGTGAGAATGATGCAAAAGCTTTGAAAGACCAAAAAACCAGCCCAGTACACACCCACCTCAAACGTGAACACTTAACTGATTAAATATGCACCACTTTTGTTGAAGACCCTTAATTAATAGTCCCAAACCAGAGGATTAACATCTAAAACCAAGTTGTCTTGAGGGGAAAAGTTTCAGGAATTACTTCAGTCAACACTAAAATAAAATAAAAATTAAAAAAGGGGGACAAAAATTAGTTTAAATGGCATCACCAGAACAGTTCCACACAAACTACTGAACTCAAGTTGCAAAGTCTGTATACTCGGTCTGAGACATCTGATGAGTAATTTATTCTTTGTTAAGAAGGGACAGTTTGGATTACCTGTTCTTGAACACAGCCAGGTAGACAGAAGACTAAGAACAAAGCAATTATTATTTAAATTCTGAGTTGAAATTTTGATGTATACTTTCAGTTTGTCAAGCTAGTATTGTTACGAAAGATTCAGGAATGTGACAGCGGCTGCAAAAGCAACATTCTAGCAGGAAATTATCTCATGCTTGTAAGAGGAAGAGACATCTTTGAAAAAGTGGAGAAATTGTCTTGTATAGAGTATTAAGAATAGCATTATAGTAAGGTATATTGTAGTTGCAGAATGTCTAATTTGTTATTCCTGGACTAGTGATTGAAGGCCATCGGTAGAATAGATCACACAGGATAGAAGAAAGGTTGAAGACACTTTAAAAGAATACTGAAGTCCACTCCCACCTCCAAAAGGCAACACTTGCTTTAGATATCCTTCTCACAGTTATCCTTATGGAGATATCCTTCTTACAGCTATCCATTCTTATATACCAGATCAACACTGTTGCTTCCCAGATGTTGCCTACAGCTAAAACAGGTAGGAGGAAAACCTTCCCAAAATAGCAAGACCGGAAGAAACACTCTTTCAAATGACTAAATAACTAGCACTAAGCAGAAAGGGGCAGCTCTTGTCAAAAGCTGTGGCTGCTCAAACAATATGAATATAAACACAAAGCAGCAGCCACATCAATATAATAAGCCCCTTTAAATCTGTACCTTTTTCCCAACAGTAGCCAGCAGCAGATTCACAAGAACAGAGTGAGCACAAGCTAACTTATCTCCTCTTCTAGCAACCTACATCACAAGGATTTGTTAGCCAAAGAGCTTCGTTAGCTTCAATAAAGTATTCTCCCACTGAAGACTCAGTCCAAAACATTCCTGATATCAACTATGCTCATTTAAATTAATGACAGAAGTATAACTTCAAGTGTTTTCAGGTGTTTCTAACAAAACCTCAGGAGCTCAAACAAGCAGCTCAAATATTTATGGCAATTAGCAGCTCATACTGCTTATGGTAACTTTGTGAAAGTGGCCCTCTACAGGAAGCAAAAATTAAGAGTAAGCGTTTGCTTTCAGTTACTGTATTTTCTTTTGAATCGGCCAATACATTGTACTAATATACTAACATGTAAAAAACGGTCCAACAAAATAGAAAACTAACTAGACACCTTCAATTTCTGCAGCTCCTGTTCAGGTAGCTGTAGTATATAAACTATTTGTCAATAATTTGACAAATTATTTGTCATGCCCACGATTCCAGTTTGGAAAGAAAAAACAAAAGTAGTCTATTTTCCACATCAGAAAAACAGCTGTGATAATTACTTATTTCATGTAATGAGTTCTAAAGTAAAAAACCACACTGTACGCAGTTCTTTATTTACATCTGGATTATTATGCATCAAAACACAATTCTTTTTCCTTATCTTGCAAAAGAATTTCAGAAATACCAACAGGAATTCATTTTCATCATTTATGACTACATAGAAATGCTGAGACATCCTTCCACACAGTAGATGTTTCCATCTTAAAATTCAGAAGATCTTAAGATGTTTTCCAGTTTCTAGAAGCTGTACTTATACAATAGGTAGAGAGCATTCAGGCACAGTTCTTTAAATGAATGCAGTGGGGATACGATTTCTCCAACTGAATATTGCTCTTCCTTTCAAAAAATCTTTATAGTAAGAAAAAAGTAGTATTTCTAATTAAGTTATGATCTACTTCATCAGCTGAAAAGCAATTGCAACCTATCACTTTGTTGCAAGTATAACATCACAAAAGATACAACAGAGAAAAGAAAATACATGCACGGTACTGAGTAATACACATTATATCTGTATTTCCTTTCACACTTGGATCTCAAGAAATACAAATCACCTTATCTTTACTTAGATACTCCCTCTGTAGTTGTTAAAACACGGTATTCACTTTATTCTAAGTGTATACTGAAGGGCAAGAAGCTGAGAAAAAAAATCTAGATGCAGGTGGTATGAAGAAAGCTTTGAGACTCAGCAGTCTGGGCACTCACTTCTAAAAAGTTAAATTATGTAATGGATCTATCGTTCTGTCTTCAAATGTTGGTTCTCAGCATGTGCCAATATTTCAAATTTATTACAGCCACTACTACTCTTAAGCTGCAGTAAAGATTCTTGCCAGTGTTTAAACAAGTAGAGACAGATTGTACTAGTCTCCTCAATACTGACTCAAGCCTGATAAGGCTTGGCTTTAACAACCATTTTAATTGCACATATATTCAGGTTTCACAAGATGAGAAGTATATTTTGAAGTGTTTTCTGAAGTAGCACTTAAAACACTTAGTTCGGTAGAACCATTTAGTACACACTTGAGAAATAATACACACTAGATAAAGTGATTCTCTGTAAAACAAGCTGTAAAAATCAATGTTTTGCTTTAATCTTACATCTTAGTGAAACAATCGGTCTGAAGCAGCCCAGATTTTATAGCTAAAAATTATTAGATATGCAGTATAACTAGCAGCTGTAGGAATGCTAGAAAATGGAGTCATTCAAGTTGTTTTATACATGGTCAATTCTTGCTCCTTACCTCTGCCTCTTCAGCTGTTGCCCCATTCCCCTCTCTCCTCCTCCCACATGGTGACTGTCTTCTCTTTCATCTGGTATCAAACTAGATGCACTACCTGTTCCCTCCTGAGGCTTTTCTCTCTCATAGTAGTTCTTACCCTCATCAGTCAAGGAGCATGCTGTAATTTACACACTAGAGGAATAACTCCCGTCTCAATTTTTCTCATTCTTCTCCAGGGTCAGGCGTCTTCTCTGGGCCTATGTCACTTTCAGAATGTCGACTATCTCATGCATTTATTAAGGAAGGGGTAAAGAAACAGGACAATTTCTATAACTTCAGGTTGCCAACACAGCTAATAAGATTATATATGGACTTCAAAACCCCCAACATATTAAGAGACAAATATACACACAGACTTACACAGGTCTGAATATATAATTACATACTGACGTAGCGCCATACCTAAGTACAGAACTTTATCCCTGTTCTGGATCCTCTAGTGTTTGCAAAAGGAAATGCTGGCATATATATAACTGTGACCAGCTGAAACTTTTAAAATTAAAACATGCAGTCCTGTGAGGCACTGCTCTGTATAATCCGTAAGAATACAGGTTGCCCTGATGGATGTAGCTACACAGCACTTTTACAAATGCTTTTACTGACAGAAGAAAAATACACATGCCATGAAAACAGACAGAACAAGACTTTTTTTATGATTTTTTTTTTTCCCTGAGAAAACCTTCCTTCAATATTCATGTAAATCCTTTGTAATTAATGTCAGCGCCACAACTGCCAAGTAACCGAGCACAGCGGTTTACTAAACTGGAACACATTCGCCTTGTTGCGAAGACAAACTACAATCCAAGTGAAAAAAAAAAAAAAAGCTTTCACACAGCAGTTCCAGTAGAAACTACAGCAAACTTTCTGATTTAACCTAACAGCTGTTCTTTAATCAGCTTTTCACTAAAGAACTGCATAATGTCAGCCAGATAGTCAAATGCCAAATTCCATTCCCACTGCACCTGGAATTTCAAGACTTCCTCAAAATGTCAGAAACCCCAAGTAATTTCTTAAAATGAACCATCACATGATAAACGCAACAGAAAGTCTCCAAGTCAGTCCCTTCCCTAAGAAATGCTGACAGTTTTCATCTTCATTGACAACAAACTAAGAATAGTGGAATGTTCTTTGAATTAATGCCAACTTTAATTAAAGTCCCATCTTCATTTTCCACGATAAATACTGCTTGATAAACTTAAATAATAAACTTGCTGTTGCAGACAATGTTTTTTTCTGATACTATTACTGTGTAACTGAACTGTCAAAAACTGCCAAGAGTCAAAGAAATACATTCAGAAGACTTCAGTGTGGTAAATGCACTGTTTCAAAACCAGCAAAGTCTGCAGTTTTATTTTATTATTTTTCTGGTGAGCAAAATAAGGACACATTTCTATTTCCCCTTCAATTAAAATACATAACGTTACATCGTCTAGCCATAATTTGTTTAGAAGTAAGGATAAAAAAGAAGCACTAATTAAATTGTCAGATAAGCATTATTATTACTTCCCATTGTGGAACTGTATCGTCATTTCTAAGCAATGGTAACACGATAGCATCTCACAGCACTCCAGCTGATGCCAAGCCTGTTCTCATTTTCCCAGTCTCACTTACATAAATTAGCTACAGGCCCCACTGACAGTCAGAGAATCTCAAGTTTTTTTATGTTTGGAAATACTCCACTTTTGTCAGATCCCTACCAGTGAGGTCATAATAAATAAACTGATGCCAAATTGCCATGGATCTCCAGAGTGTTTGCCACAAGTTATGGATTCTTGCTATCTAAATCGCCCATCTGCTCAAAGGCAGTACCATGAACCCTGACTCCAAAAGGTTTCTCAGTTACAACTTTTGAGCACTGAAACAAAATACCAGCCTTCACATTATGATAGAATGTGAGCCTGTGGTAGACACATACAACATGAATTTGGATTAGCCTGCAAAAACCTGTGGATGTTACTACTTTAATTTAGATTCCCAAGACAAACCGAAACTAAGAAAACTCAGCCTCACACACTGGCTGGCAATGCTCTATGAGCAGTCTACACCCAGAACAAACCCCAACCAAACAAAACCACAACCAAACCAACCCACCCCAAAAATGCCCACCCCATAAAGCTATTGTCTATCATTTCAGGAGTGAGAAGTTAGCAGAAGACATGAACACCAAGCTCACAAATGTTTTAAATATGTAATATATATCAGCCATCCTGACAGGATAATAGAATTTTCCATTCACTACAAGTACAGAAAAAACATACTTAGTAAAGAAAATTATTGTGAAGTATCATGAACACGGACTTGAAGCAAGGCTGGAAACATGATAGAATTCCACTTCAATGAGTGGCACTTTGGTCAGATGCCAGCACATAATTTCATATCAGAGTTAGCTCCACAATAAGATTAAATGCTACTTGGTACAAAAGCATTAACTTTTAGTTTTCACAGCAGCATAAAGACCCTTTTTATGGGGACTACTATAAACAAGATATTTGCTTTCATTCCTCAAAGCTTCTTGCATTTTCTAAATGATGTTAGAAAACATCTATTGAATCAATACACAGCTAAAAAATTGCATACAAACCATAATGGAACATAAGTATGCTATTCATTATTATGTGCCTACAAATGTGATTTGTGGTTGTTTAACACAAACAGCATGCTTGCTGCTTCGTGCAAAAAAGAAAACACATCTTTTAACTAGACAACTGTAAAACAACGGGAATGTTTGACAGATTTCTCTTTCCCCTTCCCCCAAATAGATGGCAAATATTTCCTGAAGGTAAACAACAGAAAAGCAAAAGGTAGCTTTAACAACCACCTGGAATTACTTGGCTCCACATTTGGAGTCTCCTTTCTCTCCAATCAAGATTTCTTAATTGAAAATGTTTTACTCTATTTTGACATGACATACCATCGATTCCTGTGGAATTTTAAAAGCTGGCTTAAAATTGAGGATATATTATACAGGGCAATCGCTGCAAACACGCAAGGCTACTTTAATGCAAATCTACACACAACACACGCCGCATAAAATGTTTTCCATTCTTTCCCCATTTCTCACTTTGCTGCGCGCGTTCTAAATCCAGCTCTCAAGTGCCCCCTTGTGGTAAGGCACCTTCCCTCACTGAGGCTGCTGGATTAAAGTCACGACTGCATCCAGTTCTCAAGAGCAACAGAGACTCCCTGTGACTTTAACGTAATGCCAACACCATTCTAAGCTCTGCTAGCTAGGGACGCTGATCAATACCAGAGTCTCGCAGTGCTGGTGAATGCACTGAAAATACTTGCACCATGCCAGCCCTCCTTCAATAAACAGCTTTGGGGAGAAGTCTGAACAAATGCAGAGATTGGCCTCCTAATACTTACAGAGACCAGCATCAACAAAAGTTCAGCTGTCATATCCCAAGTGTGGACTAGTGAGTTAGCACGGAAGAAAAACAGCCTCCATCAAACACTTCAATATTATCCAAAAGTTAGTGAAAAAAACCCAAACACATAAACAAACAAACAAACCAACTTGCATAGTTTCATAGTCAGAGACTAGATAAAAAACAAAAACAAAACCACACAAAACCAAACAGCTTCAGCAGAGAGCCATGGAAGCCTAGTTTCCTCTCATAAATGTCTCATACTTTAACTGCAATAGCCCTTATATTTTTCTCCCTGCCCTCTGCATACAGCCATTATTACTATGCTCTGACATCTTGCATGCCTTGCCTCTCTACAGGGACAGCTAAATGCTTCTCAGCAACACTGGCAAAAGAATTTTTTTTAAGAACAAAACAAATTTTCAAGGCAATTTAATGATCCTCACTGACCCAAGCAGTGAAAACAGCTTGAGAACAGCAGAGCTCCAGTCAACAGCAGAGACCTCATACTTCAGAAAGCACTGCTCTGCCTTGCGCTCCTCCCTTATTTCGGGGTGGAGAAGTGCTGTGAGATGAAGGAGACAGTTGAGTATCACAATTATATTCTTTCTGACAAAGCAGTGAGCTGCTTTCATCATCACACTCCCATGATCTCTTTCAGCTCTGGGGAAGAGCATATGTATCAGGAAGCCAATCTATGGTAACCTGTTACAGTTCATGTCATTGCAGCTCCCCATAAGATCATCAATGGAGCTGGTATCAACTCCACCACATCTATTCTGTATCTCTAAGCTCATCCATAACCACCCATGGCATCTCTTTTCACGGTAGTAATACACTCAGTTCCTCACGAGTTCTTGCTTACCACCTCTTGCCCTGCCAGCTGGGAAGAGAGCAAAAGGGGTGGGTATTCCTGTTAGACCAGTGTTCAGGCAGTTCCACTAACATCTCTTTATTGCCAGGCAAGACTGACAGGTTGCCTTTACATGTAATAAAAGCTTTGAAAAACATCCTGCCCTGGACTGTACATTATAAAGTTTGCTATAGAAATTCAACTTCTTCTAAGCTTTAACCTCAGGAAAATGCATTAAAGCTAAGGTGTTGCTGTGCTGGCTACTGGTGTATTATGATACGCTTATTGCACTGGCCACGGTGTAAATGTAATCTCACCCAATTGATGGGCCAGGTCTTGTCCAGAGCAATGCAGGTCTTTCCCAAGAATACCCCCTGGACATCTGCCCTGTGGAAGGATAACTACAAGTGGCAGGGTGTGTGGGAGTGTATGGGCCAGTGCCTAGGACAGTGGTCACCTCAGATTTCACCCGTGAACAAGTGCGAAATCCTGACAAACCAGTAAAGTATTTGGAGAAAATATGCTGTCAGCCTGGAAATTCCCAAGAGACAGAAATCACTGCAATGTGCTGGGGCCTGGCCCATGCCTATCAAAACCTTCTCATCACTGTACAGAGCATTCAGGGGCAAAAGAAGGTCTCTGGACCTACAGGCAGACCAGCAGACACTGTGGCTACTCAGACCTCAACAGCAGGCATAGCAGCTGCACCAGAGAACCAGCCTGTGCTGGTATCCATCACCCCTTTACAGGAAAAAGAAACATACAGAGGAAAAGCCAGAGGTGCTCCCTCTGTCGTTATCCCTGGCATTGAAAGATGGCTAAGGACAAATGGTGGATGAAATGACTATCAGGCTCCAGCAAGAGGAGGAAGGTTTCTCTTTCTCTGCACAAGCCCGTGTTTCAGCTGTGAAGGAACTGTCCCAGGAACTCCATCAATTCAAAAAGAACATGTTCTATTGCCCATATGTACAGCCCCACATCTCAGCTACTAGGGGCTGGTGCTTCCCTGTCAAAGAGAGAGAATATAGGAGATACACATCACAGTGTACCCTGTAGTTTTACTTACCCTGACCATAGGCAGGACATGAGGAAGTGCAAGAGAAAACCCACTTCAGTCCTAACTATGCGAGTCTGAATTACAAGGAAATTCTCCTTAGAACGCTGCCCCAGTTTCCAGTGGAAAAATCACCCCAAAAGAGCAGAACAGCTGATACTGTTTCTGATCCTCCTGAAGAGGCTTCCAAAGCATCTTCACAAGACACAAGCGATTCCATTCAGAATTAGAGGGGCCCTGCCTCCAACCACATGGAGCAGAGGGACAAATGGGTTTATTGGACTGTATGGATCTGATGGCTTGGCAATTTGAACCCACAAGAGTACAAAGCTTTATCATATACAGACCTACACTGTACTCTGATACCATCAAATTACAAGGGGTGGAACCCATCTGTGTATCTGATGTGACAGGGAGATCCCAAGAGCTGGATGTATTGGAAGTTGAGCACTGGAATGCAGGTCACAGTCTGCTTCCACTGGGAGGGGTGGGAGAAGTCACTGGAATTGTGGGGCAGTGTTTTTACCCCTGGGCCCCCAAATTTAGACTAATGATGGACTGATCCAGACTGTACTGCAATAGGGTGGAGCTCCAGAGCATCTGCAGGGAGAAATTTGTTATGTACTGCACTCATTTTGAGTGAGAATGGATGGTGAATGATGCGGTCATGTGTTGTATGATGTTAATTGCCGCTGGTATAGAATAAGGGGTGGAGAATGTCATGGATTCATCTGAATCTGCTGACAAGTTACTTTCCCTCATGATCTTTTTGGGCAGGGGCTTGCCTGTGAAAGCAGATGTACACAGATCTATTAGGAAACTACATTAATAAGGCATGCAGAATAATAGAAGATTGAGGAGAACAAAAATGCGCTAAAGTATATGGTACTTAATCCACCTGTCTTTTACACCACTGTATGACATTTTAAGACTGTTTACTAAGGAACAAGAGGAAATAGTGAGAAACAAGAACCAGTATCTTGATTCCCACCTGCAAATTTCCTTCCCTTTCCCTTTTAATCCATCTTCACTCATGGTGCACCTACCTTCAAGTCCCGCAGTTCATTCCCCCTCTGTATGCTAAAGAGTAAGGACAGAAAACAAAGGAGTACCCTTCCTCCCTGTTACTCTGTGGCCACCCTTTGCTTGGCAAGATAGACAAAAATTACCATAATCATTCTCTTAGCCATTCACAAGAGTGAAGTAAAAACACATCACCTTAAATCTCTACAATTTATTCTGATATGCCATTGAGCTCTCTCTTATGCCCAGCACTGCCATGGAGCTGATGCCCAAAAAAAGCCCGAAGCAGCCTAAGCACATTGGAGACTGGTCTTTTTTTCTGTGCTGGAAGTGCACAGGATTTAGCCAGCAAATTTCTCATCAAGTAGACACAAACCAGGAATCTCACTCTTCAATCAAAGTAGCATTAGCTCTCAGAATAGTTTTTCCTCTGACCAAGAGAGCTCTGAACTGTCAAAGCCAGAGACAGGCCCATCTATGTTCATTATCAGAGGTACTGTCAAATAACCACAAATAACCATCCCCTGCCAGAGGGCCATTTGTTTCAGAACCACATGCTTAAAACACAGAATCGCAGAATGTCAGAGGTTGGAAGGGACCTCCAGAGATCGAGTCCACCCCCCTACCAAAAGCAGGGTCAATTAGGGTAGTCTGCACAGCAATGCATCCAGGTCGGTTTCAAAAGTCTCCAGAGGAGACTCCATAACCCCCCTGGGCTGCCTGTTCCAGAGCTCAGTCAACCTCACTGTAAAGAAGTTTCTTGTCATGTTGAGGTGAAATCTTCTACAATCAAGTTTGCATCCATTGTTCCTTGTCTTTTTTCTGTGTACCACCAA
Organism: Picus viridis; assembly: GCA_033816785.1. Lineage (NCBI taxonomy): Eukaryota > Metazoa > Chordata > Aves > Piciformes > Picidae > Picus > Picus viridis. Next base: position 14,901,582 of record CM066570.1, read on the forward strand.
AAAGAGAGTGGCCCCATCCACTTGACACTCACCCCTCAGATATTTACATATATTGATGAGACCCTCCCTTAGTCTTCTCAAGACTAAACAGCCCCAGGTCTCTCAGTCTCTCTTCAGAGAGGAGACGCTCAAGTCGCCTAATCATCCTCATGGCTCTCCACTGGACTCTCTCCAGCAGGTGTCTGTCTCTCTTGAATTGGAGAGCCCCAAACTGGACACAATACTCCAGGTGTGGTCTCACCAGGGTAAAATAAAGAAGGAGAAGAACCTCCCTACACCTGCTAGACACATTTTTCTTGATGCACCCCAGGATACCATTGGCCCACTTGGCCACAAGGGCACATCGCTGTCCCATGGAGAACTTGCTGTCCACTAAGACTCCGAGGTCTTTCTCAGTGGAGCTGCTCTCCAGTAGGGCAGCCCCTACTCTGCACAGGCGCCTGCTGTTACTCCTCCCCAGGTGCAGGACCCTGCACTAGCAAACAGTGGGGATTATTATTAGAATCTGGACATCGGACAGAAAGAGCTTTTCCAAAAAAATGCCAACAACACTGAAATAGTTTTGGCTTACAATTGGTATTTGCAAGTTTTGTTATTAAAAAAATAAATAAAATAAAAAGATAGTTTGAGGAGGGGAGGTGGAAAAACACAAACCAAACACACTCCCTGCACACACGCGCAATTCAGTCTTGCAAGCTAACAAGTAACTTTGAATTTATTATAGGGAAAACTTAAAGGGCATGAAGTTAAATTACAATATTATTTTTTTTATAATATTTTATTATCAATCCTTGGGTTAAGGTTTACAGATAAGGTCTTCAGAAAGCCACTACAGAGAAAAAGCATACTACCTGCCAGAATGTAAAGGGTTTGCCAAATGCACGGCACTGCCTAACCAGCCTAGCAGAAACAGAGTTTTTAATGGCAAAAAGAGAGTTCCACACATGGCATGCATTAAATCTGTTCCCCCAAAAGAATTAGTTGTTCCAGCAAATACACATTTTTACTGGTACAGATGTATTTACATTGCTGTATCTATTTTTTTTTTTACCCCCAAAGCAATTTTGCCATAGAAGACATTTTCATTCCTAGCCAAGAGACAAACTCGCAAAGCAAGTACAAAGATTTCTTGCAATAATGCGCTGTTCATCTGAAATAATACACCTACTTTGTTGACAAAAGTGTGGGGGAGGAAGGTTAGACAAACTATTTATCAGTGATCAACAGAATCCTTTTAGATCTTGTGTTGTGCACTTTTCATTCAACGTTTCTTAGGTGCTTAGGTTACTTGCAAGCTACATAAAAAAGCAAATTTCCTTTCCAAAACAAATACTTCCCAAGGGCTCTTGTTGTTTGGCCTACTGGCTAAAAACAGGTAGGGATGATAATTACACTTCGGGGATGATAGAAGAACATAAGTCTCCAATTTTGCTGATTATATCTTTCTGGTTCACTTTTAAGGATGAAAACTTGAATAGCAATGGAACTGTGGCTTTGAAGTTTCAGTATAACTATCCCTGATTTTTTTCCAAAACAAAAACTTGAAGTTTCATAGTTGAATCTCAAGTTCTACAAAACACATTAATAGGCATGGAAATACTGCAGAAACAATGGCCTCAAAATACACCCTGAAATCTGGGTTCATTATAGTGTTAGCTGAGAGTTCAAATTTCCCATCCTCAAAGAAAGACTATTCACGATAAAGTAACTTCATACTCTCTTTGCTGACATAACGGACTTGGAATTTAAAAACCTCCAATGTCATCACAGAATCAAAACTGCAGCTCAAGACATGCAAATTTGGCCCAACGGAATTCTGATTGTGCCATAGTGCCCTGAGCTACTCAAACACACAGTCATACCCCTGTGAATGCAGTATTCTGCATCTCAAAGTATCCTTTAAAGGAAAGTTTGAGATTCAAGAGGTCCATTCAAGTATACTTTTAAATTATTCTTTCTGTTTCCAATAAACAAGTGTTAAAACTCCCAACTTCAAGCTTCAGCCAGTATGTTTATACTGATTCTTCACTACTCCAGAAGAATGTAGTTTAAACCACAGTTACTGGCTGAGACAAAGTAACAAAGATCACATTCCATAATTTGGCCACCATCCATTTGTAAAATATTGAAAAAAGTGACTCAGGCTAACACAGCCTGAGGAGTAGTCAAGTTTAAAAGGCTTCAGCTCAGCAAATGTGTCTGTGTAATATACTTCCTAATGGAAATAATCACTCCTAGGACAAATATCTCTCATCCTTCAAGGAGTGAATTCTTGGTTTAAAACCTAGAAGACGGCAATAAAATACAATCCTAGCATTTATGTCTGAAAAATTATCCTTTAAGACAGCAATGTGAAAGAGTAAATATTGAGTGTTTAAAGGCAAAGATGCAATCCCAGGCACAAATACAGGCTGGGCAGGGACTGGCTGGAGAGCAGCCCTGAGGAGAGAGACTCAGGGGTGCTCCTGGACAAGAAGCTCAACATGAGCTCTCAATGTGCACTTGCAGCCCGGAAAGCCAATCAGATCCTGGGCTGCATCAGGAGAAGTGTGGCCAGCAAGTCAAGGAAGGTGATTCTCCCCCTCTACTCAGCTCTGGTGAGACCCCACCTGGAGTACTGCCTCCAGTTCTGGAGCCCCTACTACAGGAGGGATGTGGACGTGCTGGAGCGTGTCCAGAGAAGGGCCACGAGGATGATCAGAGGGCTGGAGCACCTCTCCTATGAGGACAGACTGAAGGAGTTGGGGCTGTTCAGTCTGGAGAAGAGAAGGCTCCAAGGTGACCTCATTGTAGCCTTCCAGTATCTGAAGGAGGCCTACAGGAAGGCTGGGGAGGGACTTCTCAGGATCTCAGGTAGTGATAGGACTAGGGGGAATGGAATGAAGCTGGAAATAGGGAGATTCAGGCTGGATGTGAGACAGAAGTTCTTCACCATAGAGTGGTGAAGCCCTGGAATGGGTTATCCAGGGAGGTGGTTGAGGCCCCGTCCCTGGAGGTGTTTAAGACCAGGCTAGACGAGGCTCTGGCCAGCCTGATCTAGTGTGGGGTGTCCCTGCCCATGGCAGGGGGTTGGAAATAGATGATCCTTGTGGTCCCTTCCAACCCTGACTGATTCTATGATTCTATGCAGAAAAAATCAGATCTCTATGCTTGAAGCTATACTGAACATATGGGTGCCAGACAACAGGCTTACAGTGATCACCATTTGATTCAACACTTTTGAGTTCACCCTGCACCACAGAGATTTTTCTTTTCACAGTAATGTACAAGTCTACAATTTGCTTAACTGCTTTACACCAGATCAAGGAAATAGAAAAAGCAGAAGGTGCTGTGCTTTAGTATTGATATCTGTCTCTAAAATGACATTTAATACCAACAAGTTGTGCAGATTTAACTCTACTTTTAACCAGCAAGCAACCTGCCTTTCACACTACATTGCTTTTTGTTCAAACACTGCCTTCATTGTTGTTGTAGAACTATATCATTGATGCAGTTATAATATAATCCATATTACAATATGCATTTTTTGGAGTTAACAGAATTTTAAAGTGTGCGTACTGAAGCAAACCATACTTGCACGCTTCAATGCAAAACATCTTGTGATGAAGTCACCTCAGGTGCTGCTATTTTCCAGGCTCCCTACCTCATCTCTGTTTACAAGGAAGGAGATCAGGAATGGGAAAAAAAGTGCACACTGTCACAGCAATCATTCAACACCAACAGAAGGAAGATCCAGGTAAGGACTGACTAGCATAATTCTACATGGTACGAACCAGTCCTCTCAGAGATGGATGATAATGTCTGTTATTTATCTACAAGAGCTGTCATTTGAATTCAAAGACAGAATATTACCAGTATTTCCATCTCAGACTGGTAGAGTCTGTGGACATTTTAAGAAAAAGCCATGTGAACAAAAGAAACACAGGAAAAAGGGAAAAAAAAACTAGTGAAACTGAGTCCCATGTCTTGGGGGGGTCTCAATCACAGCAATAACTTTATCTGAGAACTGCAATACACAAAGAAATTTAATAAATCATCCTTTCTAGTCTGACATCTCAATTTGACATTTCAACTTTCTACTGATAAGTAACCTAAATATTGCTACCCCAAAAGATAATATATATGAAATCCTGGACACAAAGACAACATTCAGCTCTTCTCTCCAGAATTAGCTTGCCCCCCTCCTCCCTTTTTTTTTTTTTTTTTTTTTTTTTCTTAATTAAAAAGAATTAAAGACATTGTCTCCCCAAATTCTAAAGCCACACTGATTTTCAGAAAGCTAATGCAAATTCTCCTCATATTTTATTGGCTTTTTAAAATCCATGTCATAAGACTTATTTTAAGGTCTATGATCTCCACATACACTGAAAACTAAAATTTCAAAAAGTGAATCCAAAAAAGGGGAAAATTTTTCAAACCACTCCTCGGACGCAGGCAAGAATTACAGTGTAAAATTCACCACCCAAGACCCAGAGAGAAAACAGGAAGATCTGAAAGTCTTAATGATCAAATTTATACTAACCAGCATAATAATTTAAGAATGTCACAATAATGATGCAAAAACAGTACAAGATTGTTCAGGCAGAAAACAAGAGAAGCTATCTATTCATATGATAACAGTTGAGAAAGTTTTATTTGATGTCCAGAATGTTGTAGATAATAGGTCTGATGAAAGTTCTAAAGTGACAGAGGAAAGGGGATAGGGGAGAGAAACCAAGGAAATGACAGAACGGCATACTGCTCTACTGCAAATTGAAGCTTAAAGATCAGAAAGAAAAAGCCAACTGAGCAAGCATTTCATATGTAAAGAACTTAAAAGCAACCAAAATAATGATTCATCTGTCAGGTACAATTCTGGTAGCTCCTTGCTCTAAGAAAATAAGATGATGGACACAAACCATGATGCATGGAGGAAAATAACAAACTTGTTAGAAATCCAAACTATTGCATGCTCCTTATTTATTTTGTTATCTCTGCATTATGAACTGTAGGCTTTTTTTAACAAACAAATTGCATCTTCCTTACACAATATTGTGGCAACACACCATGGATAAAGCAAAAGGCATTGAAACAATGACTACACACGCTAGCACAGAAAAACTGCCATTAAGAAAAAAAGACAAACCCAAAAACCAACCACACCATACAAAAATCCAAACAAATAAATAAACAAAACCCCCAAACAAGTAGTAATAATAAAAAAATAAACACCACACAAAAACAATGACAACAACAAACCTGCACCACAACCTGTGGAAAAGCAACGTGTTTTAAAAGTCAGTTTCAGTATAAACTTTAACTGGACGTTGTAAAGCTATCTTAAATGTGTCTTTAACAGATTGCCTGCAACCCTGTAATAGGCCACTAGATGGCAAGTTTGGACAGAAATTAGCTCACTTTTTTTATTCATGGCATGTTTGAAAATTGCAAGTGCATAGAAAAAAGCATCATGAAAGAGTGAAAGAGGACAGCAAAAGAAAGGAAGAGTTCAGCAATCGATCTGATTATTTGCCTGTTAATATTATATATTAATAAGAAATAAACCCAGATATTTAAGTATTTGTTACATAAATCTATTATTTATCTGTTTAGTATTATCCATTTAATCATCTGATTTAAACAAATCTTCTGTAAACACCAAATTTAATATTAGTCAGAAAGGCTAAATGGGTTTTAGTTTTGTTTCCACATCTCCCACAAAAATATATAATCAATTTTTACAAATTTACTGCTCACAGGCAGAGAAGAACTCTTTTTTTGTTGTTGTTCCTTTTGTCCCAGACAGCAGCCTGGGCTGTAGCAACCACGAGAATCCAAGATCTGGAGGAAGGCTGAGAAGTAAAGCAGGGTGGGTCTTGGGAAACAAGATGTCAGCTTATTCAAGGAATTGCTACTTGGGGTTCTTTGAAAAGCAACCAAGGGGTTTAGGGGTGCACAAGATGTCTCTACGAAGAGGATGAGGAAGATAGGTTCATTGTTTGGCAAAGAGGAGAGTCAGAAGTGATTTAATAACAACCTGTAACTACTTAAGGAGTTAAAAGAATGACAGAGCCAAATACATTTCCATAGTACCAGACCCTTACATTAGCACAGAAATGAAATGTCTGTTTTTAGGGGAACTCAGGTATAAAAGCTCTTCACAATTCTTCATAGCAACACATCTCAGACTGATAAGTCCAGAACAATCATCTGACCATCTGGATTGCAAGAAGCTAATTTATTTCCAGGAAATACTACAACATTGTCATGACTTAAGATCCTTAATCTGTAATCACACATTCTCCCCCACTCATTCAGGTCAGTCATTCTTGATCTGCTACACCATTCGCCCTAATTTGGCTTTTATTGTCAGCCTACACAGAACTTTCTACCTCATTTTAAAACAAAAACAAACCCTCCGTTTTCAATCAGTTCTTTCTGTATCTTATCACAGCCTTATGTTTTGGCTCTGCAGAAGCATGCAAATACACATAATTCTTAACAGCAGCACAGCAACTATATCTGAAAAGATAACCTTGCACAACTTCCCTGTGGCTAAATTCAAAACTACTACTAGCAGCTGACAAAATAGTGACAGTGTAGAAATTGAACTTTTTTACCTCTAATACATGTCTAAACCTCTCCAAACAAAAATACCATGTAAGAAACAAGGTGCATTGAATTGAACATTGATATTTACTCTACAAGACATATTCAAACAAATGAAATGTAAGCTGAAGCCTTACCTCATCAGAAGACAGAAGGTTAATAGGCGTTAATGGAGGAATTTCACTTAATTCACAATTCAGGCCAAGTGATACCAGGATCTCCTTGAGAACTTCGTATCTCTTGCTATTGCTTAACTTAAGCAAATTAAAATCCTCTTCAGTTTGGACATCCTTAGAATTGATATCCAGTTCCAAGTGTGCCTGGCAGGAAATGTGCAAAGGGAATTACAAATATTATTTTTTTTGATAGTGCTACACATTTCGGCACGGCAGAGAGAGGTAAGCACAACAGTTCCAAAAGCAGCTTTGTCCTGACTGTGGTTGCTGAATTGTTCAGTGTCCAAAAGTTTCTCATGTCTTCATCATATCTACACAAGTAAGCCTTTACTATCCTGATAAACCAGGGAATAACTATATATTTACAGGTTCTGTTTCAGGGATCATAGTTGCCAGTACACTACCATTTTCTCTGAAACCTACAGAAAATAGCCCATCTTAATAACCTGGTCTTCTGCTGGAGTTGTTCAAACTAGTAGTTACTAACTTTCATGTCTGCTGGCAAGCTGTAACTAACAGCAATATTGGTCATATTCTGGTTTGTACAAGAGCAAAATTAAATTAAAATTGAAAGAGCTTTATGAGAGATTGCACAAGATATGCAGAATTCAAGCTGAGCAAGTCCTTACTGTGTCACAGTTGCAATCTGTGCATATATAAAAATGCTTCTATCTAAGACAACTAAGAACTCTAGAACAGCATCTTGTAAAGGATCAGGGCTCAAGCAGATGCTTAGAAGTAGAAATGAAATGCAGAAGAACAAAAAAATACCTTATAGAACCTTTTTTTTGTTTAGTGGTCTTTTGTGGGTTGGTTGGTTTGTTGGAGGCTTTTTTATACCCTTCTATACTTAGATTCATTTAATGAAAATTATTTTTGTTAATTTCACCAATTCTGTACATTTTAATGATGTTCCTCTTTCATACATAATCTACCTCACTGAAATTCAGAAAAATATGCTGAAATGGGATGGAGAAGAAACAGAGGAGTACTGAAAAAGGGGAACAACAAGTCTGTGACAGCATATTTAATGGCTGATGTCACTGCAAGTCTCCTGAAGAGAAAACAATAAGGCTTTTCAAATCCACACTGAAAGTCATTTGAAATCATAAAATGACATACTAATCCTTTTAATCTGACTTTTGAAGCTATACTGTACTGCTCTTTTTCTGGGGAAAACTTCTGCAGTATTAAGTTTTACTACAGCAGAAGGGTCAATTTAAACAGTATAGCAAAGCAGGTTTTGCCATGGAACTTGCAGAAATGGATAGCAACAGTATCTAATCAATTTTCTAGTACAAGCATACAGCACATGGGTGGCAAAGCTTCCTACACAAAGCTTAAAAAAAAAAAAAACAACCCACTACTGTGTACAACTGTTTCCAATAAGATAGCAGATTTAATCTCATAAACTGATAAGAGACAATCCCCACACTTCTAAAGAAACCTGGAGTGTATTTCTGAACTGCGTAATTGCTAGAAGAGTGCATGCTACCTGATACATGAGCAGTTAAATTTGAGTGCTCTGGGCTCCTGAAAGTTCCCCTGTAACTAAAATATTGGTAAAAGTAGGTCCTAGAATATTTAATGAAGTTTGTTCAGCTATGCTTCCATTATATTCCTCATCTGCTTGAATACTGGCAAATGAATCTTGCTCACAGAGTAAGGAAAGTTGATATAATTGTGACCAGCCATGCTACAAAGAAAATTATTACCTCTGCTCTTCCTCAGACTAACTCAAAATGTGTAAAGTTGCCTCCATGTTCACTTTATGAATTTTAATACTAAATGGCTAAAATCTCTCTTGATTTAGTAGCACAGGTTACCTACCCAGGTATTTTCTAAACTGACTGGTACCTCTTATCAGCCTTTTTATCAACAAAACTTTAGCCAGATATCTGTGAATATTTAAATAACCAGTGACCAACATTTACCTTCACCACAGGCATGGAAGTTTCTTCACTCATTATCCAGAAAGACAGAGAGTAGCAATAAAAAAAAAAGATTATGAACACATGAACTTATCTGTTACTGAGCTTTTTGAGGGAGCATGGGTTTTATTTGGTTGTTGGGGTTTTTTAACAGAGAACACTATACTGTAACACTGGAGAGGTACCTATTTGCCAAGATATGATTATTCTTCAGTGGAATGGAAAAGATTTTGGCTCGTCCTAGACGACTCTACTTCTCCCCCCAACTTCTTAGCTATTTGTTACATTCAGAATGTTAAATAATTAAAAGTTTAAAGCCTAAAAGAAGACTTGGAAAACAAAACAAGCAAGTTTCCAGCATGCTAGAGTCTCCTTGAGTCTCCTTGCCCCTCCTCCCACCCCCCAGCCCAAAAAATAAATTAGGAGCATATATTACTGACTGAAAACATGTCACAGTTTCAAAACACAAGACTTAGAATTTTAATCTTGATATTACCTAAAAAAACCAAAATGCATTCCAGATGGATAAAAGGGTTCTTTTAAATAACATAAGAGAAAGGCCAACATCATGAACATTCATCTAGAAATTAGCCTTAATAAAAAAAACTGCTAAAGAAACCGTAAGCTGGTTCACGCCATTCGTAACACAAAGATACAAACAGAATATAACTGAGTAAATGGTAGCAATACTAGCAGAAGAAATAACCCACAGACCTAAAGCAACAATGGCAGAAACTAACCTTTATCATGCAGTTAGTTGCTCAATCAAGAATTGTACAGCAGTTTTTCTAGACATGGCATGCAACAACTAATAGAGGCTGTGACTCCCTCATTCACTAATTAGACTTAGAGAAGTTCTAGCTACCTTAACTTTAGACATGAAGAGGAGAAATCTTTCAAGTTCCTTGCAAGATTTGCTTTACTTCCTTGCCTGGCTCTCTGCTTCATGATAGTTAATGTTTTTTAATTATGTCTGGTTTTTTATCTTGCCAGTGTAAGCTTTCACCCCGAGTCCACCAAGAGCTTGACTCCTCTTGTCCCCACCTCTCAAAATCTGCAACATGCACAGCTGTATCACTGCACAACTCCTAGGAGGCAGAAAAGGTTGGCTTTGCTCTTGAAGATGCTTGCTTCCTATGCAAATCTCTCTCTCTACACCACCTAATGTGATCTTGCACAATCTATGTGTGCATGGTTACAGAGTGAAAACAAGTAAGTGGAACAGCAGTGACATTCGCTACCATTCTTGAAGCTTCAGGCTGATCGAGTGAAAACCGTTCTGTATTCACAGCCCTTGTACCTAAACTGAGACATCTATCTATACCTCCCCTTGACAAGCAACCCCAAAATCCTGTAATGAGAACAAATGAACTTCTTCACTGTACCACAACCATGTGTAGCAGAGAACAAATGAATCCTTCCAGAGACACAGTACCTGAGAAAGAATGGCTTCTCCTCCACTGTCTCCGTAAGTCAGATGAACAATAACTGTATCTTTATCAGCATTATTTAATTGACTCAATGTCTTAATTTTGCCAGTATCTTCCTTCGTCACTTCCTCAAAAACACAGCCACTGACCAAAAGATTTAACCTGATTTCAGTGCTGTCCATTTTAGAGACCACTAATTCATTAACAGTCTTCTTCAGTATGTTTTTCCTCTTTATTTGTACACCATCAAATGTAAAAGATGAAGAAAACCCTAGAACCTTTCCTCCTTTAGACAGAAACTTAATAAATTGTTTGTGGTTCTCCTCAGAAATAGGCTTCTCTGTGGCAATGATCAACAGCAGTGAATTATCAATCCATGGAGCTTTCAGAACTTGTTCCTCGTGCAGCTGGTAGATGGTATAGCTGTCTGTACCAATGCATTCCTGAAGGACTGATTTTACCTGCTCAAATTTCACTTTTGCAGTTTCAGAGCCAAGATAAATCAATACATTAGGGGCTTTCCAGCAAGGTTTACTCTCTTTATTTCTCTTACTAGACAGTCTTCATTCTTCTCTTCTAGTTTCCCATTCAGGTCATCAGGAAGTTCTGGAATGTTTTCTGCAGAGGCAAATCTGACTGATTCAATAGTACTGTTTTCAAGCTGCAGGCATTCATGACAGCTGTAAAGATGCAAGTGATGGTGTTCTCCAGCACCCATCTCTTTGTCAGACAGACTGTTGGATTTATCTTCATATTCACTTTCTTTCTGTAGCTTGGATTTCTCCTCTTCACCTTGTCCTGAAGACTCAGACACTCGCAATCCTGATTTAACAGTAATCCCAGAAGTCGCAGCAGGAGTTACTTCATCCATTTGTGTACTGCTTAAACTTTGTTCTTTTACAGACCGTGCCACCTGTGCCAACTCCTTCAGAGCAGATTCTTGTAAATGGACAGCTGGAAGAGTCAAAGAATAAGAAAATCAGGTTATAAAGCTGATACTCAAAAGAGCTATGATGAGTATCACTACCATAGCAGGATTTCATTTCAGTACAAATCATCTATAATAGCACCAAATCCTATCCCCTACAAGAACATAGCAATTTTGCATTCATAACACGACCCATTTACTCTAATAATAGAATCTGGAAAAGACTGTTAAAGGTCTAGTCCAACCCTCCCCTGCATTAAAGCTCAGGTTGCTCAGAGTCCTGTCCAACCTGACCAGCTATGTTTCCAGGGATGTTGCTTCTACCACCTCTCTGGGCAAACTCTGCTAGTGTTTCACCATCCTCATTGTACTTAAAAATCTTCCTTGTATCTAATCTAAATCTACCCTCTTTAGTTTGAAACCATCACCCCTTATCCTATTGCAAGAGGCCCTCCTAAAAAGACTTTCCTCATCTTTCTTATAGGCCCCTTTTAAGTACTGGAAGGCCACAACAAGGTTTCCCCACAGCCTTCTCTTCTCCAGGTTGAGCAGTCCTAACTCACTTGCACTGTTCTTGTAGAAGAGGTGCTCCAGCCTTAGATCATTTTTGTGGCACTCCTAGAGACCTGCTCCAACAGGTCCACATTCTTCCTGTGCTGAGGGCTCCAGAGCCAGACACAGTACCGAAGTGTGGTCTCGCCAGAGCAGAATATAGTGGCAGAATCACCACCCTCAAGCTGCTGGCCACACTTCGTTTGCTACAGCTCAAGATATGGCTGGCTGTCAGGGCTGTGAGTAAACACTGGCAGGTTATGTCAAGTTTGTCATTGACCAGTACACCCAAGTCATCCTCTACAGGGCTGTTTCTCAATCACTTCATCCCACAGCCTGTACTGATACCAAGAACTGCCCTAACCCTGGTGCAGGACCTTGCACTTGGCCTTGTTGAACCTCATGAGGTTCACACTAGCCCACTTCACCAGCTTGTCCAGGTCTTCGTTTCAGGAAAGTGTGACTGAGAGGACAAAATTTGATATTTACAGGGCACACTGAAACAAACTAACAATTACTCTAAGTGCAAAAAAAATATTTGGACAAAGGTAAAACATGTATTGCTTACAGTACCAGACAACAATAGTCTATGGAAGGGAAGGCGAAGAAGTTCTCAAAAATGCCTCACACTGTTACCTCCTTATTTGCCTCTTCCTCTGCCCCCAGCAATTGACAAAATGAAACAAGTATCTTTGGAAAAATACTGATCTCTTAAGGAGGGCAGGGTGGAAAGTTACTGGCTGCTGTTCTGAAATAAACCATTTTGAAATAAGCTAATAATGTGACTATATTGAGTAAGACAGAGACACTGAACCTTGTCTCCTGCTGCAGGCCGCACACGAAAGCTTAGCACAAGTAAATGGGAGTTAAAAAAAAAAAAAAAAAGCAAACAAAACCAACCAACTGAAAAAAAAAAAACCAACCACAACACAACAGGAAAAAAAACCAAACCAACACCCAACCCTGAATTCCATTCAGTCTGTAGAAAAGTAGACACATCTACCCACAGTTAGAACTGGGAGCTAAGAATACAAGGAATAACTAGCAAATCAGCCTGTTCTGGAGCAGTTCTCACATGCACACAGTGCCTTAAACAAAATGACCCAGAAAACATACTGAAAAGCAGATGACTGGAGCACTCTTGCAGTGTCCATTCCCGTCTTGTGTGAATAATTTTGCAGAAGACCACCAAGAGATAGAGTTTCACATCAGATACATCTGTGAGGCGGACTGAGATCAACAGTACTGTTTCAATACCAATTGAATGGATCAGATACAGTGAGGTGGACTGAGAACTGGCTGAATGACAGAGCTCAGAGGGTTGTGAACAGTGGCACCGAGTCTAGTTGGCAGCTTGTGAAAATACTTACAAACAATCTTCTGTGGCACCATTCCATTATCCATTTGAAGCCTGTCTTCCATGAATGCTATTCCAAGGTTACTGAAATTATCTACACTTGCTTCAGCAATTAACTTGTAAGGCTCACCAGGTTTATAGGCCAATGGTGAACAATAGTCTGACCACTTCACAATCTAGAATGAAGCACATGCATGTTTTTCAGCTTGAAAGGGTTACAGGAAAGTATCACAATATCAACAGTACTATAAATCTGCAAGATAAACTACAAATAAAACCTGCTCTTTCTTCCCAAAAGGTTCTGCTATTAAAAAGCCGAACAACAGTAGAGAGAGCCAACAGGGGGACATTATCAAATCAAAACAGTACAAATGGCAAACCCAAGGACTGGAAGCAAATTTAAAGAAACTACTTAAAATAAATAGGAAGCATAGCTACTAGTATTATAGAATAGTAAATCAGCACAATCACTTTTAAGAGTTCTTCCTGTGACACTTCATGTTTAAAGCACTACATATAACAGTATGATGAAGACACATCCCAGCTAGAGAAGTCTTTCAGTTGGCAGCTCCTTTCACACAAATGTGTGTCCTTTGAGATTACCACCAAAAGAACCTGCTGAGGAAGGGTAGCAAGTAACACCTGCTATAAGATTCAAAGCAACATCCACACTAAGCGTTGAAAGCACATGCGGAGTACAAGTACATCTTTCCCAAAGATCAAGGCTATTAAAAGCTTCAACGCATAAAATGACAGGAGAGCATTATCACACTCTGTAAGTAACATTCTATTTGTATTTATTTCTAAGACACAGCTTTTGGCACAAATCTGAAAACAATGCTGATAAAAAGCAGAAAGTGCAGGTGAGCTCTTGAACGTTTTACTTGATCATAACTTTATTAGGCTGTCAACTGCAGTAGAGTAAAAGGTAAATTTAGCTAAGTGGTTTAGATAATATTCAAAATAATCTGTTTCCAATTTTTGACTTCATGGTATTTTCCAAGGGAACAAGAAGGAGGAAGAAACTGAGATTTCATACAACCTTAATGGTTGCACTTCCCTTTTAAGTCATTCTCAAAACCAGTCTCTAATTAAGTGAATCCATATGAGACCACCCAGACCATTCTCATGTTGGTAGCCTTTGGTTGCCTAAATAGAAAACTGCCTGGGTATCTTCTGATGCACCACCTATACTGACTTTTACTGAACAAACCAAGATTCTAAAAGAGAAAAAGGTATCAGTGTGTAGGTGGTGTTGGTGTTTACCACAAGGTTAGCTGCTGGCTTTAATTTTCTGTTTAAACTCCAGATCTATAACACAAGAGCAAGAAATGGCTTCAAACTAGCCACACCAGAACACGCAGCTGGTGAAAGCCAGCCTTGAATTCTAACAGCTGTATAACTCAGATCCTGAACTCCTGGATGTAACTACTCAGTAGTAAAAACAACAGCAACAAGTTTCTACCTGCGTGACTATACCACAAAGAAATATAATCTCCAGAGTTACAGAATATATTTCTGGACGTACCAGTATTGACCAGTTCTGAAGCAGAACAAAATCACAGAATGGCCTGGGCTGGAAGAGACCTTAGAAATCATCTAATACAATCCACCTGCCATGGACTTAGTTGCCTCTCAACTAGACTAGGATACTCAAGGCCCCATCCAACCTGGCCTTGAAGGTGTCCAGGGAGGGGGCATCCACAACTTCTCTGGACAATCCATTCCAGAGTCTTGCCACCCTTGTAGTGAAGAATTTCTTCCTAAGATCGAATCTAAACCTATTCTCCTTCCATTTAATCCATTTCTCCTTGTCCTCCTGGTGGACACTCTTGTAAACAAGTCTCTCTCCAGCCTTCCTGTAGGTTCCATTCAGGTATTGGAAGGCAGTTATAAGGTCCACCCCAGAGTCTTCTTTTATCCAGGCTGAACAATACCAGTGACCTTAGCTTATCCTCATAGCAGAGGAAAATAGCTACACCGGACCCTGATAGATTTGCATTATTGTAATTGGGGCATCAGTCAGACTTTGCCCTACTGTCACTGGGGAAGTCTGCAACTAAGAACTGCCCCAACCAACTGCCTTGAGTGAAGAATAATAAACAAAATAAAACAGCTGTCCTTTTCCTCTTCAGTTTTGGTCTTTTGTCTGGACTATCACTTTTAGGCTTGACAAATTAGAATGGAAAATATCTGCATCGTTATTCATACATTAGTTATTAAAGAACGTGCAAAGTCCTCTGTCTGAGTTGACCCAGCACTCCCCAGGTGCCCCCAGGACAACACAGAAGGTATCCTATCTAGTTTATCTCCTAGAAGTAGAGTCTGTAAGACTGCAGAATCCATCTAAAAGCAATAAAACCATTTACGAACCAGCTAATGTGGCTATTTCCTGTGTGCTCCAAGGAAACACGAGGCCCGTGGAAGCAGGGTCAGAAGGCTGGAGCACAAAAAGTTACCGGGTTCTCAACAAGTTGCAGCGTCTCTAGACCTCACACACTGAGCTTCATGGAGATAATGATTTTGTCTGATGCAACACTTCATCTGGACATCTCTCTTCTAGAGGGCAAAGACTAACATGCCCCAAAAGCATGCTCTGTTCTAGAACTTACAGTCTTCCATGGAGGGTGAAGCAAGCACAGATCTGAAATTGTGCCCATTTCCAATCTGTCCTTCTGCTCCTGCACTCAAGTAAGATAAGACTATTGACCAATGACTTTGCTCTCAATGTTCACTCCAGCACAGGATTCCTAGATCACCTCCCAGAACAAGTGGCCTAGAAAATATATTTTCCTTATCCAAGGAAATGCACAGGCCACAAACACCTGTGCATGTGACAGGTTTCCTTTAACTCCAAAAAAGGAGCTTGATTTGAGATGCCAAAAAGCAAGAATGACAGATGGCCCTTTCAGGTGCGAAGCAGGGGCCATTCAGGAAGACAGCAACTGCCCTCAGGTGGTGATCCCAGCACAACCTGTTTAATAATGGGAAGGCTCTGTTCATTTTACAATACCCCAGTGACAGAACCAGAGGTTTTATTACAGCATATCCAGTGATATCCTAGCATGCGTTTCCATTTCTCCTCTTTCCAGTAAGCAATGAGATCCATTCTGTCCTCTTCACTACAGCACACACAACTGACTGCCTTAGAAAGGAACTGTAACAACCTGTATGACTTAGAAGATGCTTCTTCTCTGCCAGGTAAATTCACCGTTTGCTTTGGGTTAAAACCTTTCTGCCCCTTAAGACCTGCATTCAAGCTGAGGCATCTAGGCAGCAAACCATTCTCACATGACAAAAGAGTTAGAAACCCAACAAAATGTAAGGGCATCATTTCAGGGTCATACTAAATTTTGACAGCTCTGCACACTATTTTTATGCATAATCTGTTCTGAGATGCAATGTATTCAGTAATTCAAGGCTTAGAACAACATCTTTCAAATCCACATCTTCACACTTTCAGTATGGTAATGGAGAATACAACTTTGTAGGTTTCAAAGTATCTACAATAGGAACATTCTCTATTTGCCGTAAGGACTTAAGTTTAATTTATTACCTCCGGATGCCTCAATTACATCTTGTGAATTATCATGCATTAAAAGGCAAACATCATGTACAGAATTCCAATCAAAATGTGTTGCCATTCCTCCACTGCATTTTACAGAAAAGCAACAAGATTAGAAGCTCGATTTTGGCCTTACCTCCACAGACTGACAAAATTATCCAGATACATAATACTTGAACTTGTACCTATAAATCACAAAGAAAAGAAGCTCCCCAGAAAGACCTCTATTTCAATTATAACTTTTAACAATCACTTGGTTGAGGGCTTCAAGACCTTTTCAGAAATCTCAACATATGCTTGTTCTGTATATTCTGAGACATTTGGTGCAGCTAGTGTAAAGAGACGGGATACTGAGCTTAATGAACTTCTGGTGTGCCTGTGTATGACAGCTTTCAAGTACTTTTTTTCCATTCAGTGTATCTAACCATACACACCCTACCCAAAGCCCCAGTGGAATCCTGCAGTTCCTATCCACAGCCAAAACAGTGCGCTAATAAAAAGATAAGTGTCTTTTTGAAACTTAAAAATCAAACTGGAGCACTAACAGTGATTCATTTTAATGAAGATATTAACCTTTTTCCCAAAATAACATTATAAATATACAAAGTCTACCTGTCATTGATTATTTTTTTCCTTTCAAATATTTTAGGTTTATACCCACCAAATGACTCATCTGTGATACTTTCTATACAAGAAACAACAAGAACTACTTACCTCTTTTGAAGAGCCAGGTGCTTTCGGCAAATTATCGGTCTGAGCTGAAATGCTTTCTGTCACAAAAGCTATGTGTTCTGCTTTAAGTAATTTATCAGGATAAATAAATGGAGAAATGAGAAGCAGACTCCATCTGTTTAAGTCATCAAGGAACTGAAAAAGAAAGGAAAGAAAAATAAGTCTGCATAGCAAGCATCTGATTTAATAATTCATTTTTACTTTATGCTCAGCCTAAATTAAAATCTGACCTTTAAACCTTAAATGAAGGGTCTCTATCAGTTCACACTCCTCATTAGGAAAAAAGAAAAAATGTCTGAGCCATTATCAGGAACACATCAAAAGTAAAACTAAAAGTGACAAACAAGCTTTTAAGCCAATTCAGACTCCAGCTTTCGGATTTACAGGAAAAGTTAATAAGCAAGTGGGCTGCAAGACCACAATGCCACTGGCAATGACTATTGTGGGCCATTTGCCACTGACAACATCACTCATTCAACCTGATCTTCCTCTCCCACTCACACTGCAGTTCACCTTGCCCCTTCCTTCCTGCTCCTCACCTGACCACACAAACCTATGGTCATGCTGTCTCAGTTGTCATAGCTGTAGGGCACTGTCTGCTACTTAGCAGGGATTGAGAAAGCAGTCATGACACACAATCTGCCTGATCAGTCACTATAGCCCCTCTCCCTGGGAGCAACATTCATTCTGGTTGAACATCATCTTCAAGGAAGCACACAGCCCCACTGCTAAGTCATACATGCTCTCTCTACACCCATCTGCCAAAAGACCAACCAACCTATGAGACACAGGTGATCCAAGAACTGTATACTCGGCAGGTTTAATTTTTAGATGTAATTTATAAAGTTTCAGGACTTCCTTTGTGAAGCCAGCTATATAAAGGCAGTTCTAAGAAGGTATTTGAAAAACCTTTTAAAAAATGTTTGAAATAAAAGGAGAAGGTACTTTTGGGGAAAAAATGAAGCCCTTATGCATTTGCAGCAAGCTTACTCATTCAGCACGTTATTTGAAGTTTAGAGTTAATGCTGCAACTCATTCAAAATTAGTTTGTCCATGGGGTTCACTTGTACAAACATTTCCTGCATTTCACCATAAATATGGTTCTCTCTTTTGTCTTCATAAATGACTAAATAATGCTCAATAGCTGGAATGAGTAGATCAAAAAAAAACAGTTTTAAGTAACTCAAAGCTTCTCGATACATAATCTGATCCCACACAACATTACATCAAGTTTTACGTAGATATGGCACTGAACTTTATTTTTCTGCCATATTGTAAAAGCAGCAAAGATCAGAAATAAGTATGTTGCTACTACTATATGAGAAACACATGCTTTGCACCTTCAGTAAATTTATGTAGAAACACGAGAGAATTTCTCCATATCATACTGAGTGTGTGTATCAGTCCACATCTAAAATGAAACTACACAATATTAAATCTGTGGGGATAGATTTACTTAACTTTCTGTGCTTTACTGAAAACAGAAACTGCAAAACACTGCTACCTTCCATAGGAAAGTGAACTCAACTCAGAAAGCTTTGTATTATCTTAAGCATCCAATTTGATTAAAGCTCAAACAAAACTTTACAGATTACCACTTATGGCTCGCTAGTATCTTATCTAACAAAGTTACTGATTACAATTCTGAGCCAGTTGTACCTACTCAGAAAGCAAAGTATCTTAGCTAGCTCCCTAAAAGCTGAAAAAGCATGCTAACTATCTTCTTTTTACAGTGTTCACAGACGACTTAGAGAGCACCAGTGATGCTGCCTCTATCTTTAGTGCAGCCAGGTCAGCGGCCTTATATGCCACACTACTGAGCCTGGCAGCTTCCACAGGGATTATGAAAGTCAAACGCAACTAGTAACTTTTGATACATATTTTTAAGAGACAAATGTATTTTGAATAACAACATTGACTCCATGCCAAGCTTAAAGCCAAGCTGCAGTTCCCTAAGGGCTTCCTAACTCCCAGTAATACAAATAAACTGACAAGCTTATAAAAATCAGTCTGCATACATAACATTGCTGACAGAAAAAAGAAGTTCTTACTGTGCAAGGATGGCGGAGAAGCTATTTCAAAAATGAGCAGAAGGGGAGGAAAGTACAGCATAAATTAGTTGAAATACTATTTACAAAACAATGATCCAGGCTGACTGAGGGAGAATTCCTCTAAACACATGAACAATCACTTGATTTTGGTTTTAAGAGCTTTATCAAAATGTGAATTAAGTATTGTACCTTTCCTGTGAGAGATTATGAGACTTTCACCGTCACTTTTAAGTGTGAAATAAACTATTTTTAAACCAACTCCATTAGCACTTGTGATCTTATTTTCATTGCACCAAAAATATTCTCTTTGCCCACTGAATTTGAAAAGCTTCTCTGCTTCTTAAAGAGTAGCACCTAGCCAGTGACATGTTTCATAAATACATCTCAGTCACATGTATTTAAGCAAAATAACTTCCACAAACATACACATAAATCACCATAAAAAAAGAGAACAGGAAAATTCTCATCCACATGAATTGACAAGTTTAGACAAGTGAAGCGTCATATGAAATGACAAGTTTAGACAAATCCAACATTCGTTTAAATAATTTCACATGATTTAGGGCGGGTGCCAGAAGAATTCCACTTCTAAACCCGAAAATCAGAAGTGAGCTTTCAGTTTTTCATGAGACGGCAAGTGAAACGTGTTGAAGCACAGCATTTTTCCACTGTCATGGGCTACCACAGCCTTACCCCACCCTCCTCTCTCACAATACATCTGCACAACAGTGATTTTCACAGAGCGTGGTTTTGATGTCATTTTCCTCACTTGAAACAACGTTTTGTGTCCCAAGAAGCATACAGCTCTTCCTGAACCAAAAGCTCAATTGAGATTCGACTACGTTTTAAATCTCCGATGCGTTATCTTGTGTGCAGAAACACAGCATATATCTTTAGACTAAAGGCTTATCAGTGCTAAAAGCATATTACAATTACGGAAATACTAACAAGTTCTCCTACGCGATTCTGTTGCCATAGTTGTACTTAATAAAGCTGCATATCACACGCATATAGTAATAAATCTCAGCCCACTCCCTAAGCCGAGAGGCTGTATACTAGTGAGGAGATCCAACTACAACTGTACTTTCTACCAAAGCAATTACCTGGGTCTTATCTAAGACAAGTTGCGCTGTGACAGGCCCGGAAAACTACGGAAGTTATTTTTCAATGGCAAATCCCAGCCCGCTGCTGACAAACTCGCTGTCACACGCCGAACTGAAAAGCGCAGCCCCGAGCACCGCAATCGCGGCTGCCCTTTCCCTCGGGCTCTGCCATCTCTGCCCACCACAAACCCCGTCTCCCACCTCCCGCTGCAGGAGGCGCGGCCAGGCGCGGAGGCGGGGGCGGGGAGGGTCGCGTAGTTCCGCCAGCGCTCGGCGGAGAAGGCAGCTCGGCGTTGCCACGGTAATACGGACGATAGCTGCCGGCATGCCTGCTTCGCTGCCCGAGCGGCCCAAGCCACCGCTAGGCGAAGCGCTTCCCAGGCTTGAGCCCACGGCTCAGGGGCGGTACCTGCGTCTCGTCCGTGAAAAAGACTTTGTTCCCTATCCTGAGGCAGACTCGTTCCTCGGGCGGCACCTGCCTGTGCAGCTGCCGAGCAGGGGGGGCCGGGGCGCCGCCGGCGCAGCAGCAGAAGGTGAAGGAATAAGGGGAACGGTGGAGGCGGCGCACAGTGCGGCGGATGAGCGCGGCCGAGCAAGGCCCCCAGCGCGCCCATAGGTAGAGGTAGCAGAGCGTGATCAGCATGGCGCACACACCCCTCCTCCTTCCATCTCACCCCCTCCCCCGCGTCTGCCCCAAACAGAAAGAGGCGAGCCGGTTGGACGAGCCGGCCGGTCGCTCTGATTGGCTGGAGGCCTCGCGCGCTCGGCGCCTTTCCCTTTTTAAACGCCGGCGAGGAGCCTCAGGGCCCTTTGTATAATCAAAGCATTGCTCTGGTTAGAAAAGATCTCCAAGATCATTGAGTCCAACCACCGGCCTAACACCACCATGGCCATTAAATCATATCCCGAAGTGCCATGTCCATGTGTTTCTTAGACACTTCCAAGGACAGGGACTTCACCATGCCCCTGGACAGCCTGTTTCGATTTCTGACCACTTATTCAGTAAAGAATTTTTCCCTAGTACCCAATCTAAACCTCCCTTCTGCAACTTGAGGCCATTTCCTCTCATCACCTGATACTAGGAAGAAGAGACCGACCCCCACCTCGCTACAGTCTCCCTTCAGGTAGTCACAGGAGCAATGAGGTCTGCCTTCAGCCTCCTCCAGACTAAACAATCCTAGCTCCTTCAACTGCTCCTGATAAGACCTGTTCTCTAGACACTTCACCACCTTTGTTGCCCTTCTCTGGATATGCTCCAGCAACTCGATGTCTTTCTCGTAGTGAGGGCCCCAAAACTGGACACAATATTTGAGGTGCAGCCTCATCAGTACAGGGACTTGATCACTTCCCTGCTTCTGCTGGCCACACTATCCCTGATATAGGCCAGGATGCTGTTGGCCTTTTTGACCACCAGAGCACGCTGCTGGCTCACATTCAGCTGGCAGTCATACAGCACCCCCAGGTCCTTTTCTGCTGGGCAACTTTCCAGACACTGTGCCCCAAGCCTACAGCATTGCATAGGGTTCTTGTGACAGAAGTGCAGGACCTAGCACTTGGCTTTGCTAAACCTCATAAAGCTGACCTTGGCCCATTGACCAAGTCTATCCAGATCTCATTGCAGAACCTTCCTATCCTCAAGCAAATCAGCAGCTTCTGCTTTCTAAAGCTAATGCCATCCTGATAGGTAATGGGTTCAGATGTACCCAAGAGATCCGTGATGTGATCAGGTGTTGTGTGATGTGCCTGTCAGTTCTGTACATCACACACAGTGTAATCTGCAGCATGGATGCAATACAAGGAACTGAACTCAATGTTTCCACTATGGAGACTGGTTTGTTACAGCGTTAGTTGCATTTGACCTTGTCATTAGGAGTCACGGAAAAGCATTGTGCTGGGTTACACCCATCGTGGGGAAGGGCTGCGAGGGCCCTCCTTCCCCAGGGGACAAAAGAAAGCTGATCCAGGTGAACAGAGAGAGACTTGGTTTCCCCCTCCCAGGAGGATGGGTCCCCCAGGACTGAAATCCACATACATCGAGAGAGATACAAGGCCATCCAAATTTGGTTTTGTATGTTTTCCCATTCATCCTTATTCCTTACCCTTGTAAATCCTCCTTGTTACTGCTATATATTTTGTCACAAAATTTACTTCTCCTACTTCCAAACTCACTCCAGATTATTTTTGGTTCTCTTTTTCCCTACCCTTTTTATTTCTTTTGCTCCTTTTTCCTTATCAGGGAGGAATTCTCGGTTTGCTACCATCTGAGCTCTTAAACTCCAGTTAAGGCTCAAACCACTACAATGTCTAGTAGGCACAACAGGGAGCTAAAGTATCCATTGTTTGTTTCTATGCAGCAGCAAGAAAGGATCTCATCTTCCTCACAAACTGCTCCACACTGCCACCTAACTTTATTTCAGGGTTCATGGTATCCTACAAGAACAGTATCTCTTCTGTCACAGAATCAAATGAAACACCAGGTCCTGCACCTGTTCCAGTGTTGCCCTCAGAGGGCACCTGGGCACAAACGGATGCATTTGATTTCAGCTGCTTCATTTGATTCACTGAACAAGAAAAATGAACTCAGGGCTCAGCAGGCTGGTCATTGAAGACAAAGTGAAGCTGGCTTAACAGCCTGTTGGGGAATAAAGCCTGCAGGATTTGCATGTGCCATGCATGCTGCAAAGACTGCAGAAGATGCAACAGAGGTCACAAGGTATCCTTTACTCCTTTGGTACACCAATGCATGAAATTTAAAAAACAATTTCTATATTTTCTATATTTTATAGGGAAAGTCATCACAACAGTGAGCTCTGTGAAGACATCAGTCTGATCCTAGCCAATATGTAGTGGGTGAGTAAAAAGAGATATGAAAGAAAAAAAAAATGGCAAGAGGAAAAATGCTGGGAAACTAGAATAAAGAAGCCTATACCAAGTTGCAGCTGACTGATACATGAAAATTGTCTCCTGAACAGGATGTGAAGGCACTTCCCCTGTGTTATTTTGAATCTAATGCCTTGTATATGCTTGGAAATGTACAAAACAAGGTATTCTAAAACAACAATTCTCTAAATGGATCTCCAGCAATGACACGCTGGCACTGTAGATAAACAAGGAACAAATTGGCCCTGCACATTTCGAAGCAGGCATCAATATGAGAAAAACCCTTCACTAGTACTACACCAGACCTTTTGCCTTCTTTAAATCTACATTCACACCAGAAGTTTATCCAAAATGGTAGGAATTGCATAATTTTTATTTCCACGATGTATAGCAGAAACAGGTGGCAATTTCAGTTGGTGGATCAAATAACTTAATTTCCCTTCTCCATCTCAAGCTTAAGAAACACTAGCCTTGTGCTGCTGCTATATCTTGTGCATATTCTACAGAGAGGAACAAAGTCGCCCGTGGTCCTAAGCTGGCATTCTACACTGGTCCTTTGTGTGACTTTCTTATGCAGGAAGTCTAAGTACTTACCCAGGCACATCAAAAGAAAGAAAACAAGCAAAGTATACAACCTAACCTCAAAAGAAAGCTCTCAACTTCGGAATTCACTTTCTCTATATCAGTTCAACAGCATTCAGCATTGCTGACCTTCAGAGCACAGTGCAAAGCACAACTGTTTATATAACCTTTGCACGATGAGGAGCAGGCTTTGCTTAATCCTGTAGTGGCATCAAATGCAACCAACTTTAAGGCTCCTTTACTCTGGAAATGTTTCTGAGTAAATGAGAAAACCAACCCAAAACTTCATGATATAGGGGAATTTATACACAACAGATAGGCAAAACCAGTCACCATTTTAAAACATTCTCAGAATAATTTGAAACCATAAACTTGCTGTAGGTTTTCTAGCTTCTATTCTAGCGTAGTTTAGATGGATTAATGACAAGATTTGATTACAAGGTTTGCATTACCATTGTTATTGTTAACCTAAGGCCTTGTATGCAACAGGAAATAGACCAAAATAGGTATTCTAAAACAGCTGTCAATCAGTTTCTCTTCATAGAAGACTGGAAGGAAGACTTGGAAAGAAACAGTGAGCAATAAATTAGATCTCAGACTTCCCAGAACATCATAAAATTTTTGTCATAGAGAAAAGAGTAAAGAAAGATATTGCAAGATGCTGAACATATACACACACAGGAAGACATGAAATTGTTTAAATAGATCATGAAAAACTCTGATGTGTAATTTCTACCCTTTAGCTTGGAGAATCCCTGTCTCTCCATGGGATAGAAAGGCCAGCTTCAATCCAGGGTGGTTAACTTGACTCTTCAAACAGTCCATGTGGAAGCTCAGAACAGGGAGCCAAGTCTACCAGGTAAGCTCAGCATGGATGAGTGTCTCTTTTTTACTTTAAAGGAATATTAGAGAGAGGCCTTGCAGTGCTTTGTGTGAATGGCTCAGTTGACTCATCCCTCTGTTCCCTAAATGCTTTTCCAAAAGTTTGGTTTTGAGGAGCTTTGCATGCTCATAATGGCTACAAACTAAAATGCCATGTTGTTTAACACCAGGTATTATTAAAAACGGTAAATGCTGTGGAGCTATCCTGTTTCCTTGACTACACCACCACACTCTCTATTCCTGCAAATGCACAAATGCAAATGTGGTTTTGTGAGAAAAAATAGTAAACCCTTTCCAATTAACACAACATGACTCATCTATCTGTAAGAATCAAGTCTATCAAAGTTATTCTTGGGTACTATTAGAAGTACAAAATACACTCTTGGCTTGGGGGGAAAACAGATGAGCAACTGCAACAGAAGTGTTCACCAAATAAAACATCTTCTATTAAAACTAAGTATATTACAAAGAGTAATGTAGCTATTAAAATTAGACAGCTATGAGTAGCCTAAGTGCTGCTTTTTTTTGTTCTTTTCTTCTTTTTTTTAATAAGCTAGAGATCACACACTACTATAGCTGCATAGATTTTGCTGGAATAGACCATTTTCCATGGCTCTGCAACCTGATTATAACTAATGATTTCCAGGGAAATATTGAAATTGTGTGCTTCAATTAATTAAGACAACAATATCTTACTATTTTTTTGTACAGTGATAGATATCATTATATTACATTATAGCTTCATTAACTACATTATATTTTCAATAATGTTATACTAAATTTGGTATTGCAAAGCTTTATCAACAGACTTGATTGAGGGTAATTCACATCTTTCAGAGAGCTATATGAAAGATGTAGAGTTAGTAGCTTAGGTCTTGGTCCTGCCCTAATGTCCATGTTGGCAGATTTCTATCCAGGGGTATAAATCAATTATCCTCACATATGGATCCAATTGCAAGGTCAGAAGCGTAGATATCAGTTGTGTAATGCACACTTCC
This sequence comes from Picus viridis, assembly GCA_033816785.1. Lineage (NCBI taxonomy): Eukaryota > Metazoa > Chordata > Aves > Piciformes > Picidae > Picus > Picus viridis. The sequence continues at coordinate 14,927,337 of CM066570.1, forward strand.
CTTTCAACTATCAAGTTAAATTAGGTCTAAATGAAACTAAGCTGATGAAATTATATATGAGTATTTAACACCATAATTCAGCAAGATATTTAATTACAATTTAGGTTGCTTAAGAAGTTAACCACTTTTTCTCAGGACCACTGCTGCTATTTAATATACATTTTGTTATTTGAGTATTATTCACTGTATTCTTAATTCCAATAATTGTACTGATTTGCAAACACAAATGTCTAAAGTGATTGGGACTGTGCATGTATTTTTTTCTTTGACATATGGTACTATTTACTTAGCTACAACATTACAAATATCACACAGTATTTAAACATGGGAGGGGGTAGAGTTAGACTGTACATTCTTTATTACATGTTGTCAGTACTTCCCAGAACAGCAAAGGTGTTGGCCTTTGCACTTAAAATGTGTCTATTTGTCACAGCAAGAAGGGATGTTTTAAAAAGCAGGAAAAAAAATCATATAAGAATTTGACTTCAACAAATCAAATCCCAGATTCTGTTACTAAAACCCTACTTTCAGAAACATCAGCACTGTGTTACACTTTCAGCAGTCTTATGAGTGCCTAGTAGCTAGACTAACTGTACAACCAGCATCAATGCAGGGAAATCAGCGTGACTTTCAAGTCTGACCTAAGTTCCTCCCTGTTGAAAGTCATTTACATTTATGCAAAATCAGTAGAATGCACAACCCCCACATCTGCAAAGGTATGGAGACAATGTTTTCTAATACAGAATAATTTCAAGACAAAATGCTGCTTCCAAGGGAATATATCCAGTGGTCTTTGTCTATGAGTCCAGCCCCTTCTTGCTGACTGTACATCTGCTATCTTCAGCAGGGTAATAACTTGTAAGACAGCCACAAGGCTTACCTCAGAGGATTCTGCCTCCCACTGTGTCCTCTCAAACGGACTGCTTCGATGGCTTCTTCAGCTAAGGCATCTAGAAGGGACCTGATTCATACTAGATAACCAGTGGATGTTCCATGTTCAGAAAACTATATAATTTTTCCCTTTCTGGGAAGAAAGGTCACAGTGGAATCCAATCAGTTCCTTTTGATGTCAATGTGTAAAAAGCACCAGTGGAAAGCCAATTCAGCTTTAAATTCTTATAATCCTTTTATAATCCTCTTTGCAGTAGTTGCAAAATAATAGAAACAAAGTGAACTGTAACGTATGAAGTTACCCACCAGTTAATAAACTGTTCCTGTACAATGTAACAGGAAAAGAGGAAGGAAAAGTGGGTAGAAAGTTTGGAAGAAGTCTGTTTCTACTCAGTCTCTGTAGGCTTAAAGCCTATACTGCATACTTGGAAGTAAAAAATTCCTCAAAGCAGTGGCATTCATTGCCCTTATTCTTTGACAGACAAAGTAATCTTTCTTGGCTTAAGCTTTCTTCTCCATCCATCAAATAGCAATCAAACTAAAGGAACACCCCTGTAGTCATCAGGAAGTCACTAAGTCTGCCTTTAAATCCTCTCACCTTCACTAATTTCTTATAGCTTTTTCTCTTTTAAAGTTATGGAAAATATGTCAGTTATTTAAGAAAAAAAAAAGGTATTTTACATTTAAAAATTCTCTTCATGTCTCTGTTACAATTTTTCAGGACAGGATGTTAATAAGTATTCCCAAGACATGCAAACCCAGCATTTAACATCATATATTTCATACAGAGCAAATACGGATTCTGTAAAACTGCCACAGAAAGATAAAGTGGGCAGGTTAGTTTCTATATGATTTGCTAACCAAAAGCCTCTAACTTAACAAAAAGCCTCTGTTCCCTTAGCAGTGCTCTCCTGAGGACAGCCTGCCCGCGTGAGAGCCCTATCTCTGAGTTGTTGGGGGGAGTCAAAGAAATCTCATCTAAGACATTTCTCTCCCCCTTTACCTGAGGCCATGTTTGCTTTAGGTAAGTATTCTTTGGGAGCTAAGATAAAGGAGGGGCTGAAAGGCCCAGGCAAGCGCCTAGGCTGCCTCAGGCTTCATACCATCAAACGCCATGGAGAGTGCAGCTGCAGGTCTCCCACTCCAGGCTTCAGCGGGTCCCGTCTGTCATCGCTCCCGGAGAGCCCGGCGGCAGCAACGGCAGCGCCTGCTCCAGCCGAGGGAGCGCCTGGAGGGGTAAGGCAGGCACGGGCGGCCTTTTTCAGCAGCTTTCCTTTCGAAACTCCCGACTGAAACATTTGAATGTAATGATTTCTTCCGTGGTCTGGCCAATGCTAACAATTTCAGAAGTAAAGGGCAAAACATATTTCTGAAAACGTTTCACTTGGAACAGGTATTTTATTTGGTTTATCACTATTTTTATTCTTGCAAGTAAAATATTTCAGAAGTATTTGAAACTTAAGGTTGTGATAACTGATTTACTGTTAAGGAAATGGTTACAAGCTGCTCCAGGGAAGGTTTAGGCTGGAAATTAGGAAATATTTCTTCTAAGTAAAGGTTATTAAACATTTGAATGGTCTGCTCAGGACCGTGGTGGAGTCACCGTCCCTGGAGGTGTGCACTTACGGGCATGGCTCAGTGTTGACCCTTCAGTGCTGGGTCGAGGGTTGGACTAGGTGATCTTTGAGGTCTCTTCCAACTGGATACTCTGTGACTTTGTGATTCTGTTTACCTTTCGTATCTGAAAACATTTTTCTTTTTTCCAACTGTATGCATCTGGTATACAGCAGCAGAGATGGGAAGTAGCAACCACAACTGTAGCCTGCCTGGATGTAGCACTCGCCACTGCTCGTGCTTTCTGAAGCTTAAACAGATGAGATTGCCCACGTTAGTTTAATGATGAAGTTGCTTACTCGGTAGATAACCAACAACTTAATGATGGCATGGAATCTGCCTTTAGAAATACTGTCAGAGAGAGATTTACTTTTCATTTTATAGTACTGGTGCATAAATTAAAAAAATAATAAATCAGTTTTAATTACATCATCATTTCGTGTACAACACACTGAGTTATGACATCTTAAAAGAAAATGACACCTCAGTTAAAAATGTGCAAATGATCAAGTGATTGTCTAGTTTGTTTAATCAGATCGTAGACATAAGACAGATTGATATTGCCACAGAAATCAGATTTATCAAATCAAAATCGGTTGAAAAGAAAGAAAAAAAAAATCATCTTATTTCAAAGGATGCCAGCAGAATCTAACAAAAGGAGATATACTGTATGGATGTTACCACAAAGAATGAACCATGAGACCACTGTTCTATCTTAAATCTTTCAGCAGCCCTGCTCTATGGAGGCCCTGGATGCTCACAGCAAGAGATGAGGAGATGACAGAAAATCAACAAATGGTGAGACTAAATTCTGGATAAAATAAACCTTATAGAAAACAGATGCAAAAATTGAATTTATTAATCTGTTCATTTGTTCTTTCAAGCATTTCTTCGGTGTTAGAAAATATGGTTCAAATTACAGCGCTCAGTATATAATGGCTAAGAGTATCTCTAATTCTCTTCAGATATAGAAGCATTACCAGTTCTTAAAGAGCTGCAGAAAACACTGCTCACTTAAAATAACCCTTATTTTAACAGCAGTTATTTGCTTTATTATAAAAATAAGAATATGCTCAGTTTGAAATGTCCATGCTTAGTCTGTATGTGGTAATTTAAAAAAACATACCTTCAGGTGTACAATTTTATTGATTGTCTTTTGGGAGGGATGTTACTATAGCTAAACCAGTTGGATATAAACACAAAATTGGTTTTTGAAGTAGTTCTGACTGCCAATTGCCTTTGAAAGGAACCATGACTATTTGATTTACTTACGTAGGATAATGAGTTATGCTCCAAGAACAAAAATAAGAGACTGAAGCACACTCCACATAAGTCCCAATGCTGAGAACTTTAAAACAATGGTATTGGAACTATGCTACTCCTATGCACCTGCATAAGTTTTTGCAGCATCCAATCCACAGTTACATCTGCAGCTTTTTACCAAAGGCAGAGCAGGTGAAGACAACAGCTCTGCTTAGTGCAAATCTTCAAAGGCTCACAATTTCTACTATATTCTAATGTGTAACACCTTTTTACCTTGTACTTTTTGCCTTCTGATGATGGAGACTATAATGGTACAGATCTGTGGGAGTGCCACACTCCAGCTGACAGGTACCTTGGGAAAGCCTGTGGAAGAACATCCTTCCCAGCAGTATTCCAAGCTTTGCTAAGGATCTGGGGCGTCTTATGCTCCCTCACATAGACAGTGCATGCTTATAGTGCTGATCGCTGATTCCAAGAAACTAAGGTTTCCAAAATCAAGAAGTTTTGATCTATTACTGAGGTTGTTTTGCAGAAAATTTTATTAAATCAGCTCAAAAGTTTTCATTCATACTTGGGCTTCTGCCCACTTGCGTGAGAAAAACAAAGCACGCATGATGTTTCCCCCATTCATGCTGGCAGCCTGGCATTTTTTCAAGGCAAGTACAACTGAATGAGTTGGTTCCAATGTTTTAACATTTCTCTCTCTTGCCATAAGCCTCTCAGATCCTTCTCATACATATCTTACAGCCCATCTACACTGCTTCAGCATCTCAGATGCCCCTATATCTTGGGACATAATGAGGTCCGAAGGAGAGCTTTAGGAGTTTGTGTAGTGCACAGGTGGGATGAGGTTCTCACTAATGCATACCTAGATCCCACAGCTGTGGAGGGCAAGAGGCATCTTCAGCAAAATTAATGAGGTTTCTAACAGAACACCTTCCAAAATGGACTGAGCACAATTTCCTTGCTAGTTAGTTGCATGCTGGCTACGTTTATTTTCTGCAATGCATACATATTAATGCCAACGATTTACAGACCACTAGACAAGACAAACCCTGGAGAGTGAAGCAAATAAAAGTTTCAATATCTTCTGTGTAATTAAAAGAACTTTAGGAATACACATATAAGAATCTAACCTGAGACATCGAAAGATGCAAAGCAATAAAAACTAAAAATACTACCAAAACCCCCTGAATTAATATTTTACCTCAATTGCCAGCAACATGTATTACAAGATACCTGATAGTTACCTATAGGTAATATACTTTTCCTTATATAAAAAGTAACAATTTTCCTGCTGCCTAAACTCACACTGTTCTTTTTGTCAAAAAGCCATTAAAAGTAATGTAAAGTTACCATTGCCATACCTACAACCTAATACAGATTAACAATGAACATTTTCTGCTGCATACAAGTCAGATTTTACAATTAATAGGTTTATTTATTATCAGAAGTGCTTTTCAGAAATGCTGTATTATAATCTGAAGGGAAAAAGCTTATAATACATGTTTAATCAATCCACATAATTATAAAATATGTTTTCCAAAAAGAAAACAGTAGAAAATACAGAACAATAAAGATTTGAAGAAGACTATTTACGTTTTAGTCGAAACATGAACAATAACATATGGTATTTAAGATAGATATTAGGATCACCTCTACAATGTTGAGCCAGATCAGGAGTCCATTTTACTAAGTACTAGGGAAAAAAAAGTAACCGAGGCCCCTTATTAAACACCAAAATACCCCCAAACTCCCTGATGGCCTGAAGTCAAATAATTTGGTTACAAGACAAACAGGTTGGTGTGAGAGAAACAGACCAACATAGAAGGAACACAGAGAATTTGATAGGTCACCTTGCTCAGTCTGTAGCCCAAGGGGCTTTTGGGACCCACAAAAATATCCATGCTGAAGCCCACTTCTGCAGAAGGATGAATTGCTCTGACAGTGACAAAAGTCATCTTTATAGCAGACTGCACAGTATCTAGATTCTGTGCACTAGAAGTTCCTAGTGTGGAGGAGCTACGTCATCCTCTTTTGTGCACATCAAGTTTATAGCAATATGGGATAAAAAGAAGCCTTTGTGGTTTACAACCTGGAGAAGAATTCATGCTGCAAGGTGAAGTAACAGGGCTCAGTGATTTTGGGAGATGCTTTCAGGTTTACCATCCAGGTTTATAACCCTAATAGGATTTAGTAATGTTAACATTTGCAAATTATTGGGTTTTATTGTGACCTTAACTTGAAGGAATTTATTCTGTGCTACACTGAATTTTGATATGTAAAAAATATTTTTGCTACCTAGTCTGTTGTGTCAAAATGCTTGCTTTTTATCTCTCTTTGCACAGAAATGAGATGTCAATTGTCTCTTTATTTTACTGTTTGGACATTCTTCTGTGATCTTTGATTACAATTAATCTTGACGACTTGAACATTCCAAATTCAAGCCCCTGGTTAGAGTAGTTAAAGAGTTATTTTATAAAATCCTAACCTCCCAGTTATTTAAGATAATTGAAAATCCATTTTTCTTCTAATCATTGAACTTCCATTTGGTGCTAGTAACAGCTCACCAGTTGCTAGAGACATTCCATAAGAACTTAAGCAAGATGTACATCTTCATGGCTTTGTGGCTTACAAAATGTACAAGCTTAAATCCTTTTTTACCAAACGTGCAACTATTTGCAGGTTGTGGCAACATGTAGTCTCTAAAGTACACTTGGTCAGAGTAAAACAACAGCACAGCAATCAAAGCAACATTCCTGTAGAATGTTACAGTTACTTGTAGAAGAAAAAAAAAGTGAAACCTTAATTTTTACCCTATTCTAAATAATAAATATGTCTCTTTACAGTCAGAACAGAATGGTCAACTAATACATTTTAGATCAAAAGGAGGTCTGGGGTTTCAACATCCAGTGAGGTGAGTTCTTCCTATCACTTGGTATAGGAAAGGTGGCACCTTCCAAGACAAGACATTTACCTTCTCTGGAGAAGTATCAGTTTGTCTCTGGAGTATCTCTTCTTAGTACTCCAGTTTTAACTACTCATTAGACTCCACAGATTTTTACCCTTCCACAAAGATGCCCAGGCTGAACAGAACCTGAAACAATGATCATAGAATCATAGAATCAGTCAGGGTTGGAGGGGACCACAAGGATCATCTAGTTCCAACCCCCTGCCATGGGCAGGGACACCCTACACTAGATCACGCTGGCCAGAGCCTCGTCCAGCCTGGTCTTAAACACCTCCAGGGACTGGGCCTCAACCACCTCCCTGGACAACCCATTCCAGGGCTTCACCACTCTCATGGTAAAGAATAATGATAATAATAGAGATTGATAATGACAATGATAATAATAGAGAAAAAAAAAAATCTCAAAAGAAACAGCTACTAATGCAATGTGACTTGTTACAGACATGTCTCTTGAAGTTGCTTAAATGCTCTTCAATAAAAGCTGAACTCCAGGTAAAGCTTTACCTCTGCTTGGGGTTTTCCGAAGGATTTTCACCAATATTCGGATTCTTTAAGGCTTAATGATGTAGAAGCTCCTGGTTTGGACTTTCATTTTGAAGAGGAGACTTAAAGAAATACCCCTCTTCTTTACAACCACTTGTTTTTTATGAAAGTAGAAGCTTAAACTCTGTCTGATCATAATCACTTTCAAATTTAATTGAAAACTGGCCAAAGTGAACCAAGAGGAAAAGATTTAAGTATATGTATCTCTGTCTGTCTCTCTATATAGATACACATATGCACCCCAACCTACATACGTATAGAGACCACAACATTTTTACTTTTTGAATTTTGATGTAAATTTCTCTCACTGTATACCTCCTCCTCCACCTGGAGACACACAGTCCACTGAGATCAACCTCCATGAAACAGGCCACCCACCCTAATCTTAACCAGTTTCTCACTTTCAGAATCTCAGAACATCCCACAAGCATTCCCACAGTTGCACGGGGCACTTCCATGCTGAACTCTGCTAAAACCCAAACCTTCTCAAGCATGCTTCATTGCCCTGGCAACCCTTTATTTAGGGTGAGACCTTAGGTAAATACAATACACAATATGCCCAAAGCAACTGAGGTGACTTAAAAATCAACAGTATCTTTTAGTTAGGAACTTTTATTTAAAAAAAAAACAAGAAAAGCTTTGATTTTTTTCTCTCTCCAAAGAAAGATAAAAAAAAAATTTAATATTTAATACTCAAACTAGTTCAGCTGGGGAAGCAGCACATAGTTTTATTTTGTCTCTTAAAATATGTTCTCTTACTAGACTTTATTTGCCCAAGTCCAAATCCCAAAAGTTTCTTAGTAACATTGGAGAGAAGGTTCTGGCAAGTTTTCCAGTACAGGCTACAATTCACTTCTACAATGATGATGCCAACTCTGAGGAAGATGAAGAAGAAATAAATTCAGCCTAAAAATGACCAGTGTTCAGCCTTGAGAAACACAAAACAAAAAAAAAAAAAAAAATCAAGGAGATTAAAAAAAAAAAAAGGAAGTCAGAAACTTATGGATAAACATCTCACTGAATGAAGAAGTACATCAAAGCTTAAAGGAAAACTATTTATATCCTACAACAAAGAATGAGTCAATGCAACTGGAAACTTAAGAGGAAATCCTTTTGTGTTGTGAGAGACTTTTAAATAAAACCCTGAAGCTGAATACAAGTTTATAAGGTTTAAATTAAGTTGTTTTAAGTAAAATGGATTAAGAACATTAAGAGCACTGTATTTAGTTCCTTCTTCTCACACTGGTCCTGACAAAATGAAATAGGGTTGATTATGGGCAAAATAATATAATGTACAGCCCCAAAACAAGCTGAAGGCTTTGAAAAGGTTGAATTTATGCCAAAAAAGACAGAAATACTATTGCTTGTTAGCTCCTTAAAGCATGTTTATTCTGATGTAAATGCTGTATGCCAGGTTGACCTAATCCATTTCTAGTATCAGCTCCCATCAAGACAACTTCTATGTAACATTTATGGTATTTGGGGGATCCTGTAATTCTGTTATTATCAGACTTCCCTCCTGTCAACAGAGAAGTGCTTTTATGTCAGAAAAAGTCAGTCTTGATTAAAAACTATGATTTAACTTAATGACACATTAAAACATGCATTATGTGCTATTGTCTTTACAATATTAAAATGTCATTTCTATAGCTTTGTGCACTTGAATCTATGATTTTTATGTAACTGACCTACTGTTGATTCCCATCTAGTGGGGTTTAGATGCGTATCCTCCTACCTTAAATGGTCTTCAGGTAGACATCAGTTATGAATTTTCATAAGCATCTTTATGTTGCATGGAATTCAGACACATTGATTCCAACACTATTATTCCACTAGGAGAAACTGCCTTTTTTTGTTGTTGTTTGTTTTGTTTTGTACAGTTTATTTCATTCAGAGGATTGGTATAATCTGTTGTGGTTAACCTTTTGTTTGTGATTAACCTTTTGTTTGCAAAAATAGTCCATGCTCAGAGAGCTTGCCAGTATGTGTCTTGCTATGCCACCATTTGCTAATTAGCTCAAGGATTAGCTGTGTGGTCCCATGATGCTTCAGAATTATTATGAGTCAGGTGTCTTATCTCTAATCAAAACTGCCATCATTTCCCAAGAGACAGAGCAAAGGCAGAATCCAAGGTTCTTGACCTTTTCTATGCTACTGTTGGTGGTGTAGATAAGGTCAAACAGTTTTAAGAGCCACTTAAAGTGTATGTCAGATCATCCTCAGCGCAGGGTAGCACAATGTTTACAAAACAAAGTGTATCTATTAATTACATCTGCACAAGGAGACAGTACCTTATAATACACAAAGTTAAAAGCATGAGTTGAAATTGTAAACTTGGTATGACACATGAAAGTTCAGCTTTTACCTTTCATTCTTCCATCAACATATGGAGCTAGATGGAACTAAAATACAGACATTTTAAAGATCTTCTCTTTCTCTCACAAGATATCCTAAAATTATTTATGCTTCCATTTCATCATTATTCAGTCTGAAGCACAAACAGAAAAGCATTCAAGATCATTTAACAGGTTGTTGATGACATATTCCCTACAATGGTCAAATAATTGTACATTAAGCTTCAACTTCTTCCTGACAAGAAGCTCTAGTCTCCATCAGTGCTCAGCTAATTTCACTCTCAACATTTGGAGTTCTGTCCTCACCTCTAAGTCCTGAACAAGGCTTTTTCACACCTTTTAAGACAACTCCGCATGCATCTGTGCTGCCTATTTAATCCGACACAAATCAAGCCTGTTATGGACAAATTGTTCAGGCCTTCATTGAGGAATCTAGAGGCGACCATCTCTATCCCCTTGAAAACAGTGACTACAATACAATCCCCACACAGCACAGTCTCCCTAACATACTACACTGAAGAGCCATTTGCTTTACACAGATATTGTCACCATTTAAAGACTCATTATGCAAAAAGAGCACTGTAGGCTCTTCCTTGCTAATTGTCATCTTTCTGTTGAGATCATGATGCCTTTTACTTCCTTCTGCATAGCTTCTCTGCTTGCCCTGCCAACACCCAGCAGTGACTGTGGTTACTCTTCAGAAAAGCATCAGATGAGGCCAGTGCATGTTTTCTGACATGGATGCCCAGAAAGACCTGGTGTTACTATTGTTTCAGGATGGCATTGAGTAACTAATACCTGCAGGATCACAGGATGTTAGGGGTTAGAAAGGAGCTCCAGAGATCAAGTCCAACCCCCCTGCCAAAGCAGAACCAGAGAATCAGGGGCGACCTCATTGCTCTCTACAACTACCTGAAGGGTGGTTGTAGCCAGGAAGGGGTTGGCCTCTTCTCCCTAGCAACCAGCACCAGAACAAGGGGACACAGTCTCAAGCTGCACCAGGGGAAGTTTAGGCTGGAGGTGAGGAGAAAGTTCTTCACCGAGAGAGTGATTCGTCATTGGAATGCGCTGCCCGGGAGGTGGAGTCTCCGTCCCTGGAGGCATTCAGGAGGGGACTGGATGTGGCACTTGGTGCCATGGTCTAGTTGTGAAGTTATGGTTACAGGTTGGACTCGATCTTCAAGGTCTCTTCCAACCTTGGTAATTCTATTCTATTCTATTCTATTCTATTCTATTCTATTCTATTCTATTCTATTCTATTCTATTCTATTCTATTCTATTCTATTCTATTCTATTCTATTCTATTCTAGTGCAGGTTGCACAGGAACACATCCAGGTGGGTCTTAAAAGTCTCCAGAAAACTCCACAACCTCCCTGGGCAGCCTGCTCCAGTGCTTTGTGACCCTTGCAGTGAAGAAGCTCTGCCTCATGTTGAAGTGCTGTAGTTCATATTGCCCCTTGTCCTATCACAAGACAACTGAGAAAAGCCTGTCCCCTCCCTGTTGACACCCAGCCCTCAGATATTTATAAACACTTATTAAATCCTCTCTCAGTCTTCTCCTCTCCGGACTAAAAAGCCCCAGGACTCTCAGCTTCTCCTCACAGGGCACGTGCTCCTGTCCCTCAATCATCCTCATGGCCCGCCATTGGACTCTTTTGAGTAGATCCCTGTCGCTCTTGAACTGGGGAGCCCAGAACTGAATGCAATATTCCAGGTGAGGTCTCACCAAGGCAGAGTAGAGGGGAGGAGAACCTCCCTTGATCTGCTGGACACACTCCTCCTAATGCACCCCAGGATCTCATTGGCCTTCTTGGCCACAAGGGCACATTTTTTGTCCCACGGATAACTTGTTACGCACCAGGACTCCCAGGTCCTTCTCCATGGAGCTGCCCTCTAGCAGACCTGTACTGGTGCATTTTATTATGCCTTCTCAGATGCAGGACTCTGCACTTATTCTTGTTGAACCTCAATAGGTTTCTTTTTGCCCAGCTCCCCAGTCTGTCCAGGTCTCAGTGAATGGTCGCACAGCCTTCAGGTGTATCAGCCAAGCCTCCCAGTATTTGTCTAGAATATCCAGACCCACTGCAAACCAAGTGGAGCAGTAGCTCCATTAAAAATAATCCTAGGCAGACAGAGCAATTTTAGACAAATCCCAGACAAGCAACCACTGAATACATGCAGATTGACCACCCAGAATGCAAGCCTTAAGTCTGCTGTATCCTAGAAAATTATATTCATACCTGACACGAGTGCAATAAAGAGGGGGAAGCATGATCAAGTCACACAAACAGCAAACAGAGCTTTTCAGGTGCATGACTGAGTATATAAACATAGTGTTTAACATCTTGAGTGTCTTGAAGATGGTACTGAATCACTGAACACCAAATAAAAATAGTGAGCAGTGTATTTAAAACAAAAGAAATCACTTTACCCAACCTGTTATTATCCTGTGATGTTGAAACTAAGTTTTCCTACTTTCAAAAAGTAAATGATTTTTCAAAAGATACCACACCCGGCTCAGAATTTCATGTTGTTGCGGGCTGAAGAAGCATTTTAGGGAAACATTACCAGCTTCTTGCCCTAATCTTTGCTCTTACTATTTTAACAGGCACTATTAACCAGTGTTGGGGGGCAGGATATTATCTGTATTTATCTTTGGTCTCCCATGTTTGTAAAGGGGCTACATTTTAGATGTATCAGATGTAGACCTAATGTCATAAGCAAGTGCAAGTTACAAATCTACACCTCTGGAATACACCAAAAAAAGTCTTAGGTGTGCATTAAAAGAGTAGCAAAGACACTGTCATTAGAAAAATAAAATTGGATAATGGATGACAGTCTTACCAAAGGCTGTTACAAATACCAAAACAAATCATCTTCCGTATGTTGAGATCTGATAATATCGCATCAGCCTAAACTGATTCAATTTCTCAGCCTTTGCCAAGCATTCCATTAAGATTTCCCTGAACTGTAAAATTCCATTTTCAAATTAAGGTAAATATTACTGCACTGTTTACCTGATTGCTAATATTTAACTACATTCTTTAGAGGAAGCCAGAACTGCATGATCCTTTCCAGCCAAGCCAGCTTTTTGTTGCTGTTGTTGAATAACTGACTTTTCATGTTACGATGTCAACATACTCTTGTTTGCACATTTAAACAAAATATGCATTGTGATTCCTTTACCAATTTGTTAGTAATTAAGAGGGGGAAAAAAACAAATGAAGCAATATAGAATTCTGTTACTCAACTGCAGTCAACTTCCAGTTTCGGTTCTGGTTTGTTACTTCATCTGTGATTTGACCTTGCTAGCTTTTCAGTGACCTTAGAATCATCCATCATTTACAGGAAAAAGATAACAAAGCATCCCCAAATAATGAGTTTATCATGAGCTTACTACTTCAAAGACGAGATAGAAACAGCATTTTGAAGACTAAATTGTTGACTCAGGATGTCTGTTCCACAGAACTTCCCTTAGGTAATTCAACAGCTGCAAGATTTCCAGCAAATGCTACCCTTTGATTGTCACTGCCTAAAATAATGACAGTAAAAGACAAATTAATATTCCACTGGTACAGGAATGCTGGAGAGGCAGTTTATAATTTTGTATTGTGTATTGTATGTATTCATGTGAAAAAGAAAAAATTATGTTCATAAACCAGAATTCTTTTAAGATAAGCTCCTGAAAGATACATATATCCAAGGGAACCATAACCTCACAAGACATTAACATTTCTTCTATGTTCTTTCAAAATAAAATGCAGTAGTAATTTGAATGAAAAGAACTAGCATGAAAACAATTTTTTTTTTTTTTCTTCTCTAAGCTATATCTATACTGAGAGAATGACATTACCACAACTGAGAAAAGACCATCTCCACAATAGTGGTTTTATGAACTCTAGAGACTAAATTAATCCAATTCGCTGAAACATCTACCATTTAATTACACTCCACACAATCATGATTTCCAGACCGAGTTAATCCTTTAGCTGGTTTTAGCAAAAGGCTGAGAATTAGGCTGATTAGGTAAACTGCACAGAATACCAACAAAATTTACTTTGGCAATCTCTCTGCAAAGAAACTGGCAGAACACAACTAAATGCTTCCAAAACTTCTCCTTCAGGATAAAGCTTAATTCATGAATAGAAGAGGGAGGAGGGGGAGGGAGCCCCATTCATCACAGTTGTTTTAGAGCAGGATGGAAATCTAACAATGTAACTGCAAGCAGGACTTCACATGAAACATTTAAGCCACTCAGACTCAAGTGCTCATGGAAAAGTTGCATTATGGAACAAAATATATTTACACAAGATAATTTATTAAATATTCTAAGTCAGAAATACTTTATGGTTTACACCCACAAATGAAACTGAAGTCCACACAAACTGCTTGGTAAAGAAACTGAGTATTTGAAAGTTCTTTTTAAAAGAGCTTTAGTGTTGAGTTTCTTACTGCACCAGTACATGGGAGCTTCACCATGAATGGCAGTTAACTATTAGAGAGTGTGGTGGGTTGAAATTACCCCCCAACTAATTTGTAGTACTCTCCCTCTGTTTGGGATGGAAACAAATGAAGCTACATTTGCAAGCAAACTAAAATCTAGAAATATGCAATGCAGTGAATATGTAATACATACATATACATTTGCAATTTATAAACAACATAGAAACTCCTCAGATCCCCTGGACCCATTCACCACTCCCTCCTTCCTGTTACATCACACAGTAGCCAAAAAAGAGATACCCCGGGGCAAGGCCACGGGAGAGAGAATTTGCAAAAAGAAGCAACAGAAGAAGAAAAGAGAGAAATAACTGTTTATGCCTCTACTCAACATCCCCATTAGCAAGCCAAAGAATTATATAGACCTTATTATTTGTCTTTCGTATCCAACTAATTTTTTTTTTTTTTTGTTTCAGTCTCTGCAGTCAGGAACTAGGCTAAAGTTTTCCCTCCAAACTGTAACAGAGACACACTCTGTTAGGGAAAAGATCTCACAGCTTCTTATCACTCTAAAAAAATGAATTGCCACAGGTGCAGCCAAGACATGGATTTCTTACACTGTCCTGGGACAGCAGGAGAGGAGAAAAAAAGAGTCAAACATTATTTAGATTATCTCACCATTACCTCCATTCTCACATTTTTGTCAGAAATGGAAAGTTCACTGTTTCTCCAGTTAGAATCTCTTCTCTCCATTAAAGTATCTTTTCAGTCTAATTTTTCCTGATTTAACTTACAGAATCTTAAGGCTCACTAAAAAGAAAAACAAATTCTAGGTATTATTTACTACCTAGCACAGAGGTGTACCAACGAACAACAAGAATAAAATTTACTCTATGGAACTTAAACATACACACATTTTCCCTGACCTTACTTTCCCAAAAGCCTCAGGCACGCCACCTGCACTGACAACAGTATGAGCCCTCCCAATCTGTGCTAATTACCAACTTTATAGAACTATCAACTTTATAGCAATAAACAGCTTTAATATTACAGCTTTCTGATTTATCTGAAAGGGCCTTTCATAGTATGTAAGCTTTTGTCATTAAAAGTTCTAGACTAATATAGCTGTCACCTTTTAGTCTATTCTCCTCTTCTCCAAACACAAACAATGGCTGTTTTAAAGACCATAAAATCAAGCTGACAGCATTCCATAGCATGTCCAAAGTATTTTTAAGATGGCTTGTACACCTTGCAATGCTTTAGGTAACAGCAAAAGTATACCTGCATTTCTTATGGAGAAAGTCCATTTTGTAACTGCTGAAACATGATTTTTCCAGCACTGCTTCCTGCAGGGACATCACTTTCATGCCTACGAACTGAAATAATACTTGAGATGCTGTGTTTCTTCTTCTTTCCTTTTCTGAGAAGTACAGGATGTGTTTGCAATCTTTGTCCTTGCATGCCTGCACATTCAGAGAATTAGAGAAACACAGCTCTAGTTTTGTGAGCTTGGCACTTTTTCAAAGTGTAATACTATTTTCTGGCTGAATAGTCATCATTATCTAAAAGAAATTTGCAAATGAACTTTCTCAGCTGTGCATTTTGGTGTAAACATTTCCGAGTTAGTTGCCAATTATTATCAGTCATTTAGTTTCAGGAGAGGGTCACTTTCTTACTACCTCAGAAGACAAAAACATGAAGAGAAGGGAGGCCTCATAGGTTAAAAGCATACCTATATCAATATGTCTACATTTCTGCTTTTTCTGTTAAATTATCCAATTAGATACAGAAATGAATGACAGGGGAGGTTTACATCAGTATTAGGAAAAATTTTTTTGTGGAAAGAATGGTCAGGCATTGGAACAGGTGGAGTCACAGTCCCTGGAGGTGCTCAAGAAATATGTGGACATAGGTGGGACCATGTTGGTGTTAGGTCAATGGTTGGACTCAATCTCAGATCTTTTCCAACCAAAACAATTCCGTAAGTCATCCTGTCTATGAACAGTAAACACAAGCTCACACAAAACAGTACTAAGTTTTTACTCCTATGTGCTTGCTTAGTCTGTACTTTATACTTTCGAACTTCACAACAGAGCATTTATCTTTATTACAGCTCTCTGTTGATCTCAATTAAAGTGGCAAATACTTCTGTTAATGCTTACAATAAGGAACAGAATTATGCCAACACGTAAGTTATGTAGCTCTTTGCTGCTTCATATGCATCTACTGTACCTGCACTGAAACCTCTAAGCTTATGGCATTCAGTACAGTGCAAAGCAACAGACCAGAAGCTGAGAGAGCTTTTCATATGAGCTGCGTGACTCTCAATTATGAAATTTCTCAACTTTAACATCATAAACATACTGTGTTGCTACTCCCTTTCCCTTTACAGCTAAGATGGAAAGGAGAGACATGCTAACACCTTTCCATCAATTTGGCAACCAGAGCTCTATTAGTTCCTCTGATGTACAAGACTTCAATTTCAAACAGTGCACCTTTGTGTGTGTGGTTTTTTCCTTGTTTTTCTTTTTAATGACAGGTTTACATACACATTTATTCAAATACCATTTGGGGAACCTGTATTGCAAGATCACTTTCACAGCAAGATGTTTAAAATGCCATCAGTCCCCAATAGGTCAAAAACTGTAGAAGAATCCTATAAGGCACATTAAGAAGAAAGGCTGAAATCTTACCACTTGGCTTATTTAAGCAGGGACAACGTAGTTGGTGTAAACTCTGCTGGTTAGTACTGGCTGTGCTAAAACAAAACACCATCAGTAAGTCAGAAGGGTGAAAGCAGGGGCAAGTTTAGGTCTTGCCTTTTTTATTTATTTTTTCCACACACTGAGAAGAATGGATACCTGATACCCAGTCTTTGAACAGATTATGTTTTGTAAAGAAAGGCAATACTAGGGAATAAGTTCAATCAGTTTTTCCAAATAGCTAAAGCAAAATCTCGATAAACCCCACTAAGCAACTAGCTAAGTGCTGTTTATTTACAACAAGCAGAATCTCTTCTTTTACCTTACAGGGTTGCATACCTTTTCCTTAATCACAAGCATAGGCAAACCCGTGAAATGATGGATCCCAAGCACCTGCAATTCCCTACAACATATTTATCAGCTACCTGGTTTTATTTTGATCACAGAAGCAACTTCTCAAGTGTCAAGCATTACTTCTAAGTTGAAGAAAAGGTCACTACAGTGTCTCTGAAGCACTGCTACACAGCAATGACAGAAAAGCAAGGATTGAATTTCATGCCTGCAAGTTTTAAACAAATGGCCCCAGTCTGCCTACTCACTTAGGTGCCTCTGTTAGTTTTCCCATAATTGTAAGGTCTACAATTAAATGAAACGGAAGATCCATCACTGACAATCTTTGACCAAGGTCTACAATCCTTTAATTTGTGTACTTTCAGAGCTTGAGGGCATTTTCCAGTAGCTTTTCTTTATCCTGAAGGGATTTAGGGGACTAAATTAATACTTACATCAAATGATACCAGAAAAGTGGCCTTCATTTGTTGTCAATTTAGAATTGAAATGGTTGCTTTCTCAGCACACAGGTAGAAATTACATAGAAAAAAAAAGTCGATTATTCAGTGTCTACAACATGATTAGAGAACTGACAACAACAATATCTTCATGCCTGTTGATAATAAAATCTTGAAATCATCTTATATATGGGTGTTTGAGCATGTAAATTACAACTGATAAAAGGGCAAAATAGTGGCAGGAGTGGGAAGCAACAGCAACTTTCAGCAAACCAAAGAACACCACTTCACAGAAATCAACAGGTATCAAACAACAGTTGTTAGGCTGAGGTACAGATACTCATTCTTATGAAATGCCCCCAGACAACAATATTTTTTCCAGCACTTCACTCTGAACTATTTTTCCCCTTCAGTAAGAAGGATTTTTTCTTCTACCTAAAATACCTAGCATAATTTTTTCTTCTTCAAACACAGCTGGAAACAACTATTTCATATTCACACCAGATTTATTATTACTAGGTCTTAAGACTTCCCACAGCAACTGATGATAGGATGGATTTCTAAAGAATTGGCATAAGATTCTTCACACAAGTTTTAAAAAAATTCTCTTTTAATTAAACAGTGATGTTTTCACATACATTTCTTCTGGTCAGAAGTTAGTTTGCAGACCGAATAAACAGTAACAAGGCTCTGTTCACTGGCCTTTATAACCAAACCAAACAACCTTGACTGCTGAAGAAAACTGTTTGTGACTCTTGGACACAAGAAAACAAAATTTTTCACTGCTCAGTAATGCATACATGAAAGAATAGCAGCTGTTTAAGAACCATCTAAACCACTCCAGAACAAATTATTGTACTTTAACCTAGACTATAATAATGGATCTGTTGGTTCCTCTATTTCCAGAAATTTCCTTGTACCTAGTTTTCAGTATTCTTAAGAATGGTTAAAAAATTAATTTCAAGACTCATTTCAGAAAATCTTCACAAACCACCTTCCTTATTGCTGATTATCTTGGGATCTTGTTTTTTCAATAAGCCCACAGGCTGGAGGGGAAAATTCAACATACTTTGAGTAAAGAATTGTGTAAAGAAAAATGGGCAGCTATAAATCTTTACCCTGGACCACAGAAAATTGTCTAATTTTAGTAAGTTAAAATTAGCAACATTTTATTAGAATTTACAAATAAAACCTGAATATTTACAATGAAAACACATCAAGTTAATGTAACTTGTAAAAAAATGTCCTCAAGTATTTGACTAGAAGAACACATTTTTACTTCCTGAATATAAAGGGAAGTAGAAATAAGCTACATCAAAAAGCATCAAACTTTCACAGAGGAAAGTTACAAGCAGAGGAAAACTACAGGAATGCTATTTTAAACTCATAATGATTAGAGAAATTAATGTGGCATAATTCTCATACCAATGTATTAAGGTGAAGGAATAACAATGAAAATAAAGCCATCTCATCAAAATGTGTTAACATGAATTTAAAGTTCATTTGAGAGAATTTGGTTTTCCTCCTGTAACAGTTGTACCAATCCTTTATTTATACATATCTTAACAACTATCTGCTATTGCAGATTCCTTTTTCAGGAAGGAAAAACATTCTATTTACTTCACTGATGGGAATATCCCTCAATGCTGGAATTGCTTCTTCCTGATATATCTTCTGGTGCTGCTTTTTTGCATAGTTATCTACAGGAGACAAAGAGAACATTTTATGTATTATTGAAGATTTCTTCACTTCCAAGAAATGTTATGCAATACAATACTGTGTAAATTTAGCTACTGTAAGTGTTGCTGAAAACTATCGTGCTGAGATATCATATGATGGTCATCAGAAGTACTTTACATCATTACATCAACATGTATTAGCAGAGCTCCTGAAGAAATCAACCCTACCCTTCTGCTGAAATCACTGTTTGGGACATTGCTTAAGATGCTGTGTAACCATTAAACCGTAACTACTCAAAGATAAAAAGAGCAAACAAATCCCACAGTGAATAATTCCATCTATACTTTTGAACACTTTGTGCTAGGATTTCCACTGAGAGATGCTCTCCACCTTCCTTTTATCTTGGTTACTTGTTGCAATCATGGCATAGCACCCAATCCTGTAACAGCACATTTACAAGTGCACTCTGAACACAATTATGGAACTGGTCCCTCTGGAGAAGAAAACTTTTCAATATAGCTGTTTTTCAAACACAAAAACTCTTGGGTTGACATCAAATGAGAGGATGACATGAAACTGAATGAGTGGCCAAAAACACGGAGATAACTAAATGGCAGCTCTTGAAAGAAGCATTGGAGCAATTAATTTGAACTACAGCCTTGACTGATTTATTTTAACTCAGCGGTTTAGTGCAATGCAATTCTATGTACGTAGTTCACTGAAACAATGCAGTTCTGCTGTCTTAGCAACAGGTTACATTTCTTGACAAATTTTACTTTGCATTTCTTCTGGCAAAAAAAAAAATATTCTGCAAATACTGATGTAATTCCTCATGTGGAGGAAAATGCAGCTGCCTGGAAAATGAAGTGAATGTCTAGAACATGTCTCCTTAGAGGGAATAAAGGCTACACAAAAGCGGTGAGAAAAAAAAATTCAGACCTGCTTTTTGTGACAAGGAAACACCAACATATCCAGTCAGGCCTCAATATTGCAACATCGTCCTTTGCACCAACTTGACTTTTACTTATCTTCCCACTTCTGCCACTGCCAGGTAGGTACTAAGCCCTTCTTCCCATGACACTCTTCATGGGTTTGTAATAGAAGATGCACACCTTAGAGACTGTTACGTGCCTAACCCCTGTTGCTCTAATGCGGTCTGTTTTACTAACAAAGTCTCTTCTACTAGCTGAAAACCCCTGCCATAAGATGGTAGAGGGAAGAGTCAGGCTTGTGGATATCTTTTCCATCTACTACT
The DNA here is from genome assembly GCA_033816785.1 of Picus viridis. NCBI lineage: Eukaryota > Metazoa > Chordata > Aves > Piciformes > Picidae > Picus > Picus viridis. The sequence goes on from CM066570.1 coordinate 14,947,839, forward strand.
TCAGTACTTCCAAGAACTCATTTTCTAGATTAGCATACTCAGTGGCTTAAAATTTAATTTACATTAAATATGGAGATAATTATCAGTTAAGTATCAAAATGTTACAGTTACCTGTAATGGTATGCGTGGAGTTAAGTGGAGCTGTACTCATCATGTTAATACCAAATAGCAATATATAACCAATTCCTATAGCGACTAGCAGGTAGGTTGGCAAAGCAACTGCCCAGTATCTGAGGAAAAAGATTTTAAAATTGACATATCATAGTAACAAATGCCTGACAACATAACAGTTTTAATGTAATGATTGTTATTGTATTTAGCACAAACTTAACCAAGAGGAAAAGAAGCAACACCTCTGAATATGGACCGTGGTCTCTCCAAAGATTACTGACTGCAGAGTCACTGCAGCTAGTCTGTTATAAACCATCAAACAGATTCTGTAAACATGGGTTTAATTATTTTAACTATGGTTTAAAGTTTATTGCATTTTCAATGGAAAACTTCCTGAAAACAAAATATCAAAGTTATCATTAAACATTCAGCTACTATTTTGTTATTTGAAAATAACTGTGGGTGTCCTTTACTTACATATTCAGGGTAATGTGTTTAATTGGTTGAACTTACTTTTGAGGCCAGTATGTAAGTCCCAGCGAGAACAGCCAAGTCTCAGGAATATATGCCCAGATAAGATACAGTACTGCACAAAAGAATTAAAAAGTCCTAAGAGTACATCTGATACTGTTTTAGACTTCATTGCCACATTTTAGAGCAATACTTCCTTACTGATACTTCCAGAGACAGTATTTTGCTTTTACACTATTTAAATCGGAATAGTTCTATTACAACATAGAAGATGTCTCTCAACCACAACACCTGTCCAATATGGGGGCAATGTTTTGTAGCTCATTATAGGATATAGCTCATTGTATGTTTTATTTGCATTAACATTTACTCTCTGATTTCCTATGTAAACAAACAAGGATTTTGTGCAAGTTGAACTGCAGAACAACAAAACAAAATAATCTGTAGACAGCTGCCAAATGACTCAATGTAGAAAATACTAAAGCTCAAAATGATCACACAGTGGGCCGTGTGGCTGAAAAAAAGTTGGCAGAATTGCAACGCTCGGATGAAACAGTTCAGAATAAGTCACTTGCAATACTTTCTGATTCACCTGTCAAGCTAATAATTTCCCTGTCAACAAAGCCAATACTAATAAATTTCCCTCCCTAAGAACAAATACAGAAAGAGCTTTAACACAACTCTGTGTGCATGCGTGTGTGAACAGGTCAGTAACCAAAAGGTGACACAAGTTATGGAATCACAGTAGCTTCTTGTGAGGGACAGAAACCAGCTTAACTTTCATTTCTACTTACTTCCTATCAGTGAGAAAGAGTCAGTGTAAGATCTTGGTTTCTTATTTAACTAGTGTATTTGCTCCATGTTTTCTTACATTGAAAAAGTTTTCTTATCTTCTCAAGCCTGTCCTGCATGGTGTGCAAGACAGTCCCACTGCAATGCTAAAGCACCTGCCACACCAGTAAAGAAATGATGGTGTAACTCTAATAATTTTCCATTACTGTTGAAGAGATGGACTTTTCCACACCACCACCCCCAGTATTTGGGTGGGCAAGGTTGCACTACTACTGCCTATAATACTTAGTGAATGCAAATCAAGTTACAGTCAGTAAAATGAGAATGCACAGAATTTTAAAAATAATTTGTAATTACCATTGAAGACCCCATAATAAGGTTATAGACTGACAAAACACAAAGAAACCACAAAAGGCAATGTTCTTTGTAAGAACTAACAGGTCTGGCAAGTAATGTGCACTTAGGCCTTCATCATGTACCCTTACAATTGCTGGGGTGATGAAGTTTTGATCCTTTTCAGACGGCCTGATGAGAATGACATCTGTTTCCTAAGCAAAGGAATACCTTTCATTAAAGTATTCAGCACCTTGGATACTTACTAAAACCAAACCACGATCCTAAGAAAAGGGCAAATCCATATATTGCCCTTTCTGGCAACGGGGCTGGAGAGTTTTCAACCATACCGGCTTCTTCTCTTTAACTTTGAGCGGCAGAGAGAACAACAGTAAAATACTATTAAGAGGTTTCCTGGTAAATTCTAACACTCTCCGATGTTTGTGGGTGCAGGAAGCGAGCCCACGCCCACCTTTCCTTATCCCCGGCTGGGTGGAGGAAGGTACACGCTTCGCCAGCGGCGGCCACCGTTTCCACTCACCCTTAAAGGCACATACAAGAGGAACGGTACTACCGACATGCCCCACGCCCCCTCACCCTCCTCCTGCCCACAGACCACCACCCTCCGCCCCCGCCCGCTTCCTCCCGAAGTCACAGCGTGGTTAGGGGAGGAAACCACACCCAGGGCACCTTCCGCACCAGTAGGAAGACGGAGGCTCCTAGCAGCACTCCCTCACATCCCCCACTACCGCGCGTCCGACTCCACGCCAGGCCGCATCCCGTACATGCGCACCCGAGAGCCGACTGCCCTGACGGCTCCCTCAGCAGCAGGCGCATGTGCAGAGCCGAACTGGCGGCTGGCGCGGCTGGGTGTTGGCTCGCCCCTTGACGTCAGGCGGGAACTAGCCAGTGGCCAGGGCCAGGCTGGGTGGTTTTGCTGGCGCGCGCGGCAGAAGCGTTCGCTGTGGGAGTTGGTGGTCGTAGTTGCTGCCTCAGTCCTACAGGAACGGAAAGGAGCGCAGCCGGGGCTGGTGAGTGATTGAAGGGCGCAGCGGGCCTGTGGCTTGTTAAATTCGTAACCCTCCTTCGGTAGTGGTGCTGTGCCCGGGGAGAGGAAGAGGACTGTAGTCACCCAGCGGCGCTCCCTGCCTTCGCTCCTCAGTACCCCGCGTCCGGCTGACTTTCGGGTCGCACATGCGCGCGCAACAACTTCGGGGCTTTTGTACAGCGAGCGCATGCGTAGATCCTGAGCTCGCAGCTGGCCGGCGACGTGCCGGGTGTAGGCTCGTTTGCGTGACAGCAGGCGGGAGCTAGCCAGTAGCCAGGGCCTGGCGGGGCGGGGCTGCTGGCGTGTCTGGCAGAAGCGCCCCCTGCGGGAGGTGGTGGCTGTGGGAGCTGCCTTGGATCTGCGGGTAGGGATAGGAGCGTGGTGGGCGGCTGAGGCGGAGCCGGTGAATGCCGGCTCCGTCATCGGTTCCCCGCCCTTCACAGAGCTCGTGATCTTCTTTCGCTGGTGCCGCTAAGCCCGGGAGGGTGAAACCTGTTTCTGTGGAGTTCCCGGCAGGGTGGTGCCCAGATCGATCTGACTTGGCCACGGAAACCGTGGTGGTGCCCCTCCGTGTTGCTGGAGGTCTTTGCCGCGGGGAGGACTGAGCACGAGCAGGGTTGTCTGGGCTGGTTGCGACACGTCACTGGTGAGCCTCTGGGTTTCTAGGGTCTTACGGCAGCGAGGCGGCCGCAGGGAGCCCAGCCGGCTCCCGCATCCCTTCGGCCGGAGCTGTCGGGGCGGGACGGGCGCTGCCGGGCGAGCCGCCGGGCAGAAGAGGGACGCGGGACTGCGCGATGTAGCGGATGGGGTGTTTAACTCTGCTCTCCCAGGATGTGGCAATAAGTCCTGAGACGCTATTTCCTGATCGGGCTGGTAGAAATTGCCCTTTCTTCTGCTGCCTGGCAGGTGTGAGGTAGTGTGCTTGAGTTCTTTTAATCATCAGGGATTTATAGACTTGGTAGTCGATTTAACCAGCGTTGAATTGATACTGTTTTCAACGTTAACCTGTGCTAAGTAGAAACAAGGATATGTATCTTCTGTGACACTCTTGCAAAGTGTCATTTAATGTTGTGATTATTTTAAGTGCTGCAGAGCACATGTTATTTGCCTTTTGGATTCTCCTCATGTATTTCTCATAATCCTTTCAGGATCATGTACCATGGGGGAACCTGTATCTCACTCAGTGAGAGCTTGTATTTTTCTACTCATGATAAATCTTCCTGTGAATTGGTAAGTAGGTTTGAAACTAGATGAAAAATTTGTGAAGTGTTTCAGTGGTATTCATATCCAGACGTGAACTACAGAGTAATCAATAGTTTTGATTAATTCAGAGTGATGCAAAGATGCTGTATGTTGTTCACTTACAAAAGTACTAAGTTGAGGTAGTGCATCTTGTGCATCCACTTACCAAGCAAGTTTTACTGAATGCATGTTAAGAGAACAGTACCAAATTGTTGGCCATATATCCAGGCTATAGTGATGGGTTTAGCTCCTTTAATTGCCAAGTAATTGCAGAGTGGTTCATGGAAGTTCATGTCTGCAAATTAACTGCAGAGTGTTAACCCACTCTTTATTCCTGTCATCTCCTTTTTTTTTTTTTTTTTTTTTGTTCTTCTACTTCTTTGTGCCAGATAAAACCTCTACTTGTTTAGTTGTTTCTTTCATTAAATAAAGTGTAGAAATTTTCTGTTTTAATACTTCCAAGAATGCATTCCTTGACTCTTCTTTTCCCCTGAGTCTCATAAAACACTGTCATAGTAAATCATTCAGCTATTTGGAGAGTTCATTAAAGAGTTATTTATCCTAAGTGTTGCTGCTGCAAAGTATAAGCTAGCTGGCTATTTCTTCTTCCCATGCAGAAATAAAAAGTACAGGTAAACAGAATTAATTATTTGTAAAATTATTTGTAAGGCCGTTACCAGTAGTGAGTCTCATTGTAAATTGGTGCACATGCATAAAGATACTGGGTTTTGTGTGCTATGGACAAACTTAAGTACTTTAACAGTTATATTAGAATAAGATACTAGAAGCTTTATTCCTTAAAGTGGTGTGTGCACTGTGCTGTGGAAAGAGTGTCCTTGATTCTGTGCATGTACTAACTCTGTTTTCACACTTGCTTTAGTGAGAATACAACCTTGGGTTTGATATAGAGAGAGTACGTGTATGCAGTAGATGTATATGCTTTGTTTTGGTTTTGAATACTGTAGCAAAATCCATGTTGTGAAGGAGATGTTCAGTCGTCTTTCAAGATAGACTAACTTTGAAATGAGGGTACTGCATATTTTTTTGCTTGTTATTGAGTGCCCTAGTCTGTTAAGTATATTGATGTTATAACTTTTAATAGTAACCCTTGATTCACTTGTAATATTGTAATAGTTCAGAAATGCTACTTTGCATAAATGATGTGTTTGCTTGTCATCACCAGAAGTTGGTAAGTTGTCATTGTATGGCATGATAGTATTTCCAGAAGGTCTTCCACCAAAAGAATAAAGGTCTGTTAAAGAAACTTGATGAAAGATGTTTGATAATTAGGTTGTTCTTATACTCTTCTCCAGTCATATTCAGGAATAGCTTTGCATTTCTTTGAAATGATAATGTGCAATTGTCACGACCTGGTATCTCAAACCAACCTTGGACAGGGAGGTCGTGCTATGATTCAAAAAAATCCCTTGGAATAGATGAAACCAAACCAACACCAAATGTCTGAGTTAGGCTTATTAGAGCCAGTTAAAACTCTTGGTAATGGGAGGGAAAGTGGGAAATAAAAAGAGAGGAAAAAGAGTGAGAAAGAGAGTTAAATAAGAGAAAAAGATATAGAATCATAGAATCATAGAATCAGTCAGGGTTGGAAGGGACCACAAGGATCATCTAGTTCCAACCCCTGCCATGGGCAGGGACACCCCACACTAGATCAGGCTGGCCAGAGCCTCGTCCAGCCTGGTCTTAAACACCTCCAGGGACGGCGCCTCAACCACCTCCCTGGATAACCCATTCCATGGCTTCACCACTCTCATGGTGAAGAACTTCTTCCTCACATCTAGCCTGAATCTCCCCATCTCCAGCTTCATTCCGTTCCCCCTAGTCCTATCACTACCTGAGATCCTGAGAAGTCCCTCCCCAGCCTTCCAGTAGGCCCCCTTCAGATACTGGAAGGCCACAGTGAGGTCACCTCGGAGCCTTCTCTTCTCCAGACTGAACAGCCCCAACTCCTTCAGTCTGTCCTCATAGGAGAGGACCATCCTTAGTTCCCACAAGGTCTCACAGGCATAGCTGAAGTTCTTGGTGGCAGGTGTACATTCCAGCAGGGTCTTCTGTGGTAGATGCAACATGTGGACCCTGGAAGTTGTGGCCTTTTTGGCACGTCTCCCCAGATTACAAAGAGGGGTGGGCATGAGTGACGTGTGCACAGAGGGGTGTCATTGGCCTTTCAGTGATGCTGTTCCACAGAAAATAGTGTTTTTCCTTATTAAGCCATGTGCCTAGCCCAGCAGATCTCCTTTAGAAATATGAAGTCCATCAAAACCACCACCCTGTCTATTCAGACTAGGTAATGTCATACCTTGTTGGAGACAATAGACTTTTCCAACCTGGTTAATTCTATTCTATTCTATTCTATTCTATTCTATTCTATTCTATTCTATTCTATTCTATTCTATTCTATTCTATTCTATTCCTTTGAAGACAATATAATGTGAAAGTAGACTGCAGATTTTTCTTTATAGATTTGTTTCCTATTTGATCATGCTGCTTGCTTATGGAGGTCTAATCACAGACCATCTTTTATACTGGTCTAAGCATGTTCAGTAATTACCATTTCTTGAGAAAAGGAGTTGGTGACAGACCATAAGAAATGCTTACCTTCCTTCCTGTGATTTAAGCAGTTAGTAGTTTCATATTTAGAAAGAGTTAAGCAATCATTGCTTGCAGTTCGTGTAACCCATTTGCAAGACATGCAATGTTAAAAAAATATGTTTATCTTTAGGCTCATGGAGTACAGAGATTGCCACATAAGCTTAGAACGGGTATGTAAACTAAACTAATATTACCTAACTCTCTTATTTTGTGCTATGGATCTTTTTATTACTATTTCACTTTTTTAATTCTGTTTGCATAAGTAGAAAATTATTTCCAAGCAGAAACGTTGATTTGTTCTTTTACACTGGAAGAATTCTCTTGTTTTTATCTTAATATAATGTGCAGAGGAATGCTATACATTTATGAGAATTTAATTTATAAACAAATCTCAACTTGCCAGATGTATTTAGAGAGTTCAGGTTTTCTTGTTTCGATTAGATGTTACTAAAGAATACAATATGAAAATAACCAATGTTTGTCAGTATTTATCTGGATGTTGATTACTTGTAATATCTGATTTGTGCACTCTAATTCCTAACTGTTTTCTTGAAGATGTTGATCCCTGTGAAGTGTGGTGCAGCCTGCCAGTTGACACATTAAGAGAATATTGCAACATTATTAAAATACGCATGTTTTGGACTCTTCTCTTCAAGAAAAGTGACTGGGGTTTTCTGGGGGCTGATTGGAAGTAAGTGGTCATACGAAAGCTGATGAAATAATTTTGAGAACATTTTGTTTGTTGTTGTTTTTTTTCCTGTTACCTGTGAGAGATCATGGTATAATTTCAATAGTAGTAAAACTGACTGTAGGTACGGTTTTACATGTGGGCTAAGTAAGTTAAGGTCAGAAGGCATAGTTCTTTACATACAGAAGAATATATGAAGAAGTTCAGAGTTTGAGTGTATTAAGTACTTAAATGGATACCCTTTATTTCAAAAGTACCAAAAGGTTTGAAGTGCCTTTTCCCCCCCCCCAACTTTTTTTCCTCTGTTTTATTTGAGTTTGTAACTGTGCTTACTTAGCTAATTACCATAAATAGTAGTAGTTAAAACTATATAGCATGGTATTACTTCTGTAAATAATAACTTGTTCTGTTTTTAAACAGTCCACAGGTCTTAGACGAGAAATGGAAGAGACTCTGTGACCTCGATCTTGGGGAAGACCTTATTGATTTACTGAAAAAAGTTGTTGTAAGTACTGTATTTTAACTGTGTAAATTTTCAAGTATAATGGGTTATTTAAATCTGTACCTTACACAGCTTGGGGTTGTATCTTAAGTTAGACATTTCCTTTGGGTAAATTATTTGGTAGTTGAGTTTCAGGTTTCCAGAAAGAGTTATAGGTGGTATCACAGTTGCAATAACTTACTAATATTTGCCGTGTCAGTAGTACAGTTGTAACTTTCTAAGGAAGAGAGTTTTGCCAGTGAGACAAATGGCACCACCGATGGGTGAGCAAGTTAGGTATTTTGTTTTACCCTCATTCAATAAATGGCATTAAAATCCACTGTTGCTGACTTAAAACAGAAACATAAGTGCAGAGCAGAGAATGATGTAAGAAATATTCTCAGGAGCTAATGGGAGAGATTTTTGTTTATTTTTAAAATTTAGGTATGACATGTTTTTTAAAAAAGTCATTTGTTGAACTTCTGTGCTCAACCCCAAGTTACATTTTTCCAGTCAAATGTGACTTGACTTTCTATGGTTAGGAATTCATGTACTGTGTTGATCTTGTGTGTTCATACTTCGTTATGCTCTTTCTGCTGCTTCCTCCTTCAGGCTATCTGAGTGTTCTGTTTTCACCTCCTTGTACTTCAAGATTTCCCTGCAGTTTTTTGACTTTGTTTTATGTGATAACCTCTTTGTGCTGTTTCCTTCTCCGTTAGTCTCTGATTTGATCTTTGTATGAGCGGGCCTCTGTATTTTCCCATTTCCCTGTTTACTTCTGCTTCCTCCTTCCTCAGCCTCTGTCTCTTTCTCCATGTAAAAGATTGTATATCAAACAGTAAAATTTATTTGGAGGAATAGATCTCAGGAGAGGAAGTGCTGTTGTTTTGGGTGGTTTTCATTGGGTGTATCAGCTGGTTCTCTGGTATGCAGAAGTGGTTAAGGTGACTGCCAGGTGTTAAAGCATCCATGCATTCTTGATTTCCATGTCAATGTTTACTTATTTTTCAGCAAAAATAGTAGGGGATTTGCTACTGAACACAGGAATATTTCTTGAACTTTAAGATGCAACAGAGCAAATGTCCAAATGGTACTGCATTCAAGCAAAACACAAAATGTTGCACAGTTGAAGCTGACCAGATATAAACTAAAGTTATTAGATCTTAATAACTTGGATCATTTCCATCCCTCTTCCAGAACGTTCCTGTTTTTATCCGTGGCATACTGGAAATGGCCAACACAATAGAAAATGTAAGTTTTTTGAATTGCTTTAAATAGGAATGCTTCTTTGTGTGAATGCAAACAAAATATTTGTGCAAATATCTAAAAATATAAAATGCTTGCATAAATACATTGAGTCTGTGGTTTTGGGAATATGTAGTGTATAGGACTGAAGCTCCCAGTTGTTGCAGCTCTCAGCCACGGCATGGAATCTGTGTGACGAGAACTATGACATAAATATTGTCTGTGTAGGAAGACCAAAATGAGTGAGAACTCTGGGGATAACTCACATGCTGAAAACAAGTTGTTTCTCTGGAGATTGCTACTGGGGTGTGGTTGTGCGGTGGGTTGAAATTTCCCCCACAACATTAACTTTGCCAGACCGGCTCAGTTGGAAGTAAATGGAAGCTGTATTTACAAGCAAAACTACAATCTACAATGGAATGCAATGAATATGCACAAAATACGCAGTATTTATGGTATTTTACAGATATTTACAATTAACAAACAACACGAAAACCCCCAGTCAGAGACCAAGGAAACTGTGCCTCTGCCTCCCCACCCCCTGTCCAAAAGCAAGGAGCAGAGAGAAAGTAGCTGTTAGACTTAACCAAAATAATGCAGCCAAGATCAGCAGAAGCAGGTTAATCTTTCCCATGCAAAGCAAGCAGAGAAGAGAAGCCCCAAAAGCCCCAGAATGTTTTGGTACAAGCAGTCTTATAGCAGTTATTTCTCCAATGAAATAATTTAGAATTATCTTTAGTTTTCCTTTTTACACCCATTAGTGATTTATTTATATTTTTCTAATTTTCTGCTTGAAATCTGTAACAAAATTTTAAAACCATAGCCCAAAACTACCACAGGTTGGATGGGTTTAGTTGTGCCACTGGAGCCCAGGCTATTCCTCCCATATCTGCTTAAGTGCCTGCTGGAGGCTTTTCTTTTTGGTTGCTTGTAGATTTGCCATTTGTTACTGAAGTTTTATTCCTTTGAGAAGACTTTCTCTGCCTTCAGTCTTCAAGGTTTCTGGATTTCCTTCCACAAGCACACCATATTTCAATGGTGTGTTTTGCTTTGTCATTGCTTTCTGTGCTGATGCTGGTCTGTTATGCTAAAGGTCCAGGTGAACGCACTTTCCACGTAAAGACATAAAGTTGTTGTTAGTATAATTGAAGTCTTCCAGAATGAATTATTGTAGAAGAAAAAAGAAAATGAAAAAACAAATACTACTAAAGGGAAAACTCAATGATAATAGTAGTACAGTTCTAATACATGTACTTCCTTGGATGTGGCCCTTTTCCAGATGTTGTGTTTATCCTTGTACTGCTCCTTGGGATCCTAAAGTTAAAGGGCCTCTGTCTGGTGTTTGTGAGGTGGTGTAATTATTGCTAGCTGCAGTTCTTTGCTGTTGATGTTTTCTTCTTCTTCATCTTATGGTCTGTTTAGGTTCATTTTCAAGCCAAATTAGTCATATCCAGCTGATCAGAATTTGTTTTTACAGTGAGAGCCGAGCTAAGTCAGACCTCTAAGCATGTCAGGACAAGCTCAGAGTCAGCCTGACAAGTTGCAGGCCCTGCAAAGCCTCTGGCCTGTTACTGCAGTAGTGATGCTCTGTGATGGGGCTGCAAGGCATCACTGAAATAATGCAAGTTCTCTTTGTGCATAACTTGTAAATCTTTTATGATATTCTCCAGTAGTGATAATGATTCAGTCCGAAAGACTGAGAATGGCAGAGTAAGAGTGTGGTTTGGAGGCTTGTAAACATTGGACTGTGAAAGTTCTTAATTTTGTTTTGCTCACTCTTTTTAACTCACTTCCTAATTTTTGCTGCCTGATGTAGATTAGCTACAAAACCAAAGATAAAACCATTGAAATTAGATGAGAATATCATAGCTGATAGAAGCAATAGAAGAAGCAGAATAGGTACAATTGTACATTAATGCTGGATTACTCCGTTCTTGTATTTTTACAAATATTTGTCTTAGCCATGTGATTTTTTTGGAATTATTTTTCAAAACTTTTTGGCTCAGATAATGTGAGCGTATTCCAGGCAATGGACATTCCACTCAGTCCTTCTCCTTCAAGTGGAACTGTGTAGCTCACAAAATTAAATTTAGTTACTATACAAGGGTAGTAATGATTTATGGAATTAAGTCTCAGCCCTGCCCATATGTCTTGCAAGCTCAAGAATGTTGTTTTTTTTAATCAAATTTGTCACTTCTTACTGAAGCTATTTTGTGTGCAGTCATCAAAAATAATTTTCTGACTGAAATGCTCTAATTTGCCATTGGAATGGGCTGCCCAGGGAGGTGGTGGAGTCACCATCACTGGAGGTGTTTAGGAAGAGACTGGATGGGGTGCTTGTTGCTATGGTTTAGTTGATTAGATAGTGTTGGATTGGGTTGGACCCAATGATCTCAAAGGTCTCTTCCAGCCTGGTTAGTTCTGTTCTATTCTGTTCTATTCAGATATCTTCCTCATCTCCCACTGAAGGAATGACCATTTTCATTTTGTTAATATGATGTTTTATGGTGGGTGTGAGTTATCCAGATATATTTGTGAGCTGTTGTGTATTTCAAAGGTGAAGAAATAAGGGGCAAACTCTGAAATGCTACAGTAGTATGTTTTGTTTGCGTTGAATGCCTCCACTGAATGCCTCCACTGTATTGCAGGCGAGTTGTTGGTTTGTGTGGTGTTTGTTGTTTTTATTGTAAGACTTTGCTTTGTATAGAATTAATTACCTTTTTTTTTCCCCTTTTTTTTCCTTTGTTTTCTTTTTCTTCAATTGAAATAGGGTGTCTTTAGTGTCTTGGATGCACTTGGCTGGGTCAGATACACAGGTGATCACAATATTCTGCGAACGCTGGAGAACGTTTCAGAAACTAGTGATAATGTTTGGATCAATTTTGAAATATTCTTTATTGAAAGTAAGTGTGAATGCTTTGGTGAAGAAAGTCACTTGTGCTATAGTTATGAAATAGTTGATGTTTGCATGTGTGATGGAAAAATAGTGGTGTGGGATTTTTTTCTTGCTTGTGGTTGGTTTGGGTTTTTGTTTTTTTTTTTTTTTTTTTTTTTTTTTTTTAATTAAACCAGTTCTTTGCATCTCTGTATGTGGGTTGATTTTATAGTTTTCAAAGTGCACACACTTCTGAAGAGGTGTTCAAAACACTTTTTCACTTCGGTGTCCATTATGGCCAGAATGTATGCCCTATATTCCTTTAAATTAGGGTTAAGTTAAAAGTTGCCCAAAATATTATTCTGGGTCTTTCTGTTAAATATTTGGCAGAAGATTTTGTTCAAATATTGAGATATTAGTCTTATTTTAAAAATTAGCTTATGTAGCTCATAGGAGTTACTGTAAGATGTTAATAGTAGCAGCAGAACTTCTTTTGAAATTACAAAAAGCTCCCAGGCCTGCTGTATTTGATGTTTTAAGTGGCTTGTGTTGTGGTCTTCCTTTTTGCACACACAGCAGTAACAGGGTAGTAGAAATTAAACTTCCGTGTAAGGAGAATAATCTATTTATAGTTAGCTACCAAAGTAAAATTCTTTAAAATACAAATCTTAACAAATATTTAAATGCAAATTCTTTAAAATAGAATTGAGTTTTACTTGACTGCAAATACTTAAATATTTTATGGTCTGCAGCCAGTTGCTGTGAGCTTATCCAATAATAAATAATTCCCTTTTGGGCGTCCTGGCTGTTTAGTTTGGTTCTGTCATTTAGCTCATGTGTCAGATTTTGCTCCCAGTCAGAAAACAGGTCGTGATATTTAGCAGCAGAAGATAAGTCTTAACTCCTTGTCTTTGGTAACTTACTCACTCAATGTATGTTTTTGAATTTTGTCTCCAGGCAAACGTTATATTATTAAAGTTGCTTTGGAAGATTGTAATTTAGTTGAAGAATTTAAAAATATTGCCTGTGAAAACTGTAGGAAGGTGAGAGAATATATCACAATGTGTGTGTGTGTGGGGGGGTGTTTGGGTTTTTTGTTTGTTTGTTGGTTGGTTTGGGTTTGGGTTTTTTGTTTTTCATTTCCCTTTTTCTTTTGGGGGAGGTATTTAATGATCAAAGACTATAAAAATGACCAAATGATTCAAGGTAAAGGATTGAAAATCTCGAGTGAGTAATTGTCCTTAGGTTAACCTTGAAAGCTCCAGGTCTAATAAAGAAACATCAGTTGTTTTTTGTTGTCAGCATACATTGGAGAGTGTTCACTTCCTCACTCCCCTAAAAGCTCAAGGAAATGCAGTTCATATTGACATAAGAATGTTTAACTTTTCCTTCTAACACACAAATAAAATGCTTTCAAATTCTTTACCACATGTTCCCATAGTGTAAACTTTAGAGTCTGGTTAATTCCTGCGTCTTCCTGCAGTTCTGTAATTCAGCAGCGACGCTGAATTGTGCTGTTCTCTGCCTTCTTGGCCATTTGACTTATGCTCGCCTTTGATGATGACTCTTGTCGAATGTTCTCACAGCAAATAAGTTTAATCCCAGTGGTTGCTAAATGTGATTCTTTTTGATTTCACAGAATAGTGAAGCTATGAAACAGAAAGGCAATGAGGAGTTTTCACAAAGAAACTTTGATCGTGCTATAATGTCATATAATAAAGCCATAGAGTTTTGGTAAGAACTAAACTGGTTAATTAGATTGTGTTATACAATATGCATTCTGCTTATTCAGAATTATCCTGGTTTATTTTTTTTTATAGTTTTGCATGAACCCCTCACTTGGAGACCAAATGATTCTTTATTTAAAAAAAAAAACACCTACATAACACATTGTTTTGTCTTACTTATTTCTTGTTGCTAGTGGTTGCTTCTGCGTTCAGTACCCCAAGAGTCCTGTTAGGGCCTAAAGCTGATCTAAAATGACTAACAGGAAGTATAGAAAACCTGAAAGGAAATAAGTTATTTGGTGTTAATAGCCATGTTTGGTATCCTTCTGTCTAAATACTCTTCCAGCAGATGAGTATGACCAAGTGTTGCAAATATTTATAATCTCAGCTATGATGCAGAACAAATGAGCAAGACAAATACTTAAGTATCTGCTCTTGCCACCTCTGTGTACAACAGTTTTAATTTCGTTTTGTAAGCCTTGTTTAATTTCTTCCCCAAAGTCATTTGCTGAAAGTCTTTGGGGACCTTTTTTGGGCTCTGTTACAGGGCAAGGAGACAGATTAAGTGAGAATGTATTGTCATATATGTACAGAGCCTTTGCCCCGTGGTCTGCATGGAATGTCAGCTAGAGGACACTGGTTTGGTGTAATCGCTACTTGTGTTGTAGTCATGCAAACTCTTCAAGTTCTGGTGTCTGTGAAGTATGGTAAAATTCTTGAAGTTCCACTTTTCATAAAAAATTGACTGTATGAACTGTTGTATTTTTTAATTTTGAAGGCTGTAGCTTTATAATGAATACAGTTGAGAGGATTAGCATTTTGCTCGTGTCTTGCTTCAGATTTTATGTCGTATAGCAGGATAGAGGATGCATTTCAATCCCAAATTCAAGCTGGTTTCAGCCTCCTTGAAAAGTTGGGTAGGCTTTGACCAAGTGACTGTATCTGAAATGATGGAGCAGGATTCGGAGGTTTTTCTCAGGGTGACTGATGAGAGAGAGGAGCAGAAGTCAATGAAAGAATACAGAAAGTCTCATGGTTTCCAGGGACTGTAGATCTGAGCTGTTATTACAGCTATTTGTTTGAAATTACTCTTTGTCCTTAGGACCCTATCGGAAGGTGGAGGATAGCTCAGTGAGGGCTAACAGCTAGGGAATCCTTCATCTGCTCTGTGCACTGTCTTCCCTTTCTCATTCTTGCAGTGTGAGCTGACTTTCATCTGCTTCATCATCACACTCCTTCCCTAACTAGCTGCATCCTCCCTTGGCTTTCCTTCAACTGGTTGCTGGATTATATTTATTGGTTCCCCCTCTCATTCTCTACTAGGTATGTTGAGGGCGATGCTTTAGCTGTTTAGAAGTACTGCAGGCAGTTAAGCCAGCTTTTCCATGCTTCATGCCATTTTTGCCTTTTTTTTTTTTTTTTTTCCCCTGGTTGTTTTTGGGTTGGTTGGTTTGTTTGGGAACAAAGTTGAGATTATCGTGCACATAGTAACTGTACCTTTGAATCATTTGAGTTGTGCTTTGATATGTCAGAATCTAGGGAGTTGGGGAAGGAGTGGAAATCTCTCTTTTTCTGTTTATTTTTAAAAGTAGGCTGAGAGTGAGTTGAGTTGACTGGAAATTGTATTACTGGACCCATATCATACAACTTATTGCATGATTAAAACTAGTAGTTGTAGTGACAACTTTTAAATCAGTGGAACTATTCAAGGAAGCTTCTATATAGTGGTTGGTTCTAGAGTGCTTGAAGACAATTATTGTGGCAACTTTTTTTATCTCCTTAAGATTTTCAAAAGTAATATGCCTCACTAACTTCATAATTTTGTTGTGTTTGGCGTTTTTTGTTTTCTTTTTAAGTCCTACAAACCATCTTCTGTATGGAAACCGAGCTATCTGTTTTATTCACACAAAGCAGTACAAGTAAGTAACTCCTTGTCTATGATCTGAAATGTTGTGGTGATCCACAGTTAAAACTGGCAATATACTTAGGGATATAGTATTAATAAAACTTAAGTACATAGTAATTTTGATATTACTGCCTAAAAACCCTAATACTAAGAAAAATGAGCAACATTAGTGGTGTCTGCTGGCAGTTTGTATGTTGAGGAATTATACAGCAGGAAAAAATAAATCGCAGTACCAGTGAGTATTGTAGTTTTGATTAAACCTCTTGAAGAAGAGATCAGTGTGAGTATGGGTTTATTTTCCTTAAGCCAGTTAAGCTAAAAATCTTGTTTATGAGCAAGGTGGGCATATACCTTTTATGTAAAGCCAACTCAAGAATTTATTGTTAGTCTAATTGAAGTCTTAAGGGTCCACTCGTTACTATTTCAGATCTAATTGTTGAAATGAAAAGAAATAATTGAAGTCGGTATCCACATAGTTCTTGGTTTCTGCTCCTTTTACTGGTGTTATACTCTCCATTCTGCTGGGTACTGAGGTTTGCAGTTTTATTGCTGTAGCAGTGGGGTTAGAGAGCTCTTGGCTTGCAGGGTTCTCTTCTGGGGGCAAAGTGATGGTCATGCTGAAGGTTCTTTTTCCTTACTCTGAGATTGTTTTGGCATCACTTGTGTTTGATAACTTGCTATTACACCTTTGCTCTATTTGTGTTTATCTGTAGCACCCTATTACGTTTGAGTTTACCATGCACAGCACTTTTTATGGATTTTTTTCCCCCTCTTTGTTACTCTAAAAGTCATATTTGTCCAGATTTCGCAAGTCTATTTCTGACCATTTGTGAATTGTTTATAGCCATGGGGTTTGGACTCTACTGCCCATAGAGCTTGGCCTTGTTTAGTGATGTTTTGGTAGTGTCAAGGGCCACTCTTTCTAGCACTGTGCTGGGCTGTTAAGGTGGAACTGGAGGAAGGACTGGGTGGGTGAAAACAAAGCATAACAAATAGTACGTACTACAGAACAAGACAAGTACTTAATTTTTTTCCTGTCTTTTCAATGCCTTTTACAATTGTCATGGTCCACTCAGTGTGCTGTGATTGTTCATTACTGTGATCTCAAAGTGCAAAAACCCAAGGAGAACATGCCAGAAGGGGTTTACTTCAACAGTGAAACTTTATTGTTTGCCCATAAGGTGGCACACGATAGGTAGGTAAGAGCGAGAGGACAAAGGAGGAAGGTAAAATAAAGTGAAAAGAGAGAGAGGCTTATAGCTACCACCAATGTGAGGGTCCAAAGGTCTTGCTCTGGTTAGCAGGTCCAGTCCTGCTGGTCCTTGCCACGCTTTCTTGATCCTGGTGGGGAAAGCTTTTGAAGTCTCATTCCTAGAGAGATGTCTTTTATAATCAATTTCACACTTGTTGGTGTCCAAACTCCACCTCTCTCCGCCCCTCCTGAGCCAGGCTTCCACACATGCCCAAAGAGGAGTGTCTGAGGCGTGGTCTGCCTTGGAGGCAGGCAACTTTTGACCAGTAGGTGTGTTCTTCTGTTATAATGATATTATAATGAACAAAGTTCACCTAAGGTTCATGGTTCCCTTAGAAACACCAGGCATCAGTCCCTTTTAACAGCAATTATGACTTTGCATTCTGAAGGAATAAGCTGGGACAGTGGAACTTGTTTTCTTGACATATCCGGAACAGCTCGATACTCCCAGTACCATGTAGGGCTCTTCCCTTAGAACCTACGCCTGCATATCTGTGGAGACTGCAGTCCATTGTACAGGCTCAGTAAGTTATTATAGAGCAAGCCTCTGTAAACTCACGTTAAGATGTTAGCTTGAATATTAGTCCCAAGTTTTGGAGTGGGGGTCCCGATTCCTGATGACAGTGATGAGAAAGATGATGTTCTTTGGACCACTTTTTAGAACAATCTCTTAGTATGTTGAGGTTCTGTACCCCATTATCTATTTTTTACTCAGGCATATTCTCCTTATTTTTGCTTCCTTTTTAATCACTAATTATGCTGTGATTTTTTTTAAAAATAGTACATTTTTAATGCTATTTTTTTCAAGTGTATTGCCACATCTCTTAATTATGCCATTACTACCTGGGGTTTCTCTAATTTGGAGGTGTGTGTGTTTTCTTTTACCCTGCTTTTATTTAACTGAATTCATCCTTCCTGAAATTCCTCTGAAGAATTTTGTTGTGGAAAGCATACTCTTTTGTTTTGAACTTGTTTCTTTGTATACAGCTTTCATTATCACAGAGCATCTTATTCTCCTTCAGATCCCTCTGTACAATTTCTGAATGCTTTCACACCTGTTTCACAAGTCCTTTTTTTTTTTTTTTTTTTTTTTTTCCCCTTTTTTCCTTTCCTTCCCATATTCCTTCCCTGTCTGGAAGTGAAATAGTTGATACCTCATAGACCTTTGCAGGCCTCTCAAGTTAGCTCTCGCTACAGACATTTTGTGAGGGCCCCACTGAGTCACCATGTCTCCGCAATTCAAGGAGTGAAGTTATTTCTAAGCTTCCTCATCTGAAGTAATCCATATATAATTTACTGCATCCTACTTGTCTGACACATAGCTGTGAGATAAAGAGTGAGCAGTGTATCCCAAAAGCATATAAACTCTAGCTGCCCACTTTGGGCAGCGCTGATACTATCTGAGGCGGTTGCTGCTGACCAGCGTTCTATCCTGTAGCTGTAGGGATAGTTGTCTTCTATTCTGACCTGACCAAAACAGTAATTCTGGTTATTCTATGACACTTTGTATATAAAAAGTCAGTCATGCATGTTCTTCAGGCTTCAGTTGTTGGGAGTTTTGGAGATTACTGTCTTTCAGAGCTCAGAAGTTACTACTTGCTGTTATGAAGGCTCATAATTAATTTAGGAAGGTTGTAAGTTGAAAACAAATTTATTCTAACAAAAAATCATTTGAACTGGCTACTCCAAATTGCTGACACAATTTGTCTTCCATCAGGACTACATTTATCTCCT
Source organism: Picus viridis (assembly GCA_033816785.1). Classification (NCBI taxonomy): domain Eukaryota; kingdom Metazoa; phylum Chordata; class Aves; order Piciformes; family Picidae; genus Picus; species Picus viridis. The sequence goes on from CM066570.1 coordinate 14,966,354, forward strand.
AGACAAATGTGATCTGTGGTCAAAAGTATGGTCACGTAGGTCTTTGCTGGATGAGGGTCTTAGCTTCCAAGTGAGATGTGGGTCTAGCAACAGTGAATTGTGTAGCCCTTGCGTGAACAAAGTTAGCAGATGTGGTTGCCTGAGTTAGCAGATGTTTTTCAGAAAAAGCAAAGTAAGCAGGTGGTTTTATATTTTCACCAGAGTCAGCAGGTTGTGTGTCTTCATGTCTTTTTTCATCAGGGTGGGTATAACTGCCACACTTGTACCCTCAAATACCTAGCTATGATTATGTAACTACTCTTGAATAATATTTCTGCCAAAATACTTAGGTTTTATAGTCAGACTTTGTTATTAAGGCTTTGCTTTTTAATGGACCATTTTGTTAGAATACAAATGAGGGATAGGTACATATGTATAAATGCTTTAAGACAGGGTAGGTAGGAGGAAGGAATAAATACCTGATGGGTGAGATAGGAACTAGCATTTTAACTCCAGTTAGTTTTAGCTAAGAAGTGTTACTTGGCCATGCCTTTACACAGGTCAAAGAGCTGTTACTTTATTTCCCTTATTTTTACAGTGCCTGAAGTACAAATAATTACCTCTTTTTTTTTTTCCCCTTCCCCTCCCTTTTTGAAGGAGAGCCCTTGTTGATGGAAAAAGAGCCATTGTTTTGAAGCCTGATTGGCCAAAGGTTAGTTTCATGTACACTTAAAAATTCTTTCGTTGATGCTGTAACCCAGTATAAAAATGCAGGTTACTACTCCTGGTGAATTTTCTGTTTAGTGTGCTGAGAGCTTTTATGAGTCATCATTTGACCTGAAACTTTTGAGTTTGTAAAATTTTACTTTGTATTGTCTGCTGCATCTGTTTGGGAGTTAATTTGTTTTCTGATTTGTGTGGATGAATGCTTGAAATTCAAACTTGTGTGTCCTTGCAGGGTCACTACCACTTTTGTAAGGCACTGTCATTACTGGGTGAACACAAACTGGCCTTGAAAGCTAATGAGAAAGCTCAGGAACTATGCAAGGATATTCTTGATGGACTTAAGGTTCTTATTCAACAAAATGAGAATTTGAAGAAGGCATTAGAAGAAGCCAATGGTAACATTTTTCCAATTTCAAGACCTACCTTGAATGTAGCAAAATTCTTGAATTGGTGACTTTCCTTTGAAACTAGCTAATTTTTTAATTTTTTTCCCCTTTTAAATTTTCTATAGGTAGTAAACAGCATAAAAAAATACCAAAGAAGCCACTTGGGAAAAAGTAAGCAGCCATCAAGTTTATTTTCATTTTTAATTAGCAATACTTGGTATCGTAGCATCAATATCACTAGAATAGACTTTTAGAAGCTAAATGAGCTATCTTGAGGTGTGCTCCAGTTCCAAGCTGTTTTCTTCAGCTTTAAGTTTTAGCCATGTTGGAAATAACAGGAAACAGCTGCATTTTTATGGGTTTTGTCCTTCTAACTTGAAGTGCTTTGCAGTTGAGGAAGTCAGATGCTTGAAAATGTCAGGGCAATCACACCTACTTCTTTGTGTTAACTTTTTGCTATATAAAGTTTGCCAGGAGATTGAGGTGGTTTGTGGAACTGAAGGCTAGCAAATGTGTTTTGGCAACGATAAAAATGAGTATATCTCCTAATTTGTAGGATCTTGGTTTTGCCACATCTGTTGCCTTGCTCAGAAAATGTAAGAGAGATTCCCTATTCATAGATTCAGCTGTGCTACAATATATGCTGTAACTTTTGCATTAAACATTTTTCTGAACTTAGTAATTTTTATTAGCTTGCTTGTAGTTATGTGCTGTCATTCAGGAATAGTATAGTAAGTAAATTACTGAGCAGCTTTCTGTAAACCTGGAAATTGTGATGGAAGTTAAATCAGTTTTCCTACATTATTGCACAAATAAAATGTGGCCTTGGGCAAGATAGATTTTTTTTTAATTATTATTATTACCATATTTATTTATTTATTTTTAATTCAGTTTGTCTTCCTTTTATAGAAAATGGTTCACTTCATGTATTTTTGCACTGTGGCTATGATACTAAAAATGGCTGTTTGATCAAATCCTTTTAATATGCTTTATACCATTAAGCTAGGAGGGGTACACTTCTTGTATTCATCCTTGTTTCTTTTCCATGACACATGTATAAATATGAGGAAGAGACAACAACATTGATGGAATTCTCTTGTTGTTTTCTTTAACATATCAGAGACTGCAGTTCTTCAGAATCTGATTTAACAATACCTCAACAAGAAAAAGAAATAAAGAGAATACAGTCTGATCCTAAAGATTGCCATCAAAAACATGATACCAGGGTAAGTTATGCTACAGCTGGCATTGCAAGACTAAGAGTGTGTATAAATGAGACTGGAACAGATTGCCCAGGGAGGTAATTGAGGCTCCATGCCCAGAGATATTCAAGTATCACAGTATCACCAAGGTTGGAAGAGACCTCAAAGATCATTGAGTCCAATCTGTCACCACAGCCCTCATGACTAGACCGTGGCACCAAGTGCTACGTCCAATCCCCTCTTGAACATCTCCAGGGACGGTGACTCCACCACCTCCCTGGGCAGCCCATTCCAATGGCTAACAACCCTCTCAGCGAAGAACTTTCTCCTCACCTCGAGCCTAAACTTCCCCTGTGCACCCTGAGATTGTGTGAAGGTGAAGCTCAACAGGGCTCCGGGCAACTCGATCGAGTTGAGGATGCCCCTCCTTAGTGCAGAGGGAGTTGGACTAGATGACCTTGGGAGGTCCCTTCCAACCCAGGCCATTCTATGATTCTGTGGAACATTCCAGACTGTGTTGTTCAAAGGTGTTCCTGAAATACTGCAGCCACTGTTTTAATAGTGTGCACTCTTCCTGTGATACTAAACCACCAAATCTATTTTCTTAGATTTGAAAGGAAGTGGTAAGTGGTTATTTGAACGTGAAGCTGGTAGTTGTATGTTGTGAGGAGGAGAGAGATCTTTTGGGGCTTACTGATAATGAGACTGAATTCACATCTGATTTGATTTCTTGTCCAGTTGTGCCCATCAGTGTACGTTCAGCTGTGGGTTTCCCTTTGGCTTTAAGAGGGGATTCAGTTAACACAGTGGTCTAATGGAGTTCAAGTGGAAGATGCTTTCACCAAAGTTAATTCATACACAGGGCTTTTTGGATTGTTGTTGCAGTGATAGTGTGACATTAAGGTACTTTGCATGGTTGTAGACCATTATTTTAATTTATGCAGGTTTCTTTCTTATAGGAAAAAAGGTTATTTAATATTATGCTTAACCAGATTGTATTTAAAACAAGGGCTTTGTGTTTCTCAACAGGCTTGCCTGTTTAAAGTGTAGTATACAGCTAAAATGCAAGTGGGACTTGCATTATTTTAGTAACCCCTTGTAATTCTTTAGATTCATTAATTCAGTTTAAGAGACTGTTTACAATCATTTACTAGATCATTAACTTTTTTGGTGAGGAGGGCTTGAGAGGGAAACTGAAACTGTTACAGGACAGATTTAGACTGTTTACAGAGAGCCACTGCCAAAGGTAGCAGCCAAAGTAGTTTTTTTGAATTTAGATGTTATAAATGTGAGGCTTAGACCGAACCTTACTGTCAGACTTTATTACTCCACAGCACAGATAATGATTCAGAGTCATCAGTACAAGATCTTAATGTCTTGTGGTACAATGTTATGTGTGATCTTGATCATGCACCAGAGATCTGCAATAGATAAGGGGCTTCTCAGCCTTGAAGATTAACCTTGACAGGTGTCCCAACTCAAGAAGAGATCACTGCCATGCTTTCAGCTACTTAGGAGAGCTCAAAAAAAGCTTACCCAGGCTGTCCTGTTTATGGATTACAGTGCTTGACTCGTAGGGAAATTAAATGCAATGGAAGGATAAGCATGAGACTCCTGGGACCCACAGCTTCCTTTGTTCTGTGACCAAATTAGTTTTGGAAGAACCATTTGCTGTTGACATGTTAATTGCATGATCAGTGTTTCAGTTTCCAAACATGCGTATATCAAAGCTTACTGTGTCACCCTGTCCCTGTGTGGGTTTTCAAAAACCAGATTTGAACTAGAGAAGTTCATGGCCTTGTCACAGCCTAGCCCTTTACTTCTTTTGGAGCCTTAATAGAGTACATTTTGTTCTCTGTGGATGGTTGATTTTTGTTCCTGAAAAATAATTAAACTAAGGTTACATGTTAGTGAAGGGTGACCAAAGAAATCCACCAACCAGAACCTCTAATTCTGCATTTCAGAAGGTTATTTTACTGTTGAAAGTACAACAGTGAACTATGTTGTGGTTTAACTGTAGTGGGCAACTGAATCCCATGCAGCTGCTTGTGCACTCTCAGCAGCAAGACAGGGAAGAAAATCCAGAATATAAAAATGGGAAAAGTTGTGGGTTGAGATAAAGACAGTTTTAATGGGCAAAGTAAAAGCTGCATACACAAAGTTAAGTAAGGGATTCATTCACTGCTTCCAGGCAGGTGCTTAGCCATTTGCAAGAAAGAAGAGCTCCGTCGTGCTTAATAGTTACTTGGGGAAATGGATGTCAGAACATCCCTCCTTTTCTCCCTTTTCCCCCAGCTTTTATTGCTGTGCATGGCATCCCTTTGGTCAGTTTGGGCCAACCATCCTGGATGTGTCCTCTCTCAGCTCCTTGTGCACCCCCAGCCTACTTTCTATCAAGGCTGTGTGACAAGCAGAAAAGGTCTCTTTGAGACTGTGCAAGCACTGCTCAGTAATAAAACATCCCTGTGCCATCAACACTTTTAATGCCAAGTCTAAAACACAGTACAAGTTGCTATGAGGAAAATTTATCCCAGCCAAAACCAGTACAAATGTTTTAATTCCATTAAAAATAAAGCACACACACCCCAAAAAATAATAAATTTGGGGGCATTTGTTGACATTTACCTTGTTTTAGATGGGTTTTGCTACTGGATGGCAGTGGAATTTCCCAGTCATTTCTGTTTTGGCACCTGCTTGATGGCCATAATCATGGGGAGCCTGTGAGCTGTTGCTGTGTGTGAATTTTTCTGAGTGTTTTGCTCTGCTACATGCATGCAGACCATGACAGACCTGCTGTAACAATGTGTAATTTAAAATCAGCTTTCAGTTTGCTTACAGACAGTTCTTCTGTTTCACACTATTAAAGAAACATTTATACCCCTTTGTGATCATCTTTACTGTCATCATTGTAAGATAATTAATAAACCGTTTCTTGTAACTCAGCCTGTAAGGTGTATTGTAAATATGCTTTATAATACAGAAAACAGGATGATAAATAATGTGAAGCTAGCAAATTCAAACCAATTTAGCACATGTGAAAAAAAACACCCCTTTGGGTTTCACAGGAGAGTGGGGAAGCAAATAAAACCCTCCTTGGTGGGGAAAATGAAACCAATGTACAAAGGCAAAGGGCAGGAAATGAAAGTTGGAACATACTGAAAATGAAAGCGATCTCTTGAATGCACAAGTGCTTAAAGATTTTAAGACTTTCATCTGCTTTTATGCTATGAAAGTCTGCATAATGTGGTCTGTACATTTATCTTCATTTAGGATGAATATTACTGTGGAAAAGGCCAGTAGAAGAGATAACATAAATTGATTTGAATTTTGAGGGGGAAATTATAATTGTATGCATGCACTTTGATTAATTATTTTTCTTTACCTATTGATTGGTGTTTTGCTGAATGGTGGGATTCCAAGTAAAAACACACACTCCAGTTTAACATAGAAAAAAATAATATTCTTTAATACATTTATATTTTTGTGTATATATACACATGTACATAGTAGTAATAATCAAAAAGGAAAGATAAGCAGAAAAGCGATGCACCAGTTCATTATGGTAAAGCAATTCAGTGATTAAGAGAAGGATCAATCACCAATTACCACCTCAAAACCGTCATCCCAGGTTCACACTTGAGTTGGGAAGCCCCTCAGCAGCTGCCCCCTGGAGATCCTCAGTAGCTGGGCAAGTTGTACGTGGTGCATCCACTTGTAGGTGGGGCTTCAGGAGTTAGCCTGAGAGTCTCCTGCTTTTTATAGTAAGTAATGAACATCTCACTTAAGTCTTTTTGGCACAAGTCCGTGTGAATGTACAGACTGTTGTGCTCCAGTTGTCGATCCCACCCAGGACACTGGCCAGATGTTCTGGATGTGGTGGAGAACTGAGCCATGTCCAGTCAGCACACAATAAAATATTGTCCAGATGTTCATGCTACTATTTGCAGAGGTAAATAATTATGGAAGCAGTAATGAATCATAAGCAGTAATCAGCTATTCTCATCACAACTCAGGACATAATAGACCATATTATTGCGATTGCTTTCTTTAAATGCTAGTGCTTTAGCTTTTTCTTTGTTTAAACTTAGTGAGTGATATATATTTTACTTATTTATTATTATTGTTTTAAAATCTATGTAAAACCAAACAACCATATTTGTCATCAGGTCACTGACATCCAAAGAACAAAAAGCAAAGGTTTGACTCCAGAGCTTCAACCAAGTAAGTTTGGTTTTGCTATTTATCATGTCAGTTCTCTTCTTCTTGTCCTTATTAATAAGCAACTCAGTGTTACTTTCACAACAGTACACTATCATATTTCAGCTCTTTTCCTGTTAGCATGCAGTTACTTAGATACTTCTCTCCTGTATTTCTGTCTCATTTCCTTTATGTTTTAGTGGTTTGAATGTACTTTACATGGATGAATTCATAATTGAAACTGGAACAAAAAAAGTAGATTGCTGAGTCACAGGCTAGAAGTGCTTTTCCTTCTGAGACAGGTGACAGGTAGGGGATGTAAAAGGATCTAAATTTAAGAGAATCATGTGGGTAGTTTCATAATTATTTTGTGGTTACTAAAAGCTCTATATAGATCGGTAAGAAAATAATGCTACAGTTAGAGAAAAGTGGCCACAAAACAGTGGATTTTTAGCTACAAACTGTCAAAAAGTGTGATTTATTGCTAATGTGGGGTTTTGTTTTAATGAATCAAAAAACCCAAAGCAAGTCTTTCTATAAAGAGAGCTCCCACTCCTCAAAACTCAAAAATTATGTTTTTGTGATGAAAGTGCAGCCAGTTCTGATCTTCAAAGTGAAATGTTTTCCTGAATTTTGCTTGCTAAACCTGCTGTGACCAAGAATGCATAAGGTGTTTCCCTGACGTTCAGGAAGTTTTACTTATGTTGTGTACATGGAATACTTCTACTGGGTCTGGACCAGGTGCATGCTTACTCTGTTATTCTGAAGCTGTGACTTCCAAGGCAGTAAGTTGTTTTATTCCTGACCATGCAACTGTCTGAAATCCTTGAAGCCCAACCATGATGTTCTTAAAACTTTGCACTTTTAAATGCTTAGCTGAATAGGTGCCAAAGTGCAGAGCATTTGAAAAGTCGATTTTGGGAAACCAGTGAGAATATATTATGAAGTATTACTTGGAAATCAGCAGTAGGAAAAGTGATTGTACTCTTTTGGGCTTTGGACATATGCAAGCATCTTGAAAAATTAAAGCAATTATTGGGAGATTTAAAAGGTTGCAATAGACAAGACAAATTTGTTTAAAAGCTGTCATGTGATAGGGTAATAAAAAAGGAAAAGTAACTATGATGTGTGGAAGGAACTTAATGTGGAAATATAAATTGAGGGAGAGTTTTAGAAAGGGGAAGTCAAGCTCTTGGCATCAAATACGGTTTGAGGAACCGTATTGTAGGTGGTGTGAGGGATCAAATGTGGGATGCATAGAGGCCATAGGAAATTTTTTGAATGAGTTTGAAGAAATTGGCAAGTGAATCCAGACTTCTTCTGAGTGACAAGGTGTGGTCTGAGTAGTAAGAGAGTCTGATGACACATTATGAAGCAAAGGTTTATTGAGTCAGTGGGAAAGATTACCAACAATTTGCCTATATGGCAACCTGGCCAATCACTGATAGCAAACACAGGATCGTCAGTGATGCTGTGGCTCCAGTGGACTGCCAGCAGCACTTGGTGTCCAGCTCACCTGGCAGCAAGACCAAAACATGCAATCTGATGGGGGTGAGAGTTGAGATCCTCCTTGGTTGCACCAATAGTAAGTGAAATTCAGGGGAATGGTGCTTTATATGAATAATATGGACAGTGCCCTGCTGCCCTTGTTAGTTGGAGGCAAGGTGGTGGCAGTCCGTGCTGCTGATTCTGGTCAAGGGCAGGGTGTCTGCAACCTGTCTAAGCTGCTGGTATTGGGTGAAGTGGCAGGGTGTCAGAAGGAGAGCTCATTCTTAGTGAAACTGAGGAAGGAAAGAGGGATAATGATGGGCTGAATTTGGGAGAGAACTGGAAATTCTTGTAGGCTACAGAGATCACAGGACTATGAGATATTGAACAGAGCATTTTCAAAAAACCCCTGCTGATTCCATGGAGGGGTTTTCTTCTTCCTCCTCCCCCTCTCCTCATACTGAAGTCAGTACTGATGTAGAAGAAAATATTTGGTTTGGCTTTGATTTGAAAGGAGGAGTTATGCTCTGAGTAGCTAGCTGATACAAGTTTACTGTGGGTGGGGAAGAATAGCTTTCGTTTTCTTAGCCTTAGTTCACTTAAAGGCTTAAGACTTGCAGGAGATTAAATGTAGAGGAACTTTATGCCACTGTATCTTATCTTAAAGTTACTCTTCTTTTTAATTGCAGTTTTTGTCTGCTTGTACTATTTTTTTGAGCATATTTATGTTGTATGTCTGCTCCTAATGGGAATGTCTCACAAAAGCAATACTGCTTCTAATATTTTAAGATGTTTGTGGGGTAAGTGAATCATGATTGCTGTTGAATTAGTATCTGCTTAAGTATTTTATTTGTAATTCAAGATTTGTTTGGTTTTTTTGTTTGAAAGTGTGTGTGTGTTGTTTGTTTTTCTAATCTGAGGTTAGTGTCTTTTAATTGGATGGAATATGGGAATAGTAGTTTGTGTAGGGCTTTTCTGAAATGAATTTTGTTCAGGGCCTTTTAAAATTATGTCATTCAAAAGTAGAGCTGATTAATTCTTGCTTTTTATAATGAGAGGAAAGGATTCTATTTCTTTATTTTCATTATGACTGTTTTGATTCCTCAGTTCCTTCAAAGAAAGTAACTTATATAAGGCTAGTGAGGGGTTTGGAGGGCATGTCATATGAGGAGAACCTGACCAAGCTGAGGCTGGCTGTTCTGGAGAAGTGAAGGCTAAGGGGAGGTCTTGCTCCCTACAGCTTCGTGAAAGGAGGTCGTAGTGAGGCTGCTGTTGATCTCTTCTTCCAAGTAACTAGTGATAGGATGAGAGGAAATAGGCTTAAGTTGTGCCAGCGGAGGTTTAGATTGGACATTAGGAAAACTTCTTTACTGAGAGAGTGGTGTGGCATTCAAACAGGCTGCCTGGGGAGGTGGAGAAGGTGACATGCTTGGGGAGGTGGAGAAGGTGACATCCCTGGGGGTGTTCGAGAAGTGTGCAGATGCAGTTATTCAGGACATAGTTCAGTGGTCATGGTAGTTGGGTTATGGTTGACCTTGATCTTAAAGGTCTTTCCCAGCCTTAATGATTCAGTGATAATGAAGAAAAGGTAATACATGTGTCTCTAAATGGTTAAATGATGATATGAGGTGGTGTTTTGTTTTGTTTTGTTTTTCCTTTCAAAAAGGGATTGCTTTCCATCATTTGAGGAATTTGTCATGGTTACTAATGTAGCTCTGGAGGTTTTACTGCATATGAACTGTTTAAACAAACAGCTATTTATATTCCTGTGTGACGTTTTCAATAAATAACATAAAATAATTCTGAACATTTTTAATCTTCATGACACTTGGTTTTTTGTTGTTGTTGTTCTGATTAATTAACATTTTGTGTCATTAAGTAGCTTTTAATGAAAAAATACTTCTGGCACAAGGCACAAAGTGCACATGCCTACAATTTAACTTGAGAAATGAGTACGTGAGACAGCCCACTGGCTTGAATGCCATTATGAAAATGGGTACATTTGTGGTTTTCCACAGTGTCTTTCAGTATTTTTTTGATCTAATTGTACGAAATACTTCTCTGAGTACCATGAACTGCATGTTTTTAGGCAGAGATAGTTGCTGAACCTTTCTACATAAAGTTACCGACACTTTTTTCGTATTTGATTTTATGGTAGTTCAGCATAAGTGGAATAATAAATCAGGCAATGTTTAATGATGTGGGTAGATGTACCTTACGTTTAAGTTCCAGCGATCAAATGGCTTGAATTTGGGTGCTGGACTGTTTGTTGTTTGTGTGATTGTGTCCAGTATTAGGAAGCTGCAGTTGATCCTAAACTTCTTCTGAAAGATTATAGCTGGAACTATCTTCTCGTAGAGCAGGTAGCTGAGGCAGAAGGTGGCATTCCTGCGTTCCTTGTAAAATCCATTGGATTGTAATATCCAATAAGGAACACATACAACATGTGATGCTCAGAAGTTCTGCCAGTGACCTTACAAGCTGCGTGTTACTTCCTTAACAGTCCAGAAATGCAATTTTTTGTCTGCCTTGTCTAATTGTCCAGTTACTGGAAGGCATTTCTGCCATATGTGGATTTTGTCACTGTTGCTGTTGAGTCATAAACACCTTGTAAAGTTCTAACTTAAAATTCTGGAAAACTAAAACCTTCTTGACTTCATCAGGAATATGCATGTACGCATTCACATACCTACTGTTATTTTTTAATTCCACAGCAAACAGCTGAGAGATTATTTTAATGTCCTGGCTTCCTGGTTTTGACGAATCACAATAAAGTATTGAAACATGTTTTCTTCTTCCTTGTTACTAATGAGTTGTTTACTCAGCTTGTAGAGCCTTGTAACTAATCAATGACAGCGTTAGATCTCTGAGATTGTAAAGATTTAAGTCTCTGATGTGAAGTTTCAGAATTAGAAATTAATCAGTGTTTCATGATGGATTTTTTCCTTGTCAGGTATTTCCACTTCATCGAGCCTTTTTTTGTTATCTGGGAGCTTTATCTTGATCTGACTCATATGTTTACATTGCTAAGATTGATGTGGGTTGAACTTAACTCCTTTTAGCAGTGTATTTTTGAAGTAGCAGACTTTCTGTAAACTCTCTGTGGTCAGACTGGAATATCTGTGGTAATGTATTATTACTTTAAGAAAAAATTTCTAGTTATTGAGTAATAGTGAATAATAGCAGCTGCAGTTTTATATAACATACTGATTACTTTACCTTGGAGTTCATTTTAATAGCTGTTACAGTATTGTAACAGAGTCAGATCATATCTTACTGAATTTTAAGATTCTTCTGTTTATTTGAAATACCTTTTCCCCTTTATGGGATGAACAAAGTCCTGTGCTAATTAATAAAAGTAATATAAAATTTGTACTGTAGCACTTCAGAGGTGGCTTTTAAAAAAAGCCTTCATGGTTGTGCTAGTTTTCAATATTGTAAATGTTTGAGGTCACTTATTTATAAAGCAAACAGGGTTCCGAGACCCTTCCTTTTTTCCCTTTGTTTTAGATGATGATAATTTTGTTTAAAATATTTTTTCTCATTACAGGCCCAAGTCATCAAAACAAAGGAAGGCCAAAAACAAAGCCTAGTGACTCTGAAAAGACAAGGTAAGTTTTATTTATGTTAAAATGTATTATTATTTTGAGTTACTTTATGTAGAACTTAAAAAGGAGTTAATGTGACTTCGATTCGTTGCGTGCTCTTTGCTAATGGTTTTATTTACCTACTTTTCAGGAGGTAGGTAGGCGTCATCTATAAGATAGATCTCTATCTTCCTGTTAAGATAGCTGATTGAAGTTCACAAAATTCCAATTTTCACAAAGTGCCCGAGTTACCTGTTGAAAAATGTTTTCCAAACCTCAGTTTGGAAGGCATGATTTTAATAACCACTGTTTTAAAAACCGTTGCCCAAAAGCAAGTCACACAGCATAACTGTAGCAAAAAATGTGCTTCCTTTGCAGAAAAAGATAATAAGGAATTCTGTTCCAATTGTTACATATTGTTAAATTTGAATGTATCAACTAGAACAGGGTTTCTACAAACTTACCCCACAACATAACTACAGCTCCCTCTTATTTTCAAGGTTTACTAGTTCTACACTGTGTACCAAATACTTTTTAGAACTTCTGACACTCCCATGCTTACTAAAAATAAGTTTGGCTGTGAGAAAGCATTGTAAGTCACTCTCAAAGCTGAATACTAAAAAGGACTTTTACTTAAGAGTTGTTTGTAGACTTAAATTCTTGCTTAAAATGTCAATGTCTCATTTTAAGCACACGAATGCTCCCCATAGAACATACTGAATGTAAATGATCATGTTTAATAATGTGAGCCCCAAATTAAGTTGAGATAAAAAGCTCTATAGGTTTTATGGACAAAATGTATGCTTCTATCTGTGTAACAAAGTTTAACAAAAATAATTATTTCCAGTGATACTGGGACCAACATGCATCAAACAGGTTTGGGGAAAATCACTGTATTTATAGATGATTCCATATACCAATGTATTTGCTTATCTGATAGATTAAGGAACAAAGAAATCTTACTGATGACTGAGGCAAATGATGACTTACTATTTAAGGACACAGAGATGGAAACTTTCAGTATTTGAACTTAAATTGTGAAATTTGATCCATTAAGCTCTGAGTTGTATGTTCTTGTTGTTATGCTTTTTCAGCTAGTGATTTTCAGTTGTGTTTAGGACAAGGAAAAATAGGTGAAGGATACAGTAAAATGAGCTGCTTGCATTGAAATAAGGAAGCTTTCTTTAAGTCATAATTTTTAAAGGCATGTGTCTCATGTTGAAGAGTCTAAGGCATTAGGAAACCTGAGAGCTGAACCTGATTGTCCCCAGTCCTACCCTAAATGTGACCATAAAACCTACCATCTTTTGATCTGTATTTATTACGGTACAATCCTTTTGATTTTCCATAACCCTTTTTGAATACCACTGTAGGTAGGACAGTTGAGACTTTTGTCACAGGAGCGTCATTTGTGTTATTTAACTGGGTTGCCACTGACTTCTTTTGCTATTCACTTTAAGGTGTGGTAGAGAGGTGTTAGAATTCACAATGGGAACAAATTCTCTTTAAAGTAACCGAACCATTTACAAAATTGCTTCTCTGAGGGGGAAGTTACAGACTTATAAAACCCTCACTATTTCTCAACAAGTGAGGTGCATGGTCAGTTAAAATCTTATCTCTTTTTTTGTAAACAGCAGGTTGCTTAAATTCCCAAACTGGAGTCTTCTGGCCCTGTAAAATTCTAATTTATTTTGGATAATGAGTGTTTGATGCCTTCGAATGTGGGACAGAACTGACTCTGTACTAGCAGAAGGCAATGTAGTAGCGTTAAGCATTAACTAGCAGTCTTGACAGCGAGGATTTACTTTAGTGTATTAAGCAGTACTTTGCCTCTTCATTATACTTTCTCTGTTCTCTACTTGTACATGGCCTTCCTGCTGCATTAGTGGAAAAAAAAAAAAATACCTGGGCAGAACATCTCTGTTCCTCTTTGCTTTCCTTTTCCCCACCATGCATAGCTACTACATGTATTTGATTTAAGTGATGGCTATGCTAGGATGAAAGACCTGAAAGAGGAGAGAAGAGGGAAGAGGCTTAAGCACCTTCTTATACTGCTCCCTTTGGAATGGGGAAGTTCTCTAGTCACTTCTCCCACCCCTTCTTAAGATCAACAGAGCTGAAAACAAGGTGGAGAAGCTAAAAGGAAACAAAGAGAAGGATAGAGAAGACTGCTACTCCCCTGAAACCTTAGTGTTTCCTGAGCCAGAAGTATGTGAACTATATGAATAGTCTCATAATCCTTGATAGTGTTACAGTGACTGTGAAGACATGCCATCATAAGCTCTAACGTGTAGGCAGATCTGGTGTGTTTGATAAAAATGTATACATTTCTGGTTTTTGAGAATAAGATTACATGTAAAGTACACAAACTCATGATGCCATTGCCCTGTGATTTGTAGGGATCACCTTGATTTCAAGACAGAGTCTAAAGCTATCCAGGATAAACTCACCTTTACTGTGCAACAGGTAACTGGGAATTCATTAGCATACATCTTAATAATAAATGATTCATCAGCTTTGACTAACACTGTCCAATATCTTGCTTCATTAAGAAATTTAACACTTCATGCTTAGTGTGACTTCTGTAGGAGGAAACAAAGATTATGTGATTACACCGATTTATGCTGTTGTGTTTCTGGTAGTCTTCTTTTGCTTCTTCCCCTTCTGTAGGACCTCACGCTGGATAATAGTGTAAGAACTTTAATAACTTATCTGAAACCATGAGTTAATAACACAGCTCCTTTGTATCTTAATTTGTAAAAAAAAACCCCCAAAATTAATAACAACCCCCTCTCCTCCCAAAAACCACAAACCAACTAACCAACCAAAAAAAATCCTCAAACAGACAAAAAAAAATAATTGCTGGGAATTATTCAGGGATTCCCAAAGTTCTGACTAAATATATTCTCCTGTATTTGATGTGTGCATTTGGAAATAATCATAGAGCATCTTTATGAAATGGTTTCAGTCATTTGTTTTCATTAACTCATTTCTGCATTGTGGTCTTTTCTGTATCCATTTGTACCTTTTACTGTCTCTGCCACGGTTGTTTATAACTGTCATTACATCCATGGGTATTTTCCTGTGTTTGTCCTTTTTGATCAGTTGACAGGATGAAGACAAAATAAGATTGAAATTCACAGATGCTGAGGAAAATACATTCAGCACATGCATTACATTTAGTGTATCAAAAAGCCTAATTTAGTTCACAAGAATACAATTAAGTACACCGTTAGAATAATGTTTAAGAAATTGAGCAGCTCAAAAGTTGTCATTTCAGTCTTCCCATTCTTCAGTTTTTTTCCTGCCCACAACTCTTGTCTTCAGAATCCCAGGCTCAAATATTAGCATATGAGAGGTGGAGGGAAGGGACAGTTAACAAAAAACTTGAAAGTGGGATTACTTCATGCAGGATATTAATTCATACTGAAATGAGTGAGGTAATGCCCTAAAATACACAAGTAGGCCTCGTTACTTTTATTAAATCTTGCTTATGATTGCAGGAGTAGATGTTGAAGGAACTTACTAAATACCTTACTAATTACCCTGGTAGAATGATCTGCTTCCCAAAGAGAATTTGTTTTCAGTGTTTCAACAGATCAAGGGATGAGAAGTTCCTAATTCTGCAGCTGTTTGTCTTGATCTACAGTCGCACTGCTGAAACTCCTACGACTTCAGGGTGAATCTGTAGTGAAAGCCTCATAGCATTATGCATTCTGAAACCTTCTAACATTAACAACTGTTAACCTAGATGAAGAAAAAGTCTAGTCACAAGGAAATAATTTTCAGGTTTTTCCCCAAATGTTTATACACAAAACTCTGTGTGTATGAGTGAGGCAGGGCATAAGCTGGGGCGATGGGATCTTTAATTCTTCTTACATATAAGTGATGCTTGAACTAAGCTTTCAACTTCCTGAAGAAGAAAAAATCAAAAACTTAAAAAGTAGATTTTTCAGAGATCAGCAGGAGTAGGTCCACAAAAATCTTCAGTTTTTAGAAGTTTAAAATAGAGTTTTATAAGAATGCACCTGGTTTGCTTCTTTTCAAAGTGGTATTTCTGTAGGAAGTACAGAATTTTAACAGTTGTCTGTTGGATAAGTATTTTAGCTTGCTTGCTTTAAAAAAAAATACAAGGAAAATACTGTTTTCTTTTCTTCCTATGTTTCCTAAATATTTTTAGGTGGATTTAGCTATGTTGCCAGAAGACATCAAATCCCTTGTTTGTGATGGCTATACAGCCTTGATGGACCAGCGGTGTCACAGTGCTGAACAAGCCTTTTCACAGTTGTTGAGTATTCTGAATCCTTCAGAATTAAAGGTAAGCTGAGCATAATAATATAACTCATTAGAGTAACTGAAGTTTATGCTTTCAATGCAGTTTCATCCTTTCCTTCCACCCAAACAGTCACTGCTATTGAATCATTGCCCATGATTTTCATTACAATGCCAGTCACTGAAAAGTATGCCAACAAGGTTGCAAACCTGAGCATGATGGAAAAAAAAACTGGTGGTAACATAGCGTGTATTTTTGTAATGTTCAGCACTCATATGCATTTCTGTATGCAATCTGAAATGTAATTGCCAAGAATAATGTAAGATACTCTTATGAAATATTCTATTTGCTGATAAAGTACTGGCTGATGTCAGCCTAACCTTTTTTCATAATAATGTAGGGGTAAAAAAAAAAAAAAAAAAGGCCTACATTCTTCAGATCAGATAACATTTTGACAGCAAATACTGTGAAATTTTGTGTACAAGTATGTAGCCAACTGGCCAGTGACCAATTTGTCATCCTAGATGTCATTAAATTTTGTGTGACACTGCCCGTGCACATGCCTTGCTGTGTTTCAAGCTCCCCTTTTATTAAGGGCTGTTACAATGCCAGTTCTGTCCAAGCAAATAATGCAGCAATCCATCTGGAATTATGACCTCGTTTATTAGGTGGGAAAATATTGAGAAGGGAGTTGTGGTTTTTTTAGTTAAAAAAACCCCAAACAAACAAAACCCACCCCAAAACAAAAAAAAACAAACACCCCCCCCCCCAACAAAACAAAAACCACCCCACACCAAAACCCAAACCAATCCCTAAAAAAAATCCCAATCTGCTCAATACTGAACATGAAACACAGCGAATGCATTGTACTGCGGGGAGTCAGCATAGTAAGGTCTGTAATGCTAGTGTTTCAAAAATCAGGTGTTTCAAGAATGTGTCCCTTTGAGGTGCATACAGGAGTACCAAATGATCAGCAATAAAGGTGTAGATAACCTTCACTTTTTATCTTCTAATTATAAAATAAATCTGGGTAGAGGCTATGATAAGGATGATGACAGCAGGGTTTCCTGGGGCTCTTGAGTGAAGATCTGCAATTCACAGTAGACAGTAGTGTTCTAATTACCAGCAAAGTGTTTGTTTGTGTGTGCTGTTAATATAATTTAACTCTTTCTGCAGCAACTGAATCTTCATATTATTAATTACGTTGTACTCATCTATGGGCATGCCACTGCTCTTCTTGGAATAGGACAACCTGAGGTATGACATCAAGCCACTACATTGTTTTTTTTTACTTAAAGTTCTAGTTCAGGTAGTTGGGCATCTGGTGGTGGTTTTTTTTGTCTCTTCCTCACAGACAAAATGAGTGGGGAAAGAAAGCTTTTGTCGTGCTTTAGAATTGTACAATTTATGTCTGAGACTAAGTCTTCAATAATTTCTGTTAAATTAAGCTACCAAATGAAGTATTTATGAAATATAGTAAAGTATTTTTCTTCTACTGTGTTCTAATGTGTTATGCACTATTCTTTCTTAAATATTCTGCCACTAAAACAGGAGAAAGACTGTTTTGGGTTCTGGAAAACATCAAAACAGAAGTGTAGTTTGTTTGGGGGTTTTTTTTGGGAGATTGGTTGGGTTTTTTTCATGCGTTGTTTAAAAGTACTCAATACCTTGGAATGACAAAGTATAGAGCATACTGACCCACTCTACTGGAGGGGGAAAAAATAGGAGAGCAAAAGTGAAAAGCTTCCTTCAAAGTCTCACATATTTGTATCTTAACTTTGTGTTGAAGGCATTGACAAAGGCTGAAGACCAGTATAAGAAAATAATTGAACAGTACCATGAAGAAAGATTTGGTTGTTTGGCATATTATGGAATTGGAAAAGTATACCTCAGACAAAACAGGTAGGTATAATACAGAGTTTAATATTTGATGCAAAAAATACTTTATTCTGATAAACTGCCAAGTTCTTTTTTTAATTATCCTCATTTATCACTAAATTCATACATCAGACTGAATTAGTACAATTTAAAGTTTGTTACTGCAAAGGATGTAATGAAAGCCGATTAATTGTTTGGACTCTAGGACACAGGGATGTGATTGACCAGCACACACCCACAATGGAGAAGAGCTCAAAGGAGAGGTCAAAAAACTGTGATAGCAAATAAGGCTTATCCCAACAGCAGGATGACTGGAGCATAACCTTGGTTTTAGATAAGGCAGCTGCACCAGTGAGTCATTGGGTTCCCCTGGGATAGGTACAAACTAATGTCTTCCTGAGTGAGCCAGACCACTGTGAGGGTGAGGTGAGGAGAGTGCCTATGTAGCTCAGCTGAACATAGAAGGTCAGAAACCAGACAGCTAATAAACATGAGAATGAAAGGCTTGAACTGCCTTCAACCCATATGTTCCTAGCTGTATTTCTGCCCAGCATCCTGATGGTAAGCATAGAGACCAGTAATAGGAATTAGATTTGTATTGATTCAACTGTGTATTACAATTGCTATGTTATGGCTTGTGTTGTGGTTTCAGTATATCACTTTATTGCTCTACTTACTAAATATCTCCTATAATGCCTGTGATCAGTTGATGTTGACCTTGGCTGGCTGCCAGACCCTCATCCAGTTGCACTCCAGCTACCCCCACCTCAAAGGAAGAGGAGGAGAAAATAAGATGAAAAAGCTTGGAGTTTGAGATAAAGACAAGGGGATCACTTGTTAATTACAGTCATAAGCAAAACAGATTCAACTTGAGGATAAATAATGTATTGTCTGTAAACTGAGAGTTGGATGGTGAAAAACAAAGTAACAAAACTAAAATCGCTTTCCCTGTACTCCCCCTTTATCACAGACTTGACTTCACTCCCTCATTCTTGACTCTTCTCTTTCCCTGAGCTGCCCAGGGGATGGGGAGTGAGAGTTATTACCAGTCTGTAACAGCTCTTGTTGTGTACTCCTTTCTCCACACACTTTTCCTTTCCGGCATTGTGAGGCCTCTCCAAGAGCCTCAGTTCCTTTGGGACACAAATACCTGCTCGGGCAGGGGTCCTCTGATTGCAGTGTGGATATGTGCACAAGTGAGGCCCTCTCCAAGAGGATGCAGGGCATTCACTCCCTTCCTCTTTCTTACCTTGATGCCCAAAGGGTCGTTTCTGACACTTTTTAATTTTATATTTTTATTTTTCCTCACAGCCCTGCTATATTTTTTTTCCTTTCTTACCTAGACATTGCCATCAGGCCTGAGGGGCTCAGTTGTGCCCTGTGGTGGGTTCATTGGAGCCAGGTGGAACTGGGCCAGACCTGTCCTCTCAAAAGAGGCTCTCTCTGCAGCACTGATCCTTACCCCTCTGCCCAGCCTTGCTGCATAACCCAATACAGTATCAAATAAATAAGTTTTATATAAACCTCAAACCTGCCTTGTGGAATATCTAGAAGCACTTGGTCTTTTTTTCCCCCTGCTGCAGCATAGCTAGGTGCAGTTGGAGACCCAAGAAGTATCTGCCTCCCAGTTTCATGGATGTGGCTCTTGTTTCCCTTGGCAGTTCTGACCCATAGTGAGGCTGCCTGCATGTCCCAGAAAGGTGTGCACACACACACCACCACAAATGGCCACCCAGACTAACCCAGGCAGAGCAGCTCCCACCTACGGCAATACCTCATTCATATAAAGCATAAGTATAGCAGAATCCTGTGCCTGCTCCCTGGCTGTTCAAGCTGAAGGTCACTTGGGAATATGCACATGCCCCCTCTCTCTGTTACTGACAAGCACCCCCACATTCATGGGTCCCTTAAATATCAGCTCAGGTTCTCAGTCTGCCTCCTCTGTGCCCAGGCTCTGGGCCCTTCATCCAGGCTGGCTTACTGGCTCATGTTTTGAGTCTTTTATACTGAAAAGTCCTTAAACAATTGCCTGAATGAACTAGGTGTTCTTTAATTCTAAGTACTCTTACTATTACCTTTTTTTTTTTTTTTTTTTTTTTTGTCTTTCTTCCTTGGATGATAAAATGAGTTGTGAAAGTATTGCAGGCCATGTAGACTTCTATGTAGGCATTCATATATGGTCTGAATCTGTTGCACCTGTTTCAATCTTCAGATTTTCAGATGCGCTTGATCAGTTCATGAAATCGCAAACAATGGTTAATCACAAGATTGTACCTGGAGTATTAACTTGGCCTACATCATCTCAGGTCATTGAAGAGACACGGATAGAGAATTTAAAGGTATGATTAAATAAAAAGATGCAGAAAAAGTTGTTCTGGCAAATGGCCTTTCAAACAAAACCCCAAAACCCACCAACCACCAAAGGCTTCTCTCTGCTTCCCCATTGGCAAGGCCAAAGACACATGAGGGGTGTAAGGGAGATTTGGGCACGGAACAGTCAGTACAAGCACTGCTGTTCATTGTCTAGTGTCTTGTCCTTCCCAAGGCCTAATCTTTATAGAACAGAACTCTTCTTGCAACAATTCAAACATGTGAGAAGCCTCCCATTTACAGCATGAGCATAGCGGCTCTGTGTCAGGCTCAATGCTCACGTATTTCTGTGCAATGGTATGACTCTAATCTGCTCCAAGTATTTCATAATGTGCTAATTTTGTAGTTGCATGTTACCAAACACAGTGTTATGCTAGAGAGAATGGGTTAAAATTTTGAATTAACAAAAATGTGAATTTGAAAACTGCAGCAGTGGTGCTAAATTTAAACCCAAATAGGAGAGTTTGACCATGTGGTTCTTGGAGAATGCAATGAGAGTTGCATGGTAAAAGAGTTTGACTTGAAAAATCTGACTTGTGGTTCTGACATTACAAATTGTTCTCTCACACTAAACAGTTGGGTTTGTTGTTTTGGGTTTTTTTAGTGTTGTTTTTAAAAAATATGATTGAGTCCCTGTTACTTGTGAAGGGTTTCAGAATAAACCATGCTGTGATGGGCAGGATGCATGAGCTTCCCTGCATGGAAGCAGTTTGACACAGTAGAATTTGTTAGGTTATTCAGGTTATTTGCTATACTATGTTGACCTGTTTTGTTTCTGGTAGAAGCAACCATACTGTTGTTTCCTGAACAAAAACTTGACCTAAAGATATCTCATAGGACCTGCAGCTGACACCATGGTAGTCTGCTCACAGCAATACATCAGTGGTCTGGGACTTCTGGAGAGTGTAATGGAAATATCTGAAAGCTGTAACTGGTTGTCTGTTTGTTTCTAACAATGCATTATTAACCTGGGCTCAATGCCAAGACTGTGGGACTTGAACTGACTTTACATAAAGCTCCTGTAATATCTTTACCTCAAATGCTGTTCTGGGAGATCTTACTAGCTCCAGTGCAGGGCCATGTCTGAGTTTTATCTGGCAATGTACTTGATCCTACAATCCAGACTGCAGGTGTGGCAGTCTTGAAATGGTGGGAAGTGGTGGAAATGAGCAGTTACTCCATTTTTGTCATAGTACCTAAGTAATGTGGCTTATCTTTTTGGTAATAGACAACTTACTCATATTCTCATGTGTTTGGAACTGGTCAGCTTGTAAATAAACATTGGTCCAAGATAAACCTGCGTGCAGGGATACTATGTATGGATGGCAGTTCAAATAAGCATTTGAATATTTTGCCATAAAAGGACAGGCTTCCATGACTTTGCCTAGAAAAGAGTTGTTCTTTTGACATTAGTTGTCTCCTGTTCAGAAAGAGATGTGTGTTTCACTGCAGAATTCCCTAGGAGTTTGTAAGTAGGAATTGAATCTTTTCTGGGTTTCTGTGCAATTTGTCTTACATGCTTTTGTGTTTCTCAGTTGATTTTAAAGAATTGTATTGAGGAATGCAAGTTCCCTCCAGAACCAGATGCAGTTTGTCGGTATCAGCAATGTCATGGCCACTCCAAAATCCAAATATTTTTTACAGATCCAGACTTCAAGGTAAATTTCTCATTGAAAAGGGTTTGGGAAATAAACTTCATATTTGTATAAGTTCTGCTCCCTTTCATATTAAAGAGCTATCTGGAGCACATCATCTTATCCTACCAGCTGTTAAGTCACAGAATCACAGAAAGCATTCAGTTGGAAGAGCCCTCAAAGATCATCCAGTCCGACCCTTGACCCAGCACTGAAGAGTTAACGCTAAACCATGTCCCTAAGTGCCAGGTCCACACGCTGCTTGAACACCTCCAGGGAAGGTGACTCCACCACTGCCCTGGACAGACCATTCCAAATTTTGATAACCCTCTCTGTGAAGAAGTATTTCCTAATATCCAGCCTGAACCTCCCCTGGCACAGCCTGAAACCATTTCCTCTAGTCCTGTTGCTTGATACCAAGGAGAAGAGGCTGGCCCACTTCTTGCTCCAACCTCCCTTCAGGTAGTTGTAGACAGGGATGAGGTCTCCTCTCAGCCTCCTCTTCTACAGACTGAACAACCCCAGTTCCCCCAGGTGCTCCTTGTAGGCCATGTGCTTCAGGCCTTTCAGCAGCCTCAATGCCCATCTCTGAACGCACTCCAGCACCTCAATGTCCCCCTTGTAGTGAGTAGCCCAGAACTGAACACCGTACTTGAGATGTGGTCTCACCAGTGCAGAGTACACCGGAATGATCACCTCCCTGTTCCTGCTGGACACAGTGTTTCTAACACAAGCCAGGATGTCACTGGCTTTCTTGGCCACCTGGGCACACTGCTGACTCATATTTAGTTGACTGTCAACCAGTACTCCCAGCTCCCTCTCCCAAGTCACAGCTTTCCAACCACACATCCCCCAGTCTGTAGCTTACCATGAGGTGGTTGTGTCCCAGGTGGAGAACCTGGCACTTGGCCTTATCGAACTTCATACAATTATCCTTGGCCCATTGGTCTAACCTGTCCACGTTCCTACTGTAAAGCTTTCCTATGCTCTAGCAGATCAGCATAGCCACCTGGCTTGGTGTCATCTGCAAACTTACTGAGGGTGCACTCAAGCCCCTCATCCAAATCCTTAATGAAGATATTAAAGAGGACAGGCACCAGTACTGAACCCTGGGGGACACCACTAGTGACTGGGTGCCAGTCAGATTTAGCTCCATTCACCACCACTCTTTGGGCCTGGCCATCCAACCAGTTTTTCATCCATGAAGAGTGCACTTACCCAAGTCTTGTGCCGTGAGTTTCTGAAAGAGAATGCTGTGGGAGACAGTGTCAAAGGCTTTACTAAAGCCCAGACACAATGTCCAAGTCACTTCCCTTGTCCACTAGGCAGGTCACTTTATTGTAGAAGGAGATCAGATTAGACAGATGGGACTTGCCTTATATAAACCCATGCTGTCATGCCCTGTTTTCCATTTGGGGATTTTAAAAGAGGTTAAATTCATGCTTTTTCTCAACATTAGGGGTTTATACGTATTAACTGCTGTCAGCAATGTAGAGTGGAATTTCATATAAGCTGTTGGAAAAAGTTGAAAACCACAAGCTACAATGACAAAAATGATAAGGTAAGTGCTGTGCCAGACTTTAAGGTGTGTGTTTTTCCTTTTTGAAATCAAGATTATAGTATTCCTTTGGTTTAAGTGCTTGATGTACCACCCATGTGACAGTGATAGGAAGAGAGAGAGGAGTCTCTTGCTAAATTATCTAACATGCAAGTGTGGGTAAAGCTTGCCATTGTCTACAGAGGAAACATGAGGTAAACAGGCTGAGCATAGTGAGCCTTCACATAGATAGCTATGTGAAGGCTCAGTATACTCAGCCCATTCACCTTGCATCAGTTATGTCCTTCCAAGGGAAGTTGTATTCCTTCTGCAGTCTTGCTGTTGAAGCAGCAGTGCAATGCTGAGTTATGTCTAAAGGAATTTTGCAAAATAGTGTCAGCAGCCAGTATAAAACCACAGGAAATCCAGGCAGAGTATGAGCTCATAAAAGAACATTCTTAAAGGTGACTCTTGAATATGAAGTTGGAGGAAGTGGGGCTTTGCTATAGTTTCAGGAGTAACAGGTATATGCGACAGATCTGGGATGCTTTTTGCAGTTCCTACCAAGTCAGCTGTCACTTGCTTTTCTCATCCAGTAAGAGTTTAGAACTGTGATAGCTTTAATTACCTTGGTCATCTCAGATTAAGAAATTGTAATCTGTGTAAGAATGCAGATTTTCATTAATTTAATGTCTTTGTTTTGTCATTTTCTCTTGACAGGATTTTCTTCAAGAATTGTGTTTCACTCCTGATTGTACAGGCCTTATTTCAAAAATAGTTATTTTCAGTTCTTCTGGGCTGGTAAAATGTGAAGTAAGTAAATAGTCATATAAAATACGAAAATAATCTTCCTCTCCTTTCCCAGAATATTTTCAAGTGAAGATCAGAATGTACCTGCTAACACAGGTGTAATATGCTATTGTAACTACAGAACCTGAACATTATTTTAGCAATGTTAATCACCTTTTCTCTTTTTATGATATTGATTGGAATTGTCATGGAGGGGAACTGGAGCTTCATTTTGTATTTAGCTTGTGCAACATAAAGGAAACCATTAGTTTAGCTTGGAGCTGATCTCGATAAATGAGATTATTGGAAGAGTGCTCTTACCCCTGTAGAGACACAGGATGGATGCTGCTTCCCAGAGCAGTATTGGTCTGTGAGAACAAAAACAAAGAAAAAGTTGCTTCCTGCCCATTGGTAAAACAAAACAACCTCCATGCCTTCCTGACTTTGTGTTACCTTTCAACCTGTCTTTCCAACAGATAAAAGTGTATTGTTATATACAGAGTCGTAGCAGAAGATAGTAATTTTAAGTAGACCGTCATGAGGCTTATGTACGTTTTGTGTGTCTTTTGTACTGTTACATTTGATGCTTTAGAAAGCAGTAGATGTCCTGGGCATAGTAACAGCAAAGTGACATTGTAACCCCATTTAATTAGCATGATGTTGCTTGTTTTGGTAGTTTGAAAAAAAAATCCTGAGACCCAAGGAACCACCAAGGGCCCGTATTAAGCAGAAGTGTTCCAGGTAAGCTCTCTGCTGTTCACAACTAAGTTGGATCAATTTCAGAGCAAAGCAGTTTGGTTTGAATTGCTAAAATACCACAAATACTTTGGAAAGCTATTCTTGTCCCTTGCCTCTGATAAACCGAAAAGTCAGGTAAAGCAGGATTCAATTATCAAAGCATTTAAACAAGCTACAGACTTACAACATTAGCACAGGAGGGCATTAACTGGTATTGCTGAATAAATTATTGGTATCTCTCTAGTGGTCATACAGTTCTTTAAAAACAACATTTTCAGTCTGCTTGCAGGAGTCTGTTTTCAAACACATAGCATATGAGTTGATGCAAATCTGACAAATCTGCAAATCTGCAAATAGACAATTTAACCCTCAAACCTCTTTTGAGGGTTAAATTGTCTATTACACCGCTGAGTTCCTGGCAGTTTGAACCAACAGTTTTTGAATATAAATTGCTGCAATCATCTATCAGTCTTTATACTTGAAACTTAATTTCATTATGAAATCTGTGGGCATGGAAGAAACATGGTGTTTGAGGAAAGTGGGGTTTGGAGGTTATGTGTAGAACTTGACAACAGTTTCTTGGCATTTGCTCTCCATCCATGTCTTTTGTTTGTGTTAAGATACTTAACAGTTGGAATGCTAGAAAAAGTTACATTCTTTTTAATAGAGTCATATACACGTGGTGAAAGTCAAGTGCAGCTAGATTTAGAATGCTACCTCCATGTTCAGTCTGAGATTGCAGGCACTCTTCTATAGGGAAGAAAGAAACTCAGCAAGATTTTTAGCTGCATGAGAGATGGTATTGGTGTGTGGTGTAAGTTCAAACCCCACACTGTTGCACAGCCTTTACTATCTAGTCTGCTTTGTGTGAGTGTTTCAAAAGGGTAAATCAACACTGCCTATAATGATGCTGTTTCAGTTATTGATGCCCTTACCTTTGACATAAGTGAGTATACACTTTTTAGTCAAGGTTATAGATAATGAGGAATCATGCTGAGAGCAGAAGCAAAATAGATTTTTAAAACTCAAGCACAGTAAAATGCCATTCAGAATGGAAACTTGTAAATGAAGGGAAAAAAGTGATAGTGTTTCAGTTGATACTAATTGAGACATCATTAGTGGAAGCAAAAATTATTACATCTTGAGGATATTCATACAGTTACATACTTGATTTTTAGGAGACTTGTATGAGGTTTTCTTGTCTCAACTTTCAAATGCAGACTAGCTGGGTTTGTATTTATACTTTTGAGCATAATATTTTATAGTAGAATGGAGCATGTTGCAAGACATGAAAAATAAGTTAGATGAGTGTAACGCCTTTGGCAACTTGTCCTGCATTAGGTTCACAGCCTAACTGCCTTTTTTCAGTCTAAGGAAGTTAAAAATGAAAGAAGAAAGAAAACTACGAAGAAGGCGTGCGCGAGAGGAGGCACGGAAATCTCCTAAAGAGAAAACAGAAGAAAACAGGATGGGAAATGAACCAGCTCAATACAGTGATCACAGTGGTATGTGGAAGTACAGGTTATTGCTCTGAGTTATCACAAGGTAGCTTTTCAAGGTTCATTTTGATGGCTCACTTAATGAGTTACTATGTGGGAGAAATATACAAATGTAAATTCTACTTTTTCTTTCAGTCTCAACTACTTCCCAGAGAGGAGTCTTAAGTGTGGCTAGATCAATCCCTAGTTCCAAACTCAGTAAATCACTTACATCTAAGCATATAGTGGAACGGAAGGAGTAAGGGAAGCCCTCCCATTGCATCACAAGGTTCAGAAAGCATCCTTTTACATTCCAGACTCTTTCAGAGAATGCAGCTAGATCCAGTCCTAGTCCCAGACCTGGTTGACAGTTTATGACTAAAAATATTTGGGTATGGGAATTTCAGTAGTGGTGATGTAACATGATCTGGTGTACAGAGATTTTGATGATAGTGATGGTATCAGCCTGCTGGCTCCTATGTAGCTTTAAGGTAGCAGGAGTTTTAAAAGTCATTAACACTGCTGTGATAAATCACAAGACCAGGCTGTATAATTATGTATTTATAAGTACACATATATATAATCATATATATAATATATATATATATATATATAAAAAAATGTTTAATCAGTTAATAATAATTGTTTATAATCTATACAGTGATTTAGACAGGCATTCAGCAGAATTACCTAAGCACATCATGTGTGCATACGCACACAAATACATCTAAGTTACCCTCTATACCTGTATGATTAAGATGTTTCCCTTTCAGCATATTACAGTAAATGATCTTTAGACTTTCACATAATCCAATTAGAGTGAGTAACTCAATGTCTTCCTTTGTCAGCTTGCTACAAGCAGACTCTCTTCCCTTTCATCAGCCTTTACCAGGCAGACAGTCAAAATCTGGCCTGAGAGACATCCCGGCATAGGGTGAGACAGCCCACTGTGATATGGAATGCTCCTAGAGGCCTCCCTTGGGATTGGTATTTATGGGGTCACAAGATGATTGGCTTTGGTCAGTGCTCTGTCATTGTTCTTGTCAGGCAGTCTTGGCATTCTTCTAAGTGGGCTATGATCCAGGCAGGAGGGGTTGTGGGTCCGGTAATGTTTCTCAGGCAAGAGGAGTTTCAGGTGTGGTTAGGGTGTGTCTCAGTGTTCCAGCTCACTGTACTCGTACCCAGGACAGGAAGGCACTTGAGTGCTTCAGCTTGCTGCCTCATCAAGATCAGCAAGTACCAGCTCACTGCACTCCTGTAGTGACTGCTGCTAACATCGCAGTGTGAACCAAAAGAAAAAGGGTATGGGGATGTGCATCTGCACCACCTCATAGATCAGAAAGCCCTTTTTCTGTTGTAATAGCAGCCATAGCTATGTTCTAAATAAGAACAAATCTGCTTATAAAGTGAGAGGGGCACTCGTACACACATTAGTAAGATACAGAGGCTTTTAATGCAGACTCCTGCAGGATAAACTCAGGTGTGGCTTATACCTGTAGATTTCATTGAATCTCTCAGTGTGCTTGGAACTGCTACAATGGCTAAGTTTTCAAAGTGTAATATGTAGTGCTTTGGTGTGTATTGGTTGGTTGGTTGGTTGGTTGGTTTTTTAAATTAAAAATCAGATCTTTTGACTGTGGTTACTGTCAGTTAAACTCTGAAAGTGGTGTTCTATAAATGTTCAGTCTTGAAGAATAATGGAAGGTGAAGGCTGATACAAGACAGTAATCCTTTTCACCCTTTTTCTACAAAGAACTAACAAAAGGGTCAGGGAAAAGGTATGGTACTAGGTATATGCTCTGGGAACTCATGCTTGGGTGAATTCTGTCTCTGCATCAGAGCTGGCATGCGGCCTGCACAGATAAATCTGTATAGACAATTGCTTAACAGAAAACAATTACTGGCAGACGACTTATTTTCCTCTTTCTGAGATCTCGTTAAGATGCTAAGGATTGTTTCTTTGTGTGAACAACATTTAATACAATGTTATGTCAAATTTCTAATGCTAAGGCTAGTAGTTTATATGGAAAGTTATATATTTGTTAAAGTACAAATTATCTGGACGTTACAGTTGATGTTTTTCGTTTTTCATTGTGGAAAGCATATATGAACTCGTTTGTTTGTGCCTTGTGTTTTTTGAATCCCACTGTAGGTTATGTTCAGGATTTATACACTGGTGATCAAGTCCTGCAGCATATCAGCCGAAATGCTGAGCAAATAAAAACGTCCGTCCATGATGCCTCCAAACTACTGGAGGAATTACTTTCATGGTTTGTAATCAGTGAAGAGGATTACGTATTGTATTCCAAAGCTAGCAGCATGCCACATGAAGTGATGGAGCAGCTCATCAGTTACTTAATTCAGGAAAAAAACAGAGTGAAAACAAGGGGGTTTATTCACGTGCTGAGTGAGCTGAAAGAAGTGGATCCCAAATTACACAAGTGGCTGACACACCTTAACAACTTGGGTAAGCTGTGTGTTTTTGTAAGACAACCTTACCCTGTCATTGTTGTTCAGTTTACAGATACAAAAGATAACCTCCCCGTTTTGCAGTCTTGCTTTCTTAACTTTAAATGATAAAGTTTTCCTTTTTCATTTACTTCATCCCTGGCCAGGATTTCTAGAGAAGGAAGTGTGACTGTTGGTGATGCAGACACAACTTCTCTTGTTTCTGCAAGTAAAACATGCTAATGTGGGCAGGGCAGGGAAAATGGAACAGATTTAGTTTTTCATGCCTTTGAATTCCAGCACTGGGTTTAAATGATAATACCTGTATAAAAGACAAAGTTTGGGAAAGTAAATTATGGTGGGGGTTTTGGTCATAAATGTTTAGACTGTATAACATGGAAGCACTTCAACTTGTTGCTCTTCAGTTGTGTTGCTTTGCTGTACAGTTTCCTCTTCAATTTATAATAGGATGAAGGGAGAAGTTTGATCGTTTTGTTTTTTGCAGGCAAAATGGACATAAGATGCCCAAACCTTGGATGAGATTTGGATTCTTAATGCTGTTTTGTTGTGTCCATGTCCTTTAAGAAATGTTCTTAGATTTATTAAACAAATAATTTGGTATTGACAAAGAGTAAAATTTATATCAATTCCATGCAAAATTTTTGTTTGCATTTTCAAGATACAGGAGGTTTTACATAATATGTTTCAGCTATACTGTACTTACCTTTTAGGACAAACTGTGCCTCCTTGAAGAGGAATATTACACTGTAAACACTAAAACTCGGAAGCTGGAATGAAATGTTGAGGGTTTTTTTCTGTCTCTTTTAGGCCTGACAGCTACAAAGAACTTTATCCTTCAACATGAAAAATTTCTAAAAGAGCTTGACTTTTCTATATTAAGCACACTCTGGAATGAGAAGTATGGTAGTAAGTTTGACTATGTGAAAACTAGTTCTGAAGGCAACGAAATTTGTGATTATTTCTTAACGCCCCCTAGAGAAAACACGTTGTTTTATATGGCTGTTAGAAGACAACAGAGAAAATTTTCCTGTTCTTCATCAAGCTTTAGATGAATTCTTTGATAAAATGGGTAAGTATGCAAAGTTTATAATTCTTACAAGCATTGTATTTTGTCTGCTTTTACACAATTGATGGGCTCTGTCAAAGACTGAAACTTCAGCGAACAGCTGATCACCTCATTATATGGGACCTTCTCTTTTCAGTGCTTAAAAGGCAGTGTGGCCTCAAAAGGCAAGCCACCCTTTCCTAGGTTGCATTGTGCTGGTTTGTTTCATGTGTCACAACCAGCACGTGAATTTACCTTTACTCTATATATGCTGTCCAGCCAAAAGGAGTGTTTAGCTTTCAATTTTCACAATAAAGATCCTGCAGCTACAGTCTTTGAGTTGATGGTATTTGATAAAGGATTATCATTACTTCAATTTCATAGTTCACTCTTGTAAGCTGCATAGAATGTTTCCATTTACAAATGTGCCTTTGTTATTCTTTCCATAGATGACCCTACCATTATATTAAAGAAGCAGGGAAATGAAAATATATTGGTAAGTGAACTTCAGTTGTTCATGGCCATTTATAGATGCTTTGCGGATTCAACTCATAATTCTTACAGTGTACTTCATTCTGAATCCCTTTTTGATTAGTATCTGAATTGAAATTCATTCTGATTGGCAGAAATATATGATGTATTTTGGTAAATTATGTGTTTGAGGCACTCAGTTAAAATTATGCCAGCCTGCAGATAATTTTTTCCCCCCATACAAATCCAAAATTCACTTTTGATGCAGAATACATCTGTGGAGGTAATTAATCAGTATGCATCTTAATAAAATGTGAAATTCTTTGCTTTTTTTTTTTTCATTTCATGAAATGGAAATCCAAAATTTAAATTAAAACCATTACAAAAGAACAACAACTCCATTTCAATGTTACTTACAGTTAGTAAAGTTAACCTTTAAGTACGGTCCTATTTGAAAGTGAAGATGCATTTTAGTTCTTTCGTCTTTACATACCTTTGAAAGATACTGACCAAAGCATTCGACAGTTCTTTTGCTTCTTGTTCCAAACGCTGAAGCTGCATTGTGTGTGAAGTCACAGCTCTCTAAATACACAATTTCATTTTTTTTAAAATCAGTGTTTTCAACTTTTAAACAGGAAAATTAAATGAAAAGGAATAAAATGGATAAAGTCTTGCAACTCTCTGTTTCTTGTTTGTTTTCCACCTGGGTATGAAGTGAAGAGGGAGAAGATTGTGTGCTTCACCATGTACATCTTGCTGGTCAAACCAGAATGAGAATAGGAAGCATTTAAAAACTTAACCTACTGGTTTTGGAAGTGTATCATAATTTTATTCTCATGAAACAAGACAATGAGTTTATTTTTTCTGTTGCAGACTAATGGTATAAAAGTTAAAAACAAAGTCAGGAAGAAGAATACAAAAGACCCAAAGGTTTGTAATTTTTTGGCTGCTTGCTGCAGACAACTTTTTGTTTGTTTTATTTTTGTTTTAAGAATTGCTGGTGTTCATGGGTATAGTGGCTGTGTTCCTGAGTACCTTGTGGAGACTCCTTCTTGGAGTTTTGGTGGGTTTTTTCTGGAGTAGAATGTTAAGACTTAGTTAAGACTTAGCTGTTAAGACTTAGTAAGGTTTTGTTCTGTTACAGTATGAATTTGTCAGCATAAAAAGTATTTCTAAACTTGCAAGAAAGTTATTTCTGAATAACTGGCTCTGGGTACCAGTACCTTCATTATAAAAATTCTCAGTGATTATTGTGATCTTATTTTGCTATGTGGGAAAATGTGAATATGGTGCACTGACCACACTAAGAAATTAATGCTTTATGCTCCATATTGTTTTGCTCTGAGAAACAGCAAATTTGGAGGACATTTACCAGTCATTTTGAGAAGGAAAAATGTTTCATTACACTTCATGAAAAAGAGCTGGAATTACACCTTTACCTGTATTTTCTGATATATTTTATTGACATATCATTTTTGCAGTTCATAGTATGGCTTATGAATGTGATAAAGTTACAGAACGAGGTTCAAGTGTAAATAAGTTTACTCATAGTCTTTACAATAGATCATTTTGCATATACTTTCCTTGAGACAAAAATAATAACAATCTGTTTTTAATTAGTCTGTTTTAGTATTATCCAGTGGAGTTAGTACAGCAGCACGAGAAGAAGATGAGATATTTATAGATGAAAATACTTTGTGAGTACCATCGTGCGGTTTTGCTTTTATTACACACACGCTAAAGTGCTTTGCAGGGGGAAACACCAAGTCTGGACTAGCATCTGAGTGGTTTTGATTTGAGCTTGTGTAGAAACATTACTTCTCTGCTTCCAGGACATTTGTAAAAGGGGTGTTAGAATTGTAAAGATCTTAAATGATGTAGGAAGCAACCAAATGGTTGCCAGGCTGCAGCCCCATACATCATCTGGGCTGAAAGGTACTGCTTCAAGTAGAATGCTACTTGCTTCCTGTTCAATTTCCATGTAGCATGAAATTGATTGATTTGTACATCCTCGGTCAGCCACAACTGAGATTTGCCATCCATGCCATACCAAGCAGATTATGATTTTTTTAATTGAGGTAACTTGTAGTACATTGCTCAGAATTTTTGTGTTAGTAAGGAGTCAGGCTTTTCTATTCTGAGCCTGGTTTTGCTCTCTCTTATAGATGTGAAAGCTGCTAGCCAGAGATAGGCTTTATTTCTATGAGCTAGTTGCAGGTCAGTTAATAAGTTTAGCAATTAAGGATTTTGGTAATAGTGTTTATTCTGCTTGTTAGGGAAATGTTTGTTATTGGGGTAGTTTTTTAGGACTATGTAGTTACCATACAGTACACTGGTTTCAGTGTATATGAAAAA
Organism: Picus viridis; assembly: GCA_033816785.1. Classification (NCBI taxonomy): domain Eukaryota; kingdom Metazoa; phylum Chordata; class Aves; order Piciformes; family Picidae; genus Picus; species Picus viridis. The sequence goes on from CM066570.1 coordinate 14,998,956, forward strand.
TGGGATTATTTTCAGATACAAGAATTGCTGTTCATTTGCACTGTTTTTAATGTCTTTTCATTTGTCTTTCTTTTTTTTTTTTTTTCCTTTCCTTTTTTCTCTCTTCTGGCCACAGAGATTTTACAAATTCTTATGAACCATTTGCAATCCCACAGTATCTTCAGGCACAAACAGAGGAATTTGAAGCTCTTTTTGGGTATTCAGATAGTAACAGTTATCAAAACATTTTGGATGAAACCTGTGAGATCTTATATGAGTATGTATACATTTCTGTGCTTAGCAGTTTAAAGGCTTTAATATTACTTTAGAATTATTACGACTTACTGTACTAGATCCAGAATTTGGGTGCTGGTGCTCTGTTGTATGTAGGTGTGTGCATTAAGCTACGTACTAGTGATTTGCAATAGTCGCATGTTTGTAGTTAGATGTGGGCAAGCACAAGAGTATTATAGAAGAATATGATGCTTGGCTAGAACACTGTCTTCCAAGTGATTGTTTTTCAGTCATTCTAGAGGTTCTTGCATTTAAGTATTACTGTGAAAATCTAATGGGTGAAATAAGATTTTAGAATTGCATGGAAAAAAACTGATTAATAATGGCAGCTTGTTTTTGTTTTCTTTTTAAGATGCTTCTCTGAACTCTTAGAACAACATGGCCCTATGGAAATGAATGATAAATTGCTAGTTGAGGAATATGAATGCTTCCCTGAAGAAATTCGAAAGATTGTAGAAGATGAAGGTGGTCTGAAATCCTTTCTTCTGAAATCCTGTCGTTTCATTATGGTGGATAATCTTATTGGCTTAAGAAAGCATGCAGATCTTAATAATGAAAATACAAGCAGAACTGGGATTGGAGATAATGAAGAGGAAAGTTGTAAAGTCTGTAATGTGCAAGAAAATTCTTCCCAGAACAAGCTACAGTTAAATCCAGCGGCTAAGGAGTTCATACCATGGTCTTATCTGGAGAATCCCTGTATATCAACATCTACTGACTTAACAGTAGCATGTTACAAGCCTCCACACGCATTTTCCCTGGTCTTTTCCTACTTCATGTGAATCTTTGCATAATCAGAGTATTGATACCCTACAAAATAAGTCATCCTATTCAGATGTTTCACTGAACTGCTTTGATTCTAAAAATCCCTGTGTACTTTTGCCTGAGAATTCTTGGGGTTATCCATATCCAAGGGTATTGCTAGTGCCTTCCTCAGTGCCTGTCCTGTCAGATGTTGCTAAGCAACATACTTATATTTATGCTGATGGTGTAGCTTGTCAGGATAATGATGAATTGGCAATTTCAGACAGAAAGCACCTTCTCAGCACTTCTAGACCAACTGAAATACAAACATCTGAAGACCCTCAGTGCCAGCTGGAGAACTCAGATAACACAGATTATGAAGACAGTTTTGGTGTTACAAATAGTAGAAATGAAGCCAAATGTGATACACAGGTTATTAAGAAGGAAAAAAAAAGCAGAAGTACACCTCTAATGAAAAGCAATCCTCATACAAGGATGACAGCTGTTCAGGTAAGAAATTAAAATGGAGCAGTTAACTGAGAGCTTTGAAGGCAGTAAATGACAGTGCTGAGCACTGGAAAGTGCAACTGCTTTTTGAATGATTTCTGTGTCTTCCAAAAGGATCAGATGTTGTATAGGCTTCTGAGAGCAAATATTCAAGTAATACTTCCAGCTACCAAAATGTAGGGCATCTTACAATAATATTCATCACTCTCTAGTAGTTACCTCTCCAAAACAGGCCATGAGTTGAAAGATACTGAGGTGTTTATCAGACTGGGAACTAACTTAGAGCTTGCAGTGTAATTTGTTGACACTTTATACAGTTGGCCTTCTTAAATTTGTCATTCTTTAAAGAGATGGTCACTGGATTGCATTCTGCCTGAAGTTTTGATCTTTTGACCCAAGATCGAAGGAAAGTATTGGTGCACATCAGTCCAGCTTTGCTTTGGAGGTTAAGGAAACTTTTTCTATGTCATAATTACTTCAGTGATTTGTTTTAACTTTCACAGTATTTGAGGATTTAGATAGTCTGTACATTCTAACAGTTGTTGGTTGGTGCTTCTGTTGTGGACTTAGTGCAAGCTCAGCTGTAGGGTAGTTCAGGGGGAAAACTCTGTCACAGTCCCTTTTCCCTCCTGAAGTAATTAAAAAAAAAAAAAAAAAAAAAGGCAAACCAAAAATAACCAACCAACACTCCCACCCTGTGGTGGGTTGAAATTCCAACCCCCAACATTAAAGGTGCTGGACCAGCTCAGCTGGAAGCAAAGAAAACTGTATTTACAAGCAAAACTACGGTCTACAATGGAGTGCAACGAATATGTGCAAAATAGACAGTATTTACAGGTATTTACAATAATGAACAGCACAAGGATCCCCTGGCCAAAGACTGCCTCCCCTTATCCCCCTGTACATAAAAGGGACAGGAGAAAGGAGCAGAGAGATGTTAGACTTAGCCAAAACAATGCAGCCAAGGTCAAGCAGAAGCAGTTAGAGTCTCTTCCAGAGTGAAGAAGCAGGAAGAGAGCAAAATTGTTTACATAGCAAGCTCATTTAGCTCGGGATTGCTTAGGACTATCATTATTTTCCTTTTTATGCCCAATAGTGATTTAGTTACAATTTATTACTTTCTGTTCAAGATCTGTGAAAAAATTTTAAAGGCATAGCTTAAAACTACCACACCCCCAAAAACAACAGAGAAAGTATTGCTGAACACCCTGAAAGGATCAGGGCATGTAGCAGAATGGAGGAGGGGCTGGAGCATTCACTCTTTAATGGTACCTCAGAGGTTGATGAGCATACACCACTTGTGAAGACACACTTCAGGTTAACAGAGAGAGACAAAAGTCACATCCACATTTGTTACAGAAAACATTTTAAACTAAGGTGCTTGGTTTTCAGAGTTACAGATATGGCAGTCTCACACCTCCAATTATGAGAGATGGTCCAATGTGCTAGAGAGGCTGCTGAGGAGGAGTTCCTCATCTTTTGTTTCTTGTCATTAAGGGAGGAGTGGTCATTTATAGTTGTAAGATGAACAGCTGTCTCTCCATTACTGCTTCCAAAGTTGAAAGTGTTGACATGGGATTTGTTTGTTTATCAGAGTTGTTGTGTTTACAAAACTTGTCTTCTTTTTCAATCTTTCCTGAGTGACTGCTGAAGGTTTGCCATCAGTCTTGGCAGATGAATTTTGTCACTTGAGTGACTGAGCTGTTAAATTGAGATTTCTTTGTTTGTTTGCTTCTTGAACATATACAATAAAGAGGTAACAGGAAAGTCAACAACTCTCAATCTGCTGAATTCTGGTTAGCAGAGGTCAAAAAGTCACTAGCAACAGACAGGTTGCTCTCTGCAAGTGTGGTGAAACAGGGCATTTAACTTCTGTGGGATTTTTAAAAGCCTTTTAGAACAGTAACATAATTAACTGGATCTTTAATGTGTCATATGACTAGATTTTACATTTCAGCTCTTTCAGTTAAGTGCTTGATGAGGTGGTATTAGAAGAAAACAAGCAGAGCCCCTGAAGGTCCTTGAGTCTAGTCTCTTCGAAGTAGAGGCACTCACGTAGTAGATCTTGAATTTAGGAGCCACAAAACAGAGCTCAGTGAGTAGTCAGACACCGGGTTTGCAAGTCATTAAGTTTTTTGACATGTAGAGCACAGCTGTGTTTGAGGACTTGGAGAACTTTTGTCTCTAGAAATGCTCCAGGGTGAATTCCAGTGGGGAAAGATCATGACAAAAAAAGTGCTTTCAGTATAGTTGAAAAAAGTGCTTTCAGTTAGTTGTGCCATTTCTTTTTACATTGTAGACAAAACCATTGTATAATGTAGAGAGATTTGTAAAATTGTAGGTTAGGTATAAAAGCTCCAAACCAGCTGAGGTGCTAGATGCTTGCATGAACTGGAAAGCTTTTTCATCAACTAATGATTCTTTGTATTCCAGGTAAATCATGAAGTAGCTGATAAGGAAACAAATACTTTACCTTTTCATCCATTTGAAGTGCAACAAGTAAGTTACCCATGCATTTGTTAATATTTCTCACAAAGAAGGTTAAAGGAGTGCCTAAAAATGCAGTAGTGACAAGAGGAAAGGTCTCCAAGGATAACATGTTTTAACTTTTTTTTTTTAATTATTGTTTTTTAATTTGGGTTGTTTGGTGGTATGTATGTGAGTGGGTTCTTGGGGGTTTTCTTTGTGCTGTTTGGTTTGGGTTTTGTGTTTTGTGGGTTTTTTGTTCATTTTTTTGGGGGGGGTTTGGGGGTGGTTTTATTTGAGGGAGGATAGAGGAGGGAATCTTCCCCTCTCCCACACCTTTCCTATTGAGCGTGATGTTCTTCTTGGAAACTTCATATAGGCCTACAACAAGGAGGTTTTGGAGCTGTGCTCTGTAGCTGTTCAGATCTTGCATAGTGTTTTTGTAGTAATGTAGTATTTTCCTCTCCAAAAATCTTGAGGCTTTAATATTCCATTTGGACTGATAATGTCTTTTGAACTAGTCACGTTCCATTTGTGGTCAAACGAATGTTCATTTTGTTGAGGTTCAACAAGACCAAGTGCAGGGTCCTGCATCTGTGTTGAGGCAATCCCAGGCACAAATACAGGCTGGGCAGTGACTGGCTGGAAAGCAGCCCTGAGGAGAGAGACTTGGGGATGCTGGTGGACAAGAAGCTCAACATGAGCTCTCAATGCGCACTTGCAGCCCAGAAGGCCAATCAGATCCTGGGCTGCATCAAGAGAAGTGTGGCCAGCAGGTCAAGGCAGGTGATTCTCCCCCTCTACTCAGCCCTGGTGAGACCCCACCTGGAGTACTGCCTCCAGTTCTGGAGCCCCTATTACAAGAGGGATATGGATGTGCTGGAGGGTGTCCAGAGAAGGGCCACGAGGATGATCAGAGGGCTGGAGCACCTCTCCTATGAGGACAGACTGAAGGAGTTGGGGCTGTTGAGTCTGGAGAAAAGAAGGCTCCGAGGTGACCTTATTGTGGCCTTCCAGTATTTGAAGGGGGCCTACAAGAAGGCTGGGGAGGGACTTCTTAGGATATCAGGTAGTGATAGGACTAGGGGGAATGGAATAAAGCTGGAGGTAGGGAGATTCAGACTGGATGTGAGGAAGAAGTTCTTCGCCATGAGAGTGGCGAAGCCCTGGAATGGGTTGTCCAGGGAGGTGGTTGAGGCCCCGTCCCTGGAAGTGTTCAAGACCAGGCTGGATGAGGCTCTGGCCAGCCTGATCTAGTGTGAGGTGTTCCTGCCCATGGCAGGGGGTTGGAACTAGATGATCCTTGTGGTCCCTTCCAACCCTGACTGATTCTGTGATTCTATGGTAATACTCCATTTGGACAGATAGGTCTTTTGAACTAGTCACGTTCCATTCATGGTCAAACTTGAATGTTCATTTTCTGAGCTAGATGTGAACTTTTGCACAAGTTTCTCTTGGACACTGTCCCTCCCCAGTCACACTCAAGATTTCATATCCCAGCTGAGAGCAGGCTGTGTCTTTTAGGGGTCAGGAGTGTTTGTTTCTCTGTGGTAACAGAGATGATGTTTTATAACTGATTTACTTTCAGGGAGATATTCTACGTATGGAGAAAGAGCATCAGGTATTAAAAGAACAACTTAAAGAAGCACAGGAGAAACACGAACAGTTACAAAGCCGAAGCTCAGAGGAGATCAGTGCTTTGAAAGAGCTCCTGAAGAGCAGCGTTGAAAAGACTGAGGTAAAGGTTTTATCTGTGCAGCAGTGGGACAGACTGGCTCACAAGATTGATTGTAATGTATCCACAGTATTTTTGAAACTTGACTTGAGGTCCTCATTGCTGTGAAGTCTTAACTTGGCAAACCTCACAGTCTTCATTGCTTCAAATGCACTTAAGCACATAAGATATCAGTTGTTTCTAGCTCCTGGGTAGGTACTGGTTGTGGTTCAGCCTGAGAATGAAACTACACTACACTGCTGACTCTTTCTTCTTGATTTGATGGGTTTGCTAACAGGCTTTATTTCCTTGAGAATGTCTGTGAGCAAGAAGAGCAGTCCCCAGACAACACTTACCAGCCTGTTATCACTTGGACTATATTCATTTTATATTTAAAGCTGCTACAGGCTACCCACTTTTCTACTAGAAAAGAGATTTTTCTATTTAAAGAAAAACAGTTCAGCTGAAACCAAAGCCACCTCTCCCTGTGTCCTCTCTTTAATCTTCAGCAAGATAGGACCTGTCACTGGATCCCAGTTCAATGCTTTTTTTTTACCTCCCTTAATTTCCTTTCAATGGTGTGTTGGGGAAAACTTGTGTGCTGCAGCTTGGGAGCTCCCAGGTTCTAGTTTTACTACTGGCTGCAAATAGCCTGGCAAACTTTCACGTAAGGGATATTACAGTGTCTCACATGAGAGGTTTTTGTGTGAATGTTGGGTAACAAAATGAGCTCAGAATTTTTGAGCTGGAAAGAGCGGTCAGGCTTTGGAATGGGTGCTTGGGGATATGGTTTAGGGGTAAACCTTGTAGAATAGGGTTATCGGTTGGACTTGGTGATCCTGAGGGTCTTTTCCAACCTGTTTCTGTGATTCTGTGGAGACTGAATGCAGGATGAATCAGCTTGTCCATAGGCATTGTAGGCACTTTCTCAAAAAATACATTTCACATATCTCAGTGATGCACTGATGCTGCCTCAACAGGTACGGCAGACATAAGATTCACTGCTCTCCTGCTCTGCTATGAATTGTAGCTTCCCAGTTGTTAGTACTGATAGAACAGTGTCAGGACTGATTTTTGAGTGGATTTTGAGTACATACTTGTATGTGACACTAGAACTAGGTTTCTGCTTTTAGCTGACTGCAAAACACAGTTGCAAGTATTCTGAAGACACGCAAATGTGACGTGCAGATCGCGGCAGGAAAGCATTTGAGTGCGTTGCCCACGCTAAATACCTGAAATAGAGTATAAGCACTTGTAAAACTCTGTTGCTGTAATTTTCACTGGCTTAGCTTTTGATCAGAAGTGTCAGCAATCTGCTCTAACTTGCTTTAGAGTAAACCAGTATTTTCAGAAACAATGTTTTCTTCTTTTCTGCTTTTAGGTGTCAAAGAATGAACTGGATTGGTTTCATCAAGATTTAGAAATACAAGTGAAGAAATGGCAACAGGAGAAAAAAGAAAATAAAGAGCACTTAAAAGCACTAAGGAACACAGTTAAAAAGCATACAGATACCAATGATAGGTATGGATTTTAAGTGCAGGTTTACTTTACTTTTCCCTTTTGATATTTTTTTCCCCCTCAAGCAGCAATGAGTGCAGTTATTTCTGATAGACTATGGTAAGTTTTGGCATCTACTGACTCCATGAAGTATGCAGGGCAAAAACTCAAACTTGTTGCCCTGATTATGTCATTCTGAAGTCAGTGAAATGCACTCTTGGATTAGAGCTGCTGCTAGTAGGCCCTAGATATGTTATTTAACCTAATTAACAAATACTACTTCACTATTTAAGATCTTTGCATATTTTCCAGAATCCTTCAGATCTGCACTGGTTTTCCACTTTTCTCCTTCATGCCTTACCATTGCTTTCTCAGCATGCCCCTCTGCTGCATTAAAATTAGCTTTACATTTTCACTGCTGCTTTCATTCAATCAACTCAACCAAACTCAGATCTGCTTTTCTTACAGGCTTTCTCTTTTCTACTTAGCCTATCTGAGGGTCATCCAGGGATGCATGTCTGCTTTTTTCTAGTCCTGTCACTCCCTGCTGAAATTAAAGAAAAACTCCCTAGAACTACATAACTGCATGTATCTGTTGTGGTTGTTTCCTTCACCTAAACCAGCTTTCCATGGAACTTAATATTATCAAAATATGAATCCTGTCATGAGCCTGTGCAGCAAACCCATCTGTTCCCTGGCTAATGAGCTCTGCTGGCAATGGAGGAGCAAGAAGTAGCAGTCAACTTCTACCACAGTCAGCAAGCATCCATGAGAATGTGTTATGGACACACTTAAAAAATAAATTGTGTACCATTTGATGAAGTATTATCAGTGCCTTTTCCTGAAACTTTCTATAAAGACTTCAGAAATCTTTATGTTACCTTAGTACTTGGCTGTGTAACCAGCTAGATATTTTATGACAAGAACAGGCTGAAATCCATCTGCTTTTGTTTGGGGTGTTTTGAGGTTGTTTGTTTCTTTGGGTTGTTTTTTTTGTTGTTGTTGTTGGGTTTTGGTTTTTTTTTTCAGGGTCCAGGTGAACATTTAAAATAATTTTGGGGAACTCATGAAACTGACTGACCTGGACAATTTTTTTCTAATTAGATTGGACAATTCCTGCTGTATCTTTGATGTTCTCCCTCAGTTTGAAGAGGTGAAAATTTGTCCTTGCATGCTGTTGTGTTATCTTTAGTCTAAGTCATTTGGGCCAAATCTCTTGAAAATCATCCCCCTGCTATTATATTAGCTACTGCTGAGTTAGGAATACAAATGCATTTGTGGTTTTAAACAGTGTATAAAACATACAGGTTGTCACTACAGTTACAGAGGAACACGTTGTGTTTGCTTAAGAACAGTTTTTAAGAGCAAGCTTAACTGTTTAATTCCTCTAGGTATTCAAAGATCATTGATGAGAAGGAAAAGCAGTACAACATATCTTTAAATACATATCTGGAGACCAGGTAATATTTTTGTTTCAGTAATATTTATGTTTTTCTGATGACTTGTCATTGGAGTTGTCCACTTTGTGTAAAGGCTTAGGAAAAAAGCAACACTTTAACTTGTATTTCTTACTCTTAAGTTAATTTACTTCTACTTACCATAAGTAAATATTTTCTTTTAGAGATCCATAATAATAAAATTCTGGCTTCTTGTACTGCCATACAGTTCCCTTGATTATATGATACTGTGTTTTAGAACACATCAGAAGTTGGGGGTGGTACAGGCACAGTGATCTGTCGTGTAGCTCTGGATTGTCACACACTTGTAGTCCTAAACGACCGTAAGGTTATCTAAACATTTGCCAGAAGCTGCTCATGTGCATGTAGTATGAAGTCAAGGTTTCATTTATAGATACATTCTTTACATAGGTGCTGAGGCTAAGAACAATAATACTTGCATGACTGCAGTGGTCTAACTTCTGTAAGCTTTTTAGGTTGCACATTGAAATGTGGCTAAGAAATCCCAAGGCTGTGTCCATAGAGCTAGCAGTGCGGCTACACAAATATGATCAAGGCACAAGCTGTGAAATGTAAATGGAGAAGAGAGAATAGCTGTAGAAAACCTCTAAATTTAAAGTACTCTTCTGTTGTAAATGTTACTCAAATATTTCACTTTGTTATTTCACAGTAATAAATTTGCTAATGAGAAACTAAAATTGGAAGAGCTTATAAAAAAGAGTGAAGACAACTGCCAGGATTGTACGAAGAGAGCTGCTGAAGCAGAGGTACAGACAAAAAAGTGAAACATCTTTGCTAGAGCTTGGCTCGTTTGTGCTGATAGTAGGTGGAAAGTGTGACTGGTAAAGACTTATTTAACAATTTACTTTTTAAATAGCATCTTAAAAATTGTCATAAGGATATGTCAGTGTGAATTGATTACTGACAAGTGCTGTTCATGATCTTTGCAAATCATCAGGGCACATTGTTTTTATTAACCAGTATTGAAAATACATAGAATTTGGGACATACAGTGTTGCCCAAACAAAATCCTACTAGTAACTGAGTTTCAGACTCACCCTTGTTATTAATAGTTTCCTTAGCAAGAATTAACCAACGGAATGTAAAAAATTCCTTGTTAAAAGTAGATCATGGTTAGGGAATACATAGATACTCCCCTGTGAAGAGAGACTGAGATCCCTGGGCCTGTTTAGTCTTGACAAGAGAAGACTGAGAGGGAATCTCATCAGTGTCTGTAAATATCTGAGAGGGTGGGTGTCAAGTGGAGTGATGCACAGTAATAAGACAAGGAACAGCGGGTTTAAACTTGAACACAGAAGATTTCACCTCAACATCAGGAGAAACTTCTTTATGGTGAGTGTGTCAGAACACTAGAACAGGCTGCCCAGAGAGGTTGTGGAGTCTCCTTCTCTGGAGACTTTCAAAACCCACCTGGATGCATTCCTGTGAGACTACTCTAGGTCATCCTGCTTTGGCATGGGGGTTGGACCCAATGATCTCTTGAGGTCCCTTCCAACCTCTAATATACTGTGATGCTTTATCAGGTGACAGCCAACTTGTGTATTTTACTGAAAGGAGGAGAGGACTGATAACGGATGTTTTTCTAAATCAGTATGTTTTCTTTGAGTATCATGAACAATTCTCACTTCTTAAGCTGCAAATGGAACATTTATGGGAAATCCTTTTGCTATCAGTTGAGGTGAATGGAACTTTTTACCCTCCTGAAGGCCTCTCAGGGCTGTTAATTCCACTGGAAATTCCTCACCGTAGGAACTGTGTGCCTGTGTGTGTTGTCTCTGTATCATCACACTAGTGTTTCAGATGCTTATTAAAATCTGTTTTGAGGTTTTATTCCCTGTGCTACAGCAGTGTTTGTACTGCACTGTTTTTACACAGTTCTGTTCTGTTACAGATATCAGTACTCAAAAACTGGAAGGAAACTGAGGTATGCAAGCTAAATGGCATGGCTGCTAATGCAGAAGAAAATCTCAAGATGCTGAAGTTGTTCAGCAGGTAGGGAGACTACACCAGAAATTTGAGTATTACTAGGTGCTAAATGCAAGTAGCTATGGATGTTTAATCACTATTATTTAACTAGGTGGGTCAGCTCTGCTTACAAAGGGATCCTAGCCTCAAAGGTGCATAGAAACATAACAGTTAAGTGTGGCTTTCCTGAAGCTGTATTTCTTTTAGTCTTGCTATGGGGATCATTCCAGTTAGTCCTGCACAGTGTCACTGGGAAAGGGTTGCAATAGAGAAGAGTGCAAACAAAACTGCTGGGCACGTAGTAAACTTCCTTACAAAGACCTAATTTAGCCCTTGGTATTACCTTTTTTGGAACTTAAGCCATGTTCCATTTCCTTGTCCTTGTGTTGTTGTGAAATACTAATTTACATTTGAGGAGTCCAGTTCTGAAATTGGATAGCGTCTAAGTACGAGGAATTTTGACTGATTTCAACTTGAAATTGCTTAAGTCTTCAACTGCAATCTAGTTGGTAGGGGAAGGAACTGTTGTACAAAAAACTTTGGTCTCAAAAATAAGGAGAATGTTGCAGTTTAACTGAAAATCTTGAATGCTTCAGCAGCTCAGCTTCAACAGCACTTATGCTGAAGTCACAGACTGATTCCTGGGAAACATTTCTTTCAAATGTAAAGACACAACTGGAAAAAGTAGAGGTAAGCCTTAATTTCTCGTAGTTGAACTTTGGCTGCTAGAATAAATAATTTTGCATTTCTGTTTTAAAGCACCAGTAATTTGCTCTCCAAATCCTGACCTTTATTTTTTTTTAATTAGAAAAAAAAAGAAGACACAACTGTACTTAAATAATCTGCACTTATAGCTAAGTGACAGTTGCGTATCTTCAATTTTATATAGGCAAAAATCTATACACTTGCTTCAGAATGGGATCCCACATAGTTACAGTTGCATATCTTCAATTTCATATGGGCAAAAATCTATACACTTCCTTCAAAATTGGATCCCACACTAACAAGTCTATTCACAAAAATCCCGGAAAAGTCAAGATGTGGAACATATAGGCTGAGATTTAAGAACCAGAAGGGGTTTCCCAAACCCTTTCAAGGCATCAGTGCAAGTACTTAAACACAGGTTTATGTTACTATAGCAAATGATAACCATACATCTCTGTATTAAGGGCCTGGTATCTTTGGGGGTTTGCAAAGAAGCAGTTGTGTCAATACCATTTCAGTCAAGAGCGAGCTTTAGTTAATACCCATCCAGAGGATAATTGGTTTTCCTTCTGCAGAATGAATATGAAGAAAAAATTCAGATGGTGAAAAATGGTGTCCGAAACTGCCTCACTAAAGTGGAAACTGTGGATCTTCCTTCTCCTCCCAGTGTCTTAGTATGTATCTTACATTTGACAGCAGTTTGTCGAGTTCATTTAAGTTGACATTGGCATGGCTATCCACTATACATAAAGAACTTGAATGTATTACCTTGAATGCAAAGTAAGCTGGCTTTCCTTATGTCCAGGTAATGCTCAGAAGGAAAAGGTGACAGCAGATGAGCATGGGGAGTCTGGGGAAAAGCACATTCTCAAATCAGGCTTAAGCTGTTTAAAGTTAACTTTTGAAATGCTTCATATCATGTCTGGATTTGGACTAATAGTTTTGCATATCACGACAGCACCAAAATCCTTGGGGACCAGGCCCCATTATGCCAACGTGTGTAACTGACTATGAATACCAAAATCAACTTCCAGTCCTGTCTGTTACAAACTGGACTGAGTGTAGCCATTTATGGAGATGCATCTGCCATGACTACATCACAGATAAAGACTATTTAAAAACTTTTTCTCATGGGCCACAAATGCTTTGCTGAGATTGTCAGATACTTCTGAACCCTGCAATTTGTTCCTGGTGCAAGGACAAAGTCTGTATAAGTTAATATTCCTAGAGCTGTTCATCAGCGTGCTTGTGGGAAGATATTATGATAGTGATAAAATACTTGAAGCTAAGATATGTGCTGCCATTCACTGATGGTAGAACAGGTTGCCCAGGGAGGTAGTTGAGACCCCATCCCTGGAGATAATCAAGATAAGGCTCGGCAGGGCTCTGGGCAACCTGATCTAGTTGGGGATACTCCTGCTTACTGCAGAGGGGGTTGGACTAGATGACCTTTGTAGATCCCTTCCAACCCAAACCGTCCTATAATTCTATTTAAAAAAAAAAAAAAAAAGAAGAAAATTGAAAGCAGGGCACAGAGCTGTAACCCAGGCCTGAAGACAAACAGCATTCAGAAACCACTGCGTGTGAGACAATTTGAAGTAAGGGGAAAGGTTTTAGTCATCTCAAAATAGGGAAAATTACTGCTTCAGTGAGTAAAATGCATTCAGAGCACACTCACATAGGAGAACACTGAATTCATTGAAGGTGGCACACAGCTATTTCTATGTCTGTTCTCTGCAGAAAGTTGTGGGGTTTTGCCTTTTGGTTTTGCTACAATTTAGATTAAATGCTGTTCTAATACTGTGTATTTATGATTGCTCCTACAGCTTTTCTGGACTTAAACAAGTAGGTTACACTTAGGCTCTCCTGCATGCCTTTTCTTCCACTCTTATTTCCAACTTTTCTCATTGTCACAGAATATATAGTCAGCTTGGTTACCATCCATTTACAGCTTGGGAAAGAGCAACTTAGGAGCCTCTTGTTCTGCACTTGGTATCTATTTTTACTGAATACAGGAGTAACATTTGAGAAGAGAGAGCTGTGATTTTTCTTTCAGCTTTGAGCTGTGATTTTTTTTTCAGCTTTAATAGGCAAATGCGGAACCCAAGTGAGAAAGACCTGATGAAAACCCTTCTTCTCCCCATTGAATTGTGTTAAACACCTTTACAGAGAAGGTAAAATAGGGCATCAAAAAGGTGGTAAACTAAGGAACACAGAACACAAACCAGCAGGTTTGACTATGAAGAAGTGTGGAATATTAGTTGTGTCAGAAAGCCACCTTCCTAGAGCAGTCAGGTTCTGAAACATAGCAGTCCACAGGGTCAAGCAACTAAATTTTAAGGAGTTCTTACCTTTTAGGGAAGAGAATTGTTAGTGCAAAAACCAGTCTTTCTGGATCATGTCATCTGCCAGGTTTGTCAAGGTCATGACTATAACTGGTATGTTTCTGTTTAAAAATAAAAATTACTCTAATTATATATATTCTGTTAAAAGCAGTGAATTTTCTCTTTTCAAATGATTGACACTTACTGAAACAAGTTTTGTTTGTACCACCAGCTTCAAGCTATACTTCCGTATAGCTTGGAGCTGGCCATGTGTCCTTTAGCAAAGCAAGCTGAAGGAAGGGTTTGTGCATGTGCTGCCCTGTTTAATCCTCTCTCAGGTAGCACGCATAGACAACCCATCTATTACAGAGCAGCCTTGTAAAGTGTTTCTTTACCTAGGTTAAGGCAGCATAAGATAAATTCGTGTGACCTGCCTGTTCCTTAGCCTGAACAAAAGTGTAACAGGTTGTGCTACAAGTGCTCAAGAGTTCTGCTGGATTTTAATCACTCTTTTTCCTGTGTCATCTCTTATTTCCTAGGCAAAATATGTCAGACCTCCAATCAGGGATCGAGCTATTGTCATGTGTTCCTCTACATCTGCACATCCTAATGTACTTCCTGCTTTTTCAAGTTCCAAAGCTCAGGATCCAACACATACTTCATTGAATACACAGGCCAGAGTCAAACCTTCTGCAGGTGGTGTATCACAGAAAACACAAACCAAACCTCCGGAAGGGTCACATCCTGAAGGAATTTCAGCAGCTTCCCTGCTGGGGAGTTCTGGAAGTAACACTCTGAATATCCAGCCAACCCAGAACCACCAAGCTATACAACCGAAGGCTTCTGGACTTCCAAACAACAAAACTATTCCAAAAGCATATGAAAATATTATTGCCCATCTACAGCACACATTCCCAAACCACAGCAGGTATTTGCTTCAGTGAGCATAATGTTATGTTAACCCCGCTTCGGTCATGAAGTACAAAGAGAGATGATTTCTTACTGGATGGCTTCTATTTCATGGGAACAGTGACAGCAGTTGTTGTATGTGTGGCATTTCTTAGGGAATAGACCTGTGGTGTTGGCTCATGTGTTTTGGTTTATTTTTCCCCAACTAGAGCCAGTAACAGAATTATTTCATTGTTTGGGGTTTTTTACAAGTAGGTCCTAGTTATTGAGAGGTACTGGAAGAAGGTACTTCTTACAGCTCATTTGAGAAGTTAGCATCTCTTAAAGGCTCTGCTGCTGTGAACTGATGCTGTAGCATGAAAGCTAGAGTGTTCTCAAATGTTGTGACTGCTGGTAGCAGCCATAGTGTTGCCAATCAGTATGTCTTTTTTGTTCCCTCAGTTCAGACTTCATTAGCTTCATAGAAGACGTACGAAGAAGAAATGGGAATACATTGTCAGGTTTGAGCTTCAGTGAAATTCTAACCAGAGTGGCAGAACTCATTCTGGACCAGCAAACTAAGGTACTGTGGTGTGCTATTCTACTGTGTCTCTGACAAAGGAGACAGTGCAGCACAGTCCAGAAAAGAACACAAAGCTTCCTTTGTTGTCAAACTCTGAAATATGAGCTTGATCCACATTCTTTTCCCATACCTGTCTAGGCACCAACTTCAATAGGGAAACCTTCAAAGTCAGCATCCTCTGCTGCACCGGCTCGGAGTGGGGAAGTACCTGCAGAGGGAAATGCACCCAACCCACCCAAGGCAAGAAACACCTCAAGTAAAAATCCATCTCGGCCACATCTCCAGCCCTGGGGAAATGTTGGAACAACACCTAAATCCAAATGGAAAAAACCAGACTATAGTGTAAGTTCTCCACTGTTTCAGTGAATGGGCTGCCCAGGGAGGTGGTGGGGTTGACATCCCTGGAGGTGTTTAAGAAAAGACCGGATGAGATGAGGCACTTAGTGCCATGATCTAGTTGATTAGATAGGGTTGGGTGATTGGTTGGACTTGATGATCTTGGAGGTCTCTTCCAACCCGATTCTGTGAATGCAGGGTGATTGGCACAAACTTCTTGTAAGACATAAAATAGAGTGGTCTATTCATCCAGACTTGGTCATTTTGTGTACAAAAGATTAAGCATACTTGGTTCAAATTAGCATCATTAATTTCTTGGAATTTGCAGCTGTAATTGTTGGTAGCTTTTAAGTAACTTAACATTTTACATACAGGGCTCCAGTGATGATCCTTGCACAATTTGTCATGATGAGCTACACGATGACTTGTGTGAACTAGAATGTGGGCATCATTTCCACAGAGAAGTAAGGATGTTCTCACCACTGAAATGCAAATGCTCAGAAATTCTGTTATGTTCTCATTCTGCTTTCTAACAGCAGCCCTTCCCTATCTTCACTGTTCTTTAAGCATTGAAAGGTCACTTTTCTTTCATATGCCTGCTATATGTGTGGCTTTACTCTGTCACAAAGTTTTCCGTTTTAGATTCCTAAGTAAAATGATAGTCCATCAGAATGAACCTAAGCTTATTCTTCAAAGAATAAACGTGGTAGTCTGGTTGTAGGTTGGGTTGCAGCATACTTACAGAAGGGACTGTCACTATAAACCCTGTATTTGCCACCTGATAGCCCTTGCATTTGTAACTTCATGTATCAAGAAAGCCTGGATTGTGTGAGGATAACTTGGTGTTCCTGTCCCTGACTTCTTTCCATTACTGTATCTCTTTAGTTGCTGATCTGTTATTGCAGAATAGGTGCAAATTTAAATGGATCAGCACAGCATCAAAACGGGGGAAGAGCTTTTAAAATGTGCTGGAAAAGTGCTTACCTATTAGTAAGTTACTTAAGCTGAATTCCTCATACCAGTCTTGGTGTTCATAACATCTTCCTGTTCTTGCAGTGCATTAAAAAGTGGCTTAAGCAACAATCAAGTACCTGCCCTATCTGCCGCGTCCACGTTCTGTTACCTGAAGATTTTCCTGAGTTTTCTGCACGGAAATAGCCACTGCAGAACAACCACCCTGGTGAGGAAGGGGTGCCCCAGCAAGGAACAGAACCCTGGGTTTACTGGATTCATTCGTGGAACTCAGACCGATTCAGTATTTAACGCCTCCTGTTAAGATGCGAGTGGCTGGTACTGCCAGAACCAAGTCAGTGTGCTCCAAGATCCAGAGCTTTTTGGCTAAGGAATATTGAAACCACTGAATCACCTGTTCTTAAAGTATGGTGTGTAATTCCTGTGAAGAGCAGGCTTTCCTTCACTTAGCCCCCACTGCAAGTAAATTCTCCTATCAAACAAGTAGGTAACCTGAATGGCAGACTACTAGAGTTTGGCACAGCCAAGACATTACCTTTCCCTGGCATAAACAGTAACAATTTAACTGCAGGCTTCAAACCAGGCTTGTGATTATCATGAATGCTTTTCATGGAATTGCAGCTCCCTTACCTGTATAAATTCATCACTAGTAATTAATTTAAATAATCACTTCTAAAGCCCTTGCTTCAGAATTTTACAGAAGTATTCATGTGATTTCTTTGGTTTTGTATATTGAGCGACTTAATTCTTTAATCTCAAAAATATGTTTTACATTTCTCTCATTGCTGAAGAGCTAATTTGTTTAAATCAGAATTACAGGATTTTTCTTTTGAAGGAAGCAACATTGCCTCTGTATTCTGTGCATGAATCTTCATCAACAGTGAGGTACAGAATACCAATAGCTGAACAGCTACCCCACTGCTTTAGAAGTCTGAGCTTGACAGAGTACCTTCATCACTGTAAAATTTCATCTCAAACAGCCAAAAAGCCAGGACTAGAGGGTGTATGGTTTAACCTCTCTGAAAGCAGAATGTGACTGTTGTTTGGATACAAGCAGTGGTAAATGGATTATATGAGATGAAGTTCATTAATTCTGGGAATCCTTTGTTCCCCAAAGGGAGTATGTAACCTCCTGATGAAGTTGTAAACTGTTCTGCAGTTAATCTGTATGTTAATTGGCACCTGCATAAAAAATAAAGTTATTACTGCAGCTGTTGTGCTTATTTTGGGTAGCATTTTTGCTGAATTATTGATGAATAATCTACTCTCTGCCAGAGCCTTATCCGGCGCCTTGCTGCCTGAAGAACTGGGTACCCCGTTGCTCTGCAATACTGCACTTGCATCCTTTTCATCAGCATCCACAATTGTCTTGGGAGGGGGACTTCTCACAAAAGCAGACTAAGTCCTTGGCACTCAGGACATTTTTCCACAGCAGAGATATCCCTGACTTGCAAAGAAGTTAGCAACGCATTCCCACAACTGCTGTAGTAGACTGCATTCTCCCAATAGAACCCAACACGCTGCAAGGTAATGAAGGTAAGCTGGCTGTGGCAACAGTACAGAGTCAGCACTGAGCCTATATACGTGTTTGTGGCCAGACAATCTCCTTTTTCCAGTATTCACAGCACAGACAGGCCCACAGGATGGTTTTTGACCCATGCTCCTGTTCCCTGACTCCCTTAAGCAACGATTTTGGTGATTTCCAGAGACAGTTTATTCACACCCTTCTTTACAAGGGGGATGCTGTCTGCTCTAATACCTCCCTGGACTACTGCTGTGCAGTAGGATGCTGCAGCCCAAGGCACGATGAAGGCCAACTCCATCTTTCCAAAGAACTGTGGAAGGTGATAGTGCCACTTTGAGCAGCAGGTGGCACTCTCATAACATTGTGTAGACTAGAAGCGCCTTTGTCTTCCTGAAAATCAGCCTGGACCAGTTCCTGATCTTAGGGCAGGTGACTTTCCTCTTGTAAAACACTGAAATAAATTTCAGATGTTTACTTCTAAAATACAGATAATTGGCAAGAATGCTGAATTCATGCTAAAGGAGAGGATTATTTTTTGCATTTCTGTCTGGTCAGGTTGCCACCTTTACAGATACACTTTGCATAATACTTCGTACACTTAGTCTGCATGGAAAATTCACAAGCAGGATGAAACTGTTCTGTTAAAGCAACATCAAAATCAGCAGGCTGTGTTGGCAAACTTAGTTTTACCAAAATAACCTTTCCTATGATGGTTCCTTTAAGCTGTATAGTTACAAAAATTTATTTACTGTAACTTACTCTCTTCCTGGCATTTCTATTTATACTTTCAAGTTGAAAAAGTGACAGTATCAACCCACCTAATGAAGAGTGACTGTTTCCCCTGCAACAGTTACTAATACAATGACAAAAGACATCCTACAAGCAGGAGGTGCCGCAGCATGCAAGGTTTTAATGCCATCTTTCCACCATCAGCAGAAGCTGGTCTGCAACAATCACAGAATCATAGAATCGTCAGGGTTAGAAGGGACCTCAAGGATCATCCAGTTCCAGCCCCCCTGCCAGGGGCAGGGACACCTCACACTAGATCAGGTTGCCCAGAGCCACATCCCACCTGGCCTTAAAAACCTCCAGGGATGGGGCTTCTACCACCTCCCTGGGAACCTGTTCCAGTGTCTTATCACCCTCATAGTGAAGAATTTCTTCCTACCATTCAGTCTGAATCTACCCCCTTCTAATTTTGCTCTATTTGCCCGAGTCCTGTCACTACCTAACACCATAAAAAGTCCCTCCCTGGCTTTCTTGTAGGCCCCCTTCAGATACTGGAAGGCCATAATAAGGTCTCCTCAGAATCTTCTCTTCTCCAGACTGAATAGCCCAAACTCTCTCAATCTGTCTCCGCAGGAGAGGTGCTCCAGTCTTCTGATCATCCTCATGGCCTTTCTCTGGACATGCTCCAGCACATCCAGATCCTTCCTGTAAGAGGGGATTCAGAACTGGATATAGTACTCCAGGTAGAGTCTCACCAGAGTGGAGTAAAGGGGGAGAATCACCTCCCTCGACCTGCTGGCTATGCTTCTCTTGATGCAGCCCAGGATGTGATTGGCTTTGTGGGCTGCAGGTGCACACTGGTGGCTCATGTTGAGCTCCTCATCCACCAGCACCCCCAAGTCCTTTTCTTCAGGGCTGCTCTCAAGTCAGTCACTGCCCAGCCTGTATATGTGCTTGGGATTGCCCCAACCCAGATGCAGGACCTTGCACTTGGTCTTGTTGAACCTCATGAGGTTGTCATGGGCCCAGCTCTCCAGCCTGTCAAGGTACCTCTGAATGGATCCCTTCCCTCCAGCATGTCTGCTGCACCGCACAGCTTGGTGTTGTCAGCACACCTGCTGAGGGTGCACTCAGTGCCACTGTCCATGCCACCAACAAAGATGTTAAACAAGACTGGACCCAGTACTGATCCCTGAGGGACTCCACTTGGACATGGACCCACTGACAGCCTTTTTTTTTTTTTTTTATGCACTGAGTTGTCCATCCATCCAACCCATATTTCACCAGCTTGGAGACCAGGATGTCGAGTGTGACAGTGTCAAAGGCTTTGGTCAGGTCCAGGTAAATGATGTCAGCTGCTCGTCCCTCATCTGTTAAGGTTGTGACCTTTTCATAGAAGGCCACCAGGTTTGTCAGGCAGGATTTACCCTTGGTGAAGCTGTGTTGATTGTATCCAATCACCTCTTCCTTACTCTTCTGTCTCAGCAGTGCAATGGTGTGGTGCTGTTTGTTACATGACAGACTTCCTTTCTTTCTTTTTGTTTTCCACATCAAAACTGATCTGTAGAAGTCTTATAAAAGGGAAGATAATGCAAAGAAGTACATTCTCAAACGAAAAACTTTTGACTTACCATCTTTTTGGCAGCTACTTTACACAAATCCGAAAGAAAAAGTAATCCAAGGGATGCGCCCAGGGAAAAACCCCACGGCTCTAACCATTCCTCCTATGCAGAGTCATATTCCCAATTCACCCAAAATACAATTTCACATCACTTATTTCACATTCAACTTGTGATACTCATCCCACACCAGCACTTTGCACTGTTGTAGCACCATTTATTGTACTTTCAAAGACCCTATTCAGTATTATATTGCAAGTCCTATACTCTTTCTCCCCTTACACATAGACACAATCTGTGTAACAGGACTTAGTGGATTTAAGAGACCTTTAAAGAAGCCTGGAACAATTGTTACAAAACGAAGTCAAGAGAGGAACTGACTATTCCCACACATTGTAGGAATACAGAGAATCATTCCTTCAGCATTTATCCAAGAATAACCGGTGAAAATGTGGTTGCTGAAGTCAGAAAGATCCCTGTCAAGGCTGTATGGATAGATACACCCTGTAGGCTATCACAAGGCAGGCAAAGTCTTAGCAAGATTATTGAGAACTGAAGACACAAGAACTCCCAGCAGGGACAAGGAAGTGATGTGTTTTCAGTTAAAATAAGACATGGATAAAATTTCACTTTGCCTCTCAAGAATTCTGTCCTTTTTCAGTAACTCCTGAAGTGATTCTCCTCTGGCTATTTACATCCTGCAGAGCTTCAGTGGGAAGTTCTCTGTGATGAGATGATCATCATGAAGAAGGACAACGATGTTAACTTCAAACTCTGGAAGAAGGGGAGAAAAAGAAAATAAAGATTGCTGTATGAGTCTGAATGGTAGCAGTAGAGTGGAAGGCAGGCAGTTCCTGCTCTCAGACACAGCACTTCACAGGGCTCTTTCAAGCTCTTCAAATACACTGGAGTTTCCTGTGACAGGGGCTCCAGACAGAACTTTACCCCAGGCATCCCTGACCTTTTACAGTTCCTAGAGAATCTTGCCCCATTCTAACCTTTGGGATCTCTCTGGATTCACAGCCACATCGTGGAAACACTACAACATGCAGTCTTCTGGACAACAGGCACAGTTTAGATTAAAGTGTTTGGGAAAAGGTGCCTCAAACCACTATGCATTGGTTAGAAGCATGTAAGGGCAACAGTTAGGAAACAGATTCCTCCCCTGCTGTCAGCTTGTAACAGAGTCTTGGAATCTTGCATTATGTATGGCCTTATGAAATTAAACACCAAAATACATTGTACCTGCAAGCCATGAAATCATTTCAAAAGAAAATCTCTTTAGATACAACTTTGTGGTGTTCAAAAGCAGTATCAGATCTATAACCAAAATGAAAATGACATCAAACTATTGGAATAGGTCCTAAGGAGGGCCACAAAGACAACCAGAGAGCTGGAGCACCTCCCCTATGGGGACAGGCTGAGACTGTTGAGCCTGGAGAAGAGAAGGGTCCAAGAGGACCTTATAGCAGCCTTGCAGTAACTGAAGGTACTGGAAGGCCTACAACAGGAAGGTACTTTCAGGCATATAACAAAGCTGGGGAGGAACTTTTTACAAGGGTTTGTTGTGACAGCACAAGAGGAGATGATGTTAGGCTGGTGGAGGGTAGATTTAGACTGGGTATTAGAAAGAAATTCTTTACAATAAGGGCAGTGAGACACAGGAACAGGTTGCCCAGGGAGGCTGTGGATGCCTCCTCCCTGGAGATTTTCAAGACCAGGCTGGATGAGGTCTTGAGTAACCTGCTCTAGTGAAGGGTGTCCCAGCCCATGGTAGAGGGGTTTGATCTTTAAGGTCCCTTTCAACCCAAACCATTCCAGCATTCTATAAAGAAGGAAAAGTCAGGCAGAGTTAATAAGTTAAGGGAACCAGAGATCAAAATAAAGTGAAAATAACTGTCCTGTTGTAGAATCTTCATAACTGTATTAAGACTGTTCTTTATAAAAGTAGATTGTATACTAACGGTAGCCATTTGTCACTGCAAATTACTATTCAATAGCTATAAATGGTAGAAAGTAGAGAAGAACATTATTTTGGGGAAAATCACCACATCTCAGGTACAAAAACATTCTTGGAAGAAAAGATAATCAGGTAGGCACAGCAGAAATGTAGGAAGGACTTGAGTTGGGAAGGATCCTAAAGGCAAGGACTTGCAGCTTCAGTAAGATACAATAAAACAAATTCAAAAGAACCACCAAGAAGAGATTCCAGGAGAACAGAGCAAAGGAAGACAGGCTAGCAAAGAGAATTTCTGCACTAATTATTTGAAGAAGTGAGGGAAATCCTGAATCTCAGGTGTTTAAGGAAAATTTTGGCAACAAAACCCAGGAAGAAGCAGCTGGTGTAGATCAAGAAAAGCAAAATCATGTACAGCTTAAGACATCAACAAAGCAGACAGTCCAACTTACCAACTTTGAAGTTTGTTGTTTCCAGGGTGGGGCAGGTGAACAACCTGGGAAACACCATGTATATAGGAATTGGTAGGCCCCTGCAGACATCCCCATCAGCAATCTGAATGTTCTGTATCTCTGTGGCATCTCTGGCATAACCTTCTGCACACCCTGGTGAAAGCAGGGAATTCAGAGGGAGAAGGAGGGAAAAGGAAAGAGAGAAGATAAGGCAGTAGCCAAAGTTTAAAATAAAGATACACTGAGGTTGGAGGGAGGTATGTGTGGGCAAAATATTTTGCCTTCTGACCTGCATGTTTCCACATAAGCACTCTGAGCTGAGGATCACAGAGGTTATTTAAATTCATGTTTGGACTGTTACACCCAAAGTTGAAAACGATTTTTTGCCTGTCTTTCCAACTGTATTGCTGATTATGGCAGTCTGTCACATGCAAGCAGAAAGAGTGCAAGTGGCAATTACTACAGTCTGCACACATGCCCTTTAGAGGAACTTACCGCAGGTCTCCACTCGCACTAACTGCAGCTCAATACTCTTGACTGCTGCCTCTGCATTCTCCACTACCAGCTCCCCTGTCAGTGGCTGTGTGATGATACAGTTTGTAGAACTGAGATGACCTCTGATGAGAAATTTTGGAAGTGAAGCTCTCTGAGAAAAAGAAAGACAACTGCCAGAGCAGACTAAGGAAAAAACCCAAACAACTTTACAGAAAGACAGTTACCAACACATGTAGGAAATGCCCCAAAGCTGCAAAGCTAAGAACCCACTTCAGAAATGCCTCAAATAACTTACAGAATGTAACTTTCAAAGTATGCATCCTTAAGCAGATGCATTAAGATATCTCTTACTACCCTCCCCCATGACATGCATCCCCTTGCTCGTTCTATCCACAGGAACATTTTTCCTGAGGGGAGCTGGCAAAACAGGGCTATTACAATTAATCCAGAAGCTGGGAATTGCGTGGTGAAAGAGGTGGGCTGGCAGGAACTAACAGGATGGTGAAGTTACATCTGCTGGCAGTGCTCTAGAGAACTGCATTCTGGTCCCGTTTTGTTACAGATTACAGTAGTCTAGCATTTCAGTGATTTTCCCACCTTTCGAAATTGGACATTCTTGGGATGGAAGACAGACATCTAAAACTCTTTGTTTAGTAAAAGATGTAACATCCTGCTCATGTGCCAAGACACCCATTAAAGACAACTAATAAAAGAGATTAATCTAAGTACAGAATCACACAATTTGTAAAAGTTCCTTAGCAGCAAGCATGTTTCCTGCTTTTTATGGAAGAAGCAGTATAAAAAAGTTGATCAGGGATGACATTCTATAGATCAGTTTCCATAAAAGATCAAAGCAGGGGGTTTGCTCCCCTTGGCCTCCCCTTTTGCAGGCCAGCAGGCATTGCAGATACTGTCTGCCAGGAGAGAAACTCGTATGACAGAAGCTCCAGTTACATTTCAAGTTCTGGCAGGAGGCATACTGAAACAGTCAAGTTTTCTACCCACATCTTCAGCTCATATCTTTACCATCCAGCTTTCTTAAGACTCTCTGAGCATGCTTCTCTAACCTTTCCCTTCTTTTGCAAGCCTCCTTCTTCTCTCTCTTTTTTTCATTACTGACATCTTTGATGCAAGCCCCTACCTTCCAACCATCTGTTCACACTTGCTCGTGGCGTCGGATTTCCTTCCCCATGTAACTGATTCGCCCTTCTTCCAAACCAACTCTTGTTGCAATTCCTTTTTCTCCCCATCTGTTTGTTTTGCTTCTTAGTCCTGGCTGCCAGTAGCAATGGCAGAAAAAGTTCCCCTCAGCTATTCTTTAGACTGCTTCACTCAGATACCAAACACCTCTGCAGAATTTAGCTGCTCCACTCAAAACAAATCTCAGAGAAATAAAGAGAGGAACTTTCAGATGTTTAGTAAATATGATCTCACTTGGGTATTTTCTCCTAACTTACATGAGGGAACTTACATTCCAGACAAAATCACTCCATGAAATATTGAGTTCTAATAGTAGGTTAGTGAAATGCTTTCTCATTGTATGATCCCTTGTAGGTTCTTCTCGTCACCACTATTAGTAAACACAAACTCCTTCCTTGCTTCACAAGGACATCAAATAGCTATCCATCCCCTGAAGTAAAGAGGTCAGGAACCTGAGAGACAGAAACAAAAGGAACTTGCAGAAGGAGAACTCAAGGCCATTTTACTCAGTCCCAGTCTTCAAGACTTGGCTTTTTTAAAGATATATTTCCCCTAGAGCCTTACTACTTTTTTCACTACTCTTCACATATTCTAATACTAGCTAGGTCTTCTCTCATAGGACCTATCATTTACACTCTATTTCATAATCCCTCCAAAATGAGGATCAAGAACATGAAAGCAAATCTATCCTGGTTTTTCATCTAACCTCTTTGTGCTTTACTTGGCCACTATAAAACTCTTGATCAGTTTTCTAGTAGTCTACCAGAAATTAGTGTGGTGGGTTGAAAATTCTCCCCCTCTAACATTGAATTTGCCACTCCAGCTCAATTGGAAGCAAATGAAAGCTGTATTTACAAGCAAAACTACAATCTACAATGGAATGCAATGAATATGCACAAAATAGAGAGGATTTACAACATTTACAGGTATTTACAATTAATGAACAGCACAAGGAACCCCCTGCTTGAAGACCAGGGGAAGCTAATAGCTTCTCCCTTCCTACCACCCCCTTATTCCCCTGTACAAAAGGGACAAGAGACAGAAGCAGAGAAGGTAATACCAGTCACTACAAAAGTAATGCAGCCAAGGTCAGTAAAGCCAGTTAGTATCTCCCAGCCCAAAGAAGCGAGAAGATATTGTTTACCTGACTGGCTTAAGTCCGTTATCTTTCCAGTGGGGTTGTTTAGAACTATCACTATTTCCCTTTTAATGACCAATAGTGACTTATTTACATTTTACTACTTTTCTGTTCAAGATCTGTGAAAAAATTTTAAGGGCATACCCTAAAACGACCACATGCACTCACAATCTCCAGACAGAGTATTGAAATGTTAGTATTTTAAATGCGCCAAAACAGACACTTTTTCTACCTGTCCAGGAGGTAATCACTTCAGACCCATACATTTTCTGAGTCAAGAAGTTAAAAAAGAGGCCACTCCTGCTTGTGCTACCACACACATTCAATACCATTCTTTAGACAGCTCCACAATTAAACACCAAGATCTGCTGGATCGGAGGCATCAGAAGTTTTAGAGCCTACTTTTGCAGTTATGCACTTGAAATAGAGGAAGGCACAGGATCTGCCACCAAACTTAAGAAAGAGCTTTTAACAGACAGGACCTTCTCATGATGTACACCACCGAGTTTCTGCTAAGCCTCTGAACAAAGTGTCAAGATACAGAAGATGAAGAAATGAAGCTGTTTATATGGAAACACAGTTTGTAAGAAGACCAGACAGCTAAGGGCTCAGTATCTAGCAGTAGTCTCAAAGGTAATTTTACCACCAAGAACAGTTATTATGTCCCTGTATTTGCAAAAAAAACATGCTTTCAGAGTGCAGGCCTCTAACTCAGCTGGAGCTTGGCTTTAGCCATGACAGCTGGTGGATTTCTAGAATCACCTCCTCCATGCTCAAGAATAGTCTATTCCAATATGCAGACAGTCAAAGGTAGGAAGAGATCTGCACGGATGAAGAAGATGCTACTGATAAAGATCATAGAAAGAAAGTATACAAAAGATGGAATTAGGGTCAGGTGACTTAGGAGGAGCATTAAAACACTATCTGAGTGTCCAGGGATGGTTTTGGGAAATCCTAAGAAAACCTAGAGTTAAAGAGATGCAAAGGGCACATGTGGCCTCAGTAGGGGAGAGCAGAGGGTGTGAAGAACTTCCCCTCAACCTGCTGGTCACACTCTTCTTAATCCAGGATTCCATTGACTTTTTGTCCATAACAGCACACTGCTGGCTTGCAGTGAGCTTGTCCAGCAGCACTCACAGCATGAGGATGGTTAAGAGCACATGACATTCAAGAAGAGACTGAGAGCTGGGATTGTTCATCCTGCAGAACAGAAGGTTCCAGGGAATGCTATCAATATGTCTGAGTTCCTGATGGGAATGAGTAAAGAAGATGGAGTCAGATTGCTCTCAGTAGTATCTAGTGAAAGGAAAAGGAGACATGGGAACAAAATTACTTTTTAGTCCTGTGAGGCTGGTCAAACACTGTAACACTGCTGAGTGGTTGCCAGTCTCCATCCTTTGAGATACTGAAAACTTGACAACACATGGCTCTGAGCAACCTGCTCTAGATGACTAGGCTCTCAGCACAGCAGCTCTACAAACCCATCTCCAGAGGTCCCTTCCAACCACAATGATTCTTGAATCTGTAAAATGAAGTCAACAATAGCATGAAACCACCAAGCAGCTGATTATGAGTCTGCTTTGAGAAACAGGTGGAAGAGTAGGTCTAAATTGAGGTCTGGGACTAAAAGCAATGAAAGACAAACTGGGGATGCAGAAGGGAGACCCAAAGCAGGAAAGCAGTCTTATTGACACAGAAAGCACAAGGAGAAAATCTGGAAAAACAGAGCACAGGTTTCAGTGTACAAACAGAAACCACTCTTCAGAAAGCTAAATAACCAAGATAGCCACTGCTGTTTATACAGACTTCCCAAAGCCATACAGGGCTAGAAAAAAGGCACAACCAAGGATCAAAATATACCTTTTTAAAGAGTCTTGGCTATGCATGATATAGAATGTTTTCCTTTTGCATCTTCCACTGATAAAAACAATAAAAATGCCTAACCATTACTGAACAAAGTTCCACCTTACATTAAGTCACCATTATCACAAGGGGTCAGGAAGAATCACTTTATTGCTTGCAAAAATAAAAAGGACAAAAGGGGCAAAAAGAAAAGAGTTGATTATCGGCAGGGTAGCATTTAATCATTCCTCCTATCACAGGCATTATGTTTAAAATAAATCAGAATCACACAAGCACTACATTTAAAATAAGACTGCAAGAAAATCCTTACCTCTTTAACATTTTGCAAAGTTTCAGGAGTAATTGTGAAGTCTACTGGGCTTGCTGTCAGTTTCCCCTTCTGTGACTACAAATAAAGAGTGAAACTGTAAACTACGATTTACAAAACACATAGAACAAGGCAACAAAGTCAAGCAACTGTTAGATGTGCTAGTTTCCAGGATTGCCTTCATACTAAAAGTATGCACCTGTGTAACAGAAAACCTGAGATTTCCTGCCTTTGTTATTAAATAACATTACAATATTGTCTAAATACAAGTCACAATGCACCACAAACCTGAACTGCAGAAACAGAGCTGTAGCAATTTCAGGTTACTTTGTGCTTGCCACTGTGACAAACAACCACAAGCTCTCCTTCTGTAAGGTTTTGGCACGAGCTCTGCCTACATGGAAAAAAATAAAAAGGAAAGCAAAACCAAAAGATGTGGCTGACTACTATAAACCACCTGCATAAGAAGAAATACATGACCTATCTGGAGAATATGGTATACTGTAGAAAAAAGTTGAACTCCACCTTTCTGTATTTACAAATAATTACATGTTCTATGTGGCTTGCAGGATTTCCTTTCATTCTTAATAGTTAGTAAACTTGGGCAGGGGAGAGGGGGAGATTATAAATTGATTTGCTCCACTTCTTCCAATATGTTTTATAAACTCTCCCTCTTGTTATCTCTGAGAACTTTGAACTCCTTCTCCTGCCCTTTCAGTAACAGCTCAGGTCTCCTAAATCATCCTCATATTACTAGATCCTCAGCTGAAGGAATCTAGCATAGCATTGATTTAATGCTATTAAGCATTCCAGCTTCTTGAACAGGAAAATAAAAGTTAGTCCAGGTTAGGTTTTCACACTGGAAAAGCAATTTTGGGGGCACATTTTTACAGTTCTTCAGTATCTATTTACATCATTTATCACAAAACCAAGAAGTGCTTCCATAAGAGGCTGAACGGGCCCCAAAGCTCTGCCGAGATGGCAGCCTGTACTCTGCATCAGGAAAGCAAGCTTTGCTTACTGTTCACCAACCCCTCTCTCAGTGAGCAGCACTGTCTTTTCCATATATATTTAGAAGAAGTGGCCAGTGCAGGATTATGGGAGACACAATTGTATGTAACTGGGACTTGGGAGTGCACATCACCACCAGCGGGCTTAACTTGAACTCTTAGTTAGGATCTGCTGTCACTACTTAAGAATTCAAAATAGCTTCTGCTGCCCAGCTGCAAGATGGAAGATGTTAGCAGAAGATGGACTGTATTTTTCCATAAATGACAAATTCTGGCAAAGAATAAGATTAGGGGAAATGGTACATTGAGCACTGACAGTGAAAATTCTACATTCAGTAAAATGTAATTTATTTACCCTGCCTCAGAGATTAGTGATTTACTGACTCATGATCTAAGCAGCGTTGTAGTGGGAACAAGAAAGAAAACAAGGAAACTGTCTAATACACAATTCATTCCCTATTTTGACAAGTGTGGCTTACTTGTAACAATGGACCAGTAAAATGTGGCATCATCTATTTTAGAAAATAATGAAGTTTTAGCAACAGAAAACTTCTTTACAGCACCTAGCTGGATCTCATAAAAAGGTACTATAAAACACAAAAAAAACCCCACTTCCACCATGATTCATAAGTAAGACAAAAAAGGGTCTAATAGTTTATTGTCCTGTTATGAGTTCAAAGGGATGATGCAAACAGTATGTTCCAAGAAGTTGTGGGTGGAAAAAGAGACAATTAGGCCTGCACAGTCTGTACTGACATTAGATGTACTGACATTAGAAGTACAGGTCAATATAAACTAAAACCCCAATCTGATATAGGAACTTGAAATAGCAAGCAGCAAAAAGTACTTTTTGTGTAACAGTCAAGTCTCATCCCACTGTATCTCCACAGAAGGAAGTGCATCTCCATGTTGCCAAGTGCAGGTTGAGGGCATTTGTTAACCTAGTTATTTTAGCATACTGCCAGCCATGGGCTTATTTACCAGCAAAGGTGATTAAGATGACAAGCTTCTTACTTCCAACTTGATGTAGTCTAAGTTTTGATACTTTTGAGTTAGGGCTTTAAATCATAATTAGTCATCTGAAGAACAGAAATCAAATACTTTCTCTTCACCGAGGAACTTGCATTTCTAGGACAGGCACTGTGGGTGCCTGGAACCTTTTGACTAAGAAATGCTTAGATAATTTGAAGCAGTGTTTAGAAGAACACTATTAATATTTATCTAACCACACCATTGTTTCAGAACCAAAAGGATGAATAAGAAAATAAACTCAGTGCAGTACAAAAAAGGTCTTATAATCCAAACCCTCTTTGTCCTATTTTTCCTTAAATGAAGAGAGATATGTGTTGTTCTAATCAGAAGCAACTGACACCCCAACTCTTCCAGATGTTTGTTTTGAGGTTAGTTTCCTTTACCCATGTGTTGCAACTGCAAATGAAATGATTTTACTCTATTTTGTAACTTTGCTGCTAAACTTTAAAGTGTGTTTGGGGGGAAATAACAAAACAAAGCACACTGTATACAGTTAATACAAGCCACACTTACCAGTGAGTGGACAATGAATTCACAAGTCTTAGTTAGGTCTTTTGCCAGCAAAGAACGTCGCATATCACACCGCAGGGTATACTGTCAAGAACAGGATGGCAGAGGAAAAGAAGAGAGCCGTAGTTAAGATTCCCTCTCTCTTAACTTTTCATCTTTTCATTGCAGATGTTACTATGTGTTAGTATTCTTCATATTTAAGGCACTGTTTAAACCAGATTAGCAGGCAATGTATATACCAGTGATAGGGAAAGCAGGTAACAGGCATACAATTTTAGATGCTCCCAAATGAACGCTGCCTTTCCTTTGTGTTTACAGACCTGCAGTCATTCCCAAAAGCTTCCATATCTTGTGTCATTTAACAGCCTGTGAGATTGAGGAACTAATTCACTGACAGTGAGCAGTATTCTTATATCACACAATCACAGAATGTTAGGGGCTGGAAGGGACCTCGAAAGATCACCTAGTCCAATTCCTCTGTCAGCCCAGGATTACCTAGAGTAGGTCATTCAGGAATGCATCCAGGCAAGTTTTGAATGTCTCCATAGAAGGACACTCCACAAACTCTCTGGGCAGCGTGTTCCAGTGTTCTGTCACCTTCACACTAAAGAATTTTTCCTTTATGTTTACATGGAGTCTCCTGTGCTTCAGCTTGTACCCCCTTGTCCTATCACTGTATGGCTTTAGCATCCAAAGTACAATCAGTTAAGATTGCTTTTATCTTTTGGATAGGTGATTACCAAAAAAAAAAAAAAAAAAAAAGATGTATCCACAGGCCTCAAATTTTAAATATGGTGCAAGACAGTTTAATAGTGATAACAGTTATAGTCACATTTAATGGTGAACTGTCTTAAACCACACAGCTGAACTTAAAAGCAGCATGCAATGAAGGCAGGCAACAAGGTTAATTTTGCTGTTCACTGGTAAAAAACTTGCTCCCAACTTCCTCCCCTCCTTTCTCATCTAAAAAGGGAGCCATAAATGAGAGACTGAAAGAAGTCTGACACAGTAATCGAACTCTTTTGCATCTGTACTGGCCTTTCAATGTCCTTACAAGATAGGGAATTTGTTTGGGTCAGGTTTTTTGTTGTTTTGGTTTTAATACCTTTATTTACAGGTGAGGAATTAGTAAAAACAGGTGTGCTCAGGGGAGGGACTCCATAACTTCTAGTTCATGATGCCTCCCTGCACAAAACCTGAACACAAAAACAAGGCCAGGGAGCCTTTCCCCATCACAGACTATGGTTTCCACTGATGTTGATCACTGTTGAGCAAACCTTCTACTACTGCGCTGCCCTCGGACTAGGGAACACAGATGCAGCATGACCACACAGACCTTGCAATCTGGCCCACATTGCCTCCCCATCAGCGTCTCATTAGAAGGTCTCTGCATGGGAACAGAGACTTGGATCACGATTCTGAACCCCCAGATAACATACTAATACCTAGATGCAGAAATAGAGCCTTTCTTTTAAACTACAGAAGACTTGGACAGGGACCTAAGAAGTGCTTCTTAAACAGCACCTCAGGACTACATTTTTCCTCTTCAGGAGAGCAGGTCTCTCAAAAGTTCACTGAAATCTAATGACCAACCTTTTACTTACATTCTACCCCCAGTCTGTAAAACGAAACTACATAGATGAGAGAAAGAACGGCAGAACAAACCAAATATTCACCATTGAAATATACCTTAAACCAACGAATATTGACCATAGGAAAGGCGTCTGGATTACAGAAAGCAACTCAGCTGCTTTTGCATCATTTTTTGACATACTTACCACAAATAACAGATGCTAGATCAGGAAGAAAGCCTAGGCTAGTAGATAGGGGGGTTCTGTATTTTTGGTTGGCTTGTTAGGGTTTTGAAATCTCAGACTGTAATGTAAGACTGCCGGTTCAGCTAAATAGCAAGTTGTCTTATACTTTGTCATCAAGCCAAAATAATCTCATCAGTGAGCTAGCAGTAGGGGTTAAAAATAAAAGTTTCACAACCCAGTGAGCCCTCATCAGTATTGGTCTGAAAATTTTTGCACTTAGTGGCTCCTTCAGCTTTTCCTTTGAAGGAAAAAAATAAACCACCAAAATACCGCCAAGCCAAAAAAAACACTCCTCAGTAAAAAAAGCATTGCCTAATACAATATTTATATTCAAGAGATGGCTGAAGACTTTCCCTCAAAAAACACAAACAGAAACAAACAAGAAAAAAAAAAATATACAAAATAAACCCCCTGAATACTCTCAAACCAAACCCATCTATGTTAAGACAACTTTTAACCAAAAAAGGTAAAAATTTCTAAGTCGTATTTCCACAAGATTCTATTGTAAGCATATAATACACACAGATTTGAGCAGGAAGTGTTATTATTCATCTGGAAACCAAACAATTCATGGTTCTGAATATGCTAGAAGCTCTCAACACTTTGCTTTGAGTCTTCATTATGAAGTTACACAGCCACATTTGTGTGGAACAAAAGGACTGTGATGCAGTCTCTTTTCATTGAGAGAACGTTTATAGTTGGATACCACATAAGGAAGTACTGGCTATGTTACAGTAGTTCTGACAAGGTATTTCAGGCAAGAAATCTTCTTACTGTTCTGTCCATGCCATCCTTCCTTAAAGTTTACTCCATATAGAAGGCCCGAAACAGTAAGTGATAGGAAGATTTCCTCTAGTTACAAGGATGCTTCTCACAAAAGAATGCAGGAAAACAGACTCTGAGCACTAGGTACCTTTGTTCCTGTAGGTTTTATCCCTGTACCTTAAAATGGATCTGGTACTCTGTACACTTAATTTTTAATCTTTAAGTTATATGAGCACTAATTGGATGTCTATTATGCTAACAAAGTCTCACTGGTACCAGATTAACGGTACACACACTTGTATCAGGGTATGTACTACTACAGCCACTGACTGAGACATGATAAATTTGACTTCTTTCAGAATAGAATCAGAACTAAATCCAAACATCATCCTGTAAGAGAACTCTGCAAGATTCAACACGTGGGACATTTTATCCTTTTTCAACACAAAGCCCCTCTTTCTGATATGCTTCTCATTCTCTCTTGCACATCCCATGCTTTACCTGATGGGTTTCATTACCACCAACTATTTTCAATTAAAGGCTTAAATCTGATATAAAAGGAAAAGGAAAAGATATGGCAATTATTTTTTTTAAAGCAACATTATATTGATGGGATTCTGAGACCTCAGGAAACAAGAGTTTAAAAGGTTAACATGTATCACACACTTTATTCTTATATTATATCCAGAAAAAAACACCTGAACAATGCTATGTTAATAAAGAGAAACTTAAAAGCCACTTTAAAAGTTCTCTAACTTTCTGCTCATTCTTCAAATTGAGAAAAGAAAACATATTGCACTATGAAGAGAAAACTTTACCACAAAACTTTGTCCTCTGCTTCCATGGAATAAGACATATTTTAGAATACATTCTGCAGATGATGTAAGTTCAGATTTTCCTTACAGATACAACTGCCTTACCTGAATATTAACAAAGACACCATGATATGTCTCATACAGGACTTTGTTCCCCTTCATATGCAATGGAAATTCAAATGGAATTTCTGTCCTGCCACTGGGAAGTTTCCCTGGTTTTACCATTTCAATAGTGTTGTTAATAATCTGAATAGGCTGTAAAGATAAATATTAAGAGGTTTAGGCTGAAGCAAAACGACAGTCCCATCATTTCAAGAACTAACAACATCCACTCTAATATAATTCCTGAATTTCCAGAAACTCCACTATTTTTTCACAACACACAGCTCTCCAGTCTTAAAAGAAATAAAAAGAATGCTTTCCTCATTTTTGTGATCTATTTTATGCTTGTACCTTGTTAATGGACATACATGTTTAGAGGGATAAACAGTAGAGTCTCAAGCACTGTGGTAAGTGGAGTTACATATTTCAAATTATGACCCTTAATAGTAGTAGCAAGAATCCACAGCTGTGTGTGCCAACTGAGTAAGGAATCATTCCCTTCAACCTTCTTCCCAGCCCTTTCCCACCCTAAACATCAACAGTTAGGGATAGTCTCTTACTGACACAATGGTTAACTACAATTTTACTGGGGAAGTCTACATGAAGATTATGCTTCTTTTCTATATGGAGTGTTACTATTTTCCCTCTAGCAGCACAGGAATAATAAAACCTGTTGCTTCTGGTTTTCACTCATTTATGGGTCAGTTATTCACACAATTAAAGAAAAAAATTTAAAAGACCTTAAAAAGCCCTTCACTGAATTTCATCTAACTTCAGTAAACCATACTGCAAAGGAAGATACAGTGCCTCCAGAAAGAGGTGGCCTTGTTTCAATCAGTACTCAAGTGCAGCCTGAGATAATTTGTCCTGCTAGATCCAAATCCCATGCTTCCAAACCTGGAGACCAGTACAAAGGTCTTCCAGGAGCTCCTCAGTCAAGAAGTCTGTACACAGCCTCGTGCTCCACAGAAGAATATATGCAGGTCCTGTATCATGCCCAGTAACACAAAACCCTAACAGTCTCTGCTGAAACTATTGTGATAGTGACTGATCTGGCACAAAAGTTCAATTAAAAGCAACAATTTCATAAAGAGAGAAACCACACAACTTAAAATTTTTCTTTCCATCGTGGTCCTTCGATGCATCATCCAGTAACCACGCTATTTATGTTACTGTATTTCAGCCCTACATAAAGCTCTCCAATTGGTGCAAGTTTCTCTCCCAAAACATCACCACCTAACACTAGACAATGTTGAGCATTTCTCTGCTTTCTGTCACTTGCATAGCATCAAGTGCAATCTGAGAACCATCAAGGAAAGATATTATTTGAGAAAGGAGACAAAGGTTTTGTGCTAGAAATATTAACCTGCACAGGTCTTACCTTGACAGAGTTATAGAAAGCTTCAAACACACCCACACTTTTGGCACTAAGCTGCAAATTTACTGATCCTTCCATTGTTAATGAGATACCTTGGTGCTGGACTGTGTCCTTACTTGTTATGACCACGACTCCAGAAAGAACCTCCTAACAGGAGAAAAAAAACACAAAAACATTTGTTAAATAGATTTCTTCTATAGCTGTTAGACAGTGTGCTAAAAACTGCTGCCAGAGAACAGTCAATCCTTGTCAGAAAAGACAAATATTGATAATAAAAGCAACGTGAGGAAGAGAACTCTGTACTTCTAGTTTGGTTTCTTTTAAAAGTATTTTCCTTCTTCCCTGCAGATGTACTAACCAAAGTTTCAATTTCTTTCTGAAGATTCAAGATCTTACTCTCCAAAAAGACAAAAAGTATCCCCCTAAACAATTACCAAGTTAGCTGATAACTGACATGTTCCATTTCACGCCTTAGAATGAAATCCCAGGATGAATTTTTATATGGAGAGTAGGGTAGTCAGCCATGGGAGATTGAAAGGAAGGCATAATAGTAGACCTGATGGCCAACTGAGGATAAGACTCACCTCAAGTGTGGATCAGAACAGACTTTAAATAAATAAATAAGTAGATACAGAGTTGTTCTACTACACAAGCAAACTCCATGGCACATGGGAAAGAGAATCAAAGACACAAGTAGTATGACTCAAAAGACGGTCACTTATCCCCTTAAGAATGTTTTGTCTACAAAATGGTGTTTACAAAAGAACAGTGCATCTTGGAAGTATCAACTTAGAACTTCTAACGCTGAAAAAAAGATCAACTGCAGGAAAGGAACACACAATTAATTTTACATACCCATAGCTTATGTTTCCCCTCTCCTACAACAGAGAATTCACTCCAATCCGGAGCTCCATGTCAAACATTCATACACATCTGGAAATAGCAGCAAGTGATTTGAGAACCTGAGAAAAGTTTCCTGGGGCTCACATTCTCTTCTGCTTTGATGGTAATACACTCTGCATCTTCATCAGGCTTGCAAACTAGACACCAAACTACAGATCCCTCCAACCAAAGGGTAATTCAGACTGCCCACTCTACACTCAACCAGTTAAAACCAGTTCTAATCATGTACATCTCTGACAGACGCTATTTGAATTTTGCCAGCCTTTTGTCTTTACTCATGGTACAAGATGACAATATAGAAAATGGGTCAGGAGGTTGAGATCAGAACAGGACAGCAGTGGAGCATCAAGCATCACAATGAAGGCTGACAACACTAGAAGTCTGAAAAGAGGACCTGCAGCAACTGGGAAATGCCGGGAACAGGAGGCACAAGCACAAAAGGATAGTGAAGAAAAGCTGACCTAAATACTGTACTGCTTTGCTAACAGGCTTTAATTAGTACAAGCAATTAGGTTATTGCTTTGAAAAACGAGTACGGCTGAACTATAAGAAGCAAGGATAATTCTGAACATGTGAACTGCTTTAATAAATGAGAGCAGTCTCCCACCATACAGTGACAACCTATTGCAGAACTATTGCCTACATACTTGGACACAATAAGGGTGCATATATTTAGGGCAGAAAAGAGAAGAATGACTTGAAGTCAAGCATGATATTTTTTTCTTGTAACATTCAATATCTCCTGAGAAATTAAAAAAGCACCTTGAAATCACTACCAAAAATCTTTAAAGGTGACTAGTGTGAGGGAGAGGCATGTATGATGAAAAAGATGCTAGAATATTTAAATTGTTTATATGCAATGAGATTGTATTTCTTTTTGATGCATGTGAAGAAGTCAGCTATGTGTTTCCTGGAGAAGAGCTACTTTGTCCTTTTTTTTTAATAAACCCATGGTTCTCTCTAAATATAAATCTGTCAGTATACTTGTCCTCCTAAGAATACAAATCAAAGAACATAAACTTAGCAAAGTGTTCAAATACTTTAGAGTTAGCACACAATTGATAATAAAACTTTACTTTTGCAAAATACCTACAAACATGCATCATGTCTGGAGGAGGAGGAGCAGAGGCTGAGGGACCTGGGGTTGTTTAGCCTGGAGAAGAGGAGGCTCAGGGGAGACCTTATTGCTGTCTACAACTACCTGAAAGCAGGTTGTAGCCAGGTGGGGGCTGGTCTCTTCTCCCAGGCAACCAGCACCAGAACAAGAGGACACAGTCTCAAGCTGCACCAGGGGAGGTTCAGACTGGATGTTAGGAAGAAATTCTACACAGAGAGAGTGATTGCCCATTGGAATGGCTTGCCCGGGGAGGTGGTGGAATCACCATCATTGGAGGCATTCAGGAGGAGACTTGATGGGGTGCTTGGTTTAGTTGATTAGGTGGTGTTGGATGATGGGTTGGACGCGATGATCTTGAAGGTCTCTTCCAACCTGGTCTGGTCTGGTCTGGTCTATTCTATTCTATTCTATTCTATTCTATTCCATTCTATTCCATTCTATTCTATTCATTCTATTCCATTCCATTCCATCCCATCCCATCCCATCCCATCCCATCCCATCCCATCCCATCCCATCCCATCCCATCCCATCCCATCCCATGTGAAAGTTACATGACATCAATTAATACCAAACTAGCACTCTTTTCAGTCCATATGAAAAGAACTTCATTTACTTTTAACACCATGAAACTAAAGGGGTAGAGAATGCCACCACTGGAATAAATCTGCATGTTACACAACACAGTAACTTATAATCAGTTGCTGTTTCTCACTTTTTTCTGTGTCCCTTCCTTACTAGGAACTCCTCATGGCTTCATCATGTGACGACAAAACTTTAAGATGGAGCTAAACTACTACAGCTCTACACAGATTTATCCACCTGCAGGAAGGCCACTGAGTGCATTATGTGAAACAGAGAGAGAAGCCAAGTACTTATGCTGCACTGCAAATTCATGTGCAAAGCCTGTCCCAGGTTAATGATTCCAAACAAGCTTTTTAGCTTTCTGTTGTGAGTTCCTTACCATTCAGACATGCACGTGAAACTGACAGGAAGACACTTTCAAAGTTCCAGTTACTTTTAAGGTCACAACTAAGATGAATACAAGCTTAAGCTGATCCAGCAGTACAATCCCTCATTTCTCTAGTGGTGTAGTAGAGTTACCCAAGTCTGGCTGAGGACAATTTGGAACAATCTTCAATCAGTAACATGAAATAATGCATGGCACACATCACAGAATCTCATCTTGAGAGTCCTAAGTCACATTTAGAATTCTGACTGAACTAGACAGGTATTTGATATCTATAAACTTTATGTAAAGAATCAAAGTACGTGCTACACTGTCCCATCAACTGTTGAGAAAAGTCTTTTTTAGTATTAAAATAGATAGTAATTACAACCTGACTGTTTACATTGTGAGATCTGTTTGCTACATTAAGGAGGGTAAAAAAATAGTTTAAGCAAGGTATTATGTATATTCAGATTGTATGTAATAGCTTAACAACACTCCCCATTGAAAAGAAAAACCCACAGCTTTTCTTTTTCCCCCCAAATGCAAGGTAGCTTTGAAAAACATAAAATGGCTTGCAACTTCAGTTCCATGTAATATCCACTATATATCTATGGATTAAGTTTATTTTAGTAGAATGGAAGTCCATGATCATATAATAGCTTAGATTGGAAGGGACCATATAGATGATGTACTCCAACCTCCCCACTATGGGTAGGGATACCTCTCAACTAGACTTGGCCTCAACCAGCCTGGCTTTAAACACTCCCAAGGAGGAGGCATCCACAACCTCTCTGAGCAGCCTATTCCAGAAGAACTTCTTCCTAATATCCAGTCTAAAGCTACCCTCCCTCAGCTTCAAACCATTCCCTCTTGTCCTATTGCCAGACACCCTTATGAAAAGTCTGTCTTCAGCCTTTCTGTAGGATCCCTTCAGGTATTGAAAGGCGGTCCCAGGGTCTTCTTGATCAGCTGCTTACCAACAAGATGCCTTAGGTTCCTTTTAGATTCCACTTTCCATGCCACATCCCTTCACTTTTAGAACAATGGGCAGGCACTTGGTGCTTTTAAAATTCACATAAAGTTCATGTAAGTCACATTAAATAAATCCTGATAATTTTCTTCCACACCTCTCCCTCTATGCAAGCCACCTGCAAATCTTAATGACACAGTCTTCTCATTATTTAGAAACTGACCACATTCAGCCGAACAAGGCTACTACACCAAACTAATTAATCATTACATGATTTAAATCCTCAATGATTTCCTAATTAGTTTGCTTTTTCAGTAAAAGGAAAGGGCAAATTCCTACTCAAGTTTAGTTTGGATTCACTTGACATCAAAAGTCTTGGCCGCCGTTAACTATGGCACCTTTCTTTGTACAATGCATTTTTCATGCCTTGCAGCCTAGAATTGTTTTAATTATCTATCTCAGACTACAACTGCCAGAGTTGCTCCTGTCATCTTGTTCAGGTTTTCTAAACAAAAACGTATCATTAGGTATGCTTGACCCCTCATTCTTCTGGCATTCCAGAGTTTATTAAATGAGCCTCAATGGCTCAAGAATTCTCCATCCAATTACAAGAAAAATCTCCGGAACAAAGATCTTCTGCTTCTAGGAACTTAAACATAGTTTTGCTTCAATAGGCCTTATTTTGCTTCACAGGACATGGTATGAGGCTCCATTTGATTGACTTTTTGTTAAATCCTCTTTTTTTGTTGTTGTTTTTGTTAAACAATCCTAGTAGTTGTTGGGTCCAAGAAATGGCAAACTAGTTTCTTACTCACGTTTCAAAGTAATCTGTTTAAGCCAGTTTTTCCTCAAATTGCAGTCTGGACAAAATGCAAGTCTCAGTTTGCTTAGTTCCTCCAGTTTCTGATGACAAAAATTAACAAATACAGAAACTGCTTACTTTTCATCACAGCATGTTATTTTAACCAACTTCCTCTTTGAAAGCAGGAACACAATCTCAGGCTTGCATGATGCATGACTATTTTACAAATGTTGTGTCTACTTTCTCCCAGTAAAAAAAGAAGAGTCAACGCAGAAGGAAAGAACAACTGATAAGAACAAAATAGTTGCCTATGCAATTATCTAGAACTAAAGAAAGTTTTAGGAAGTGAAGTGACTCCTACATGGTGTAGGAGATTGCTTTGCAATAATGAAAAACAAATATATCACAGAATCATAGAATATCTGGTCAGAAGGGACCTCAAGGATCATCTGGTCCACCCTTTCTTGGCAAAAGCACGGTATAGGTAAAATGACCCAGCACCCTGTCCAGTTGAATCTGAAAAGTGTCCAATGATGGAAGATCTACCACTTCCCTGGAGAGATTACTTTAACACCCAATTGTTCTCATTGTGAAAATTTTTCCTCTTGAGTCCAATCAAAATTTCCCCAGGAGTAAGTTGTACCCATTAACCCTCACCTTTCCATGTGACTCCTTTTAAAAAGGGAGTTCCTGTCATCTTTGTAGTCACCCTTTATGTACTGGAACATGGTGAAAAGGTCTCCCCTAAGCTTTCTTTTCTCAAGTCTGAACCCAGTTCTTTCAGTCTTTTCTCATATGGCAAGGCTCTCAGTCCTTTGATCATTGTTGTGGCACTTCTCCAGACCCTCTCCAGCCCGTTCACATCTTTTTGGTACAGTAGAGACCAAAACGAAACACAGTATTCCAAGTGTGGCCTGACAAGCACTAAGTAGAGTGGAATAATGACTTATCTCTGCTGATGCTGCCTAGCATCCTGTTGGCTTTCTTTGCCATAGCAGCACACTGTTCACTCATACTGAGCTTGCTATCCACCAGGAACCCCAGGCTCATTTACACAAAGCTGGTCTCTAGCTAGGCAGATCTCAGGATGTGCCGCATCCCTGGATTATGTTTTTTCCAGGTGCAAGACTTTATACTTGTACTTGTTGACCTTCATAGGGCTCTTGCTGGACCACTTTTCCAGCCTATACAGGTCTTCCTACAGGATGTTTCTCCCTTCCAAAGTCTCCACCTCCTCTTTGAGTTTGGAATCATCAGGGTACACTTGATCCCATCAACCAGATCACTTACAAAGGTATTAAGCAGTGTTTGGCCCAGTATCAATCCTTATGGGGCCTCATTTGTGACAGGTTGCCAGTTTGAAAAGGAGCTATTTACCTTGAATCAGACTAATTTAGCACAGCCAAGGTCACCATACCAGGATGAGGAGTCTGACATGGTTCAAAACAGGGGACAGTATTTGAAGGTTCTGCTATATTTGAGCACCAGAAAGAAATTTTAAAGCTCTTGGCCTGATAGGGAAAACCTATAATGAAACACATGGATTGCTCTGACCTTACAAAAAGAGGGGAAATAAATAAACTCATATACTTCTGGTGTACAGCTCATTCATCCTTCTGTTCTCACATCACTCAGACCTCCAAATCTCAGGCCTAGTTAATGAACTAAAATGACAGAAGTTTTCACATGGAGTAAAAAAAACAAAGGGGGACAAATTGACTAATTATAAATATTTAATTTCAGCTTACAAGACAATAGAAATATCCCTTTCCTGTGTTACAAAATAAAATTTACCCACTTTAGAATGATATAAAGTAAGCCAAGTGTAGAAAAAGAAAAGAGGCACAACATTCAAGAAAGATACCGAGGTGCTGAAATGGGTCCAGAGGAAAGCAATGAGACTGAAGGGACTGGATGGAAAGTCTTATGAGGAGAGGCTGAGGGAGCTGGGGTTGTTTAGCCTGGAGAAGAGGAGACTCAGGGGAGACTTCATCACACTCTACAACTACCTGAAGGGACACTGTTGTAAGATGGGGATTGGGCTCTTCTCCCAGGCAACTTGTGACAAGACAAGAGGGCATGGCCTGAAGCTGCGCCAGGGAAAGTTTAGGTTGGATGTTAGGAAACACTTCCTCATGGAAAGGGTGATTAGACACTAGCATGGGCTGCCCAGAGAGGTGGTGGAGTTGCCACCCCTGGAGGTGTTTAAGGAAAGATTGGCTGTGATGTGGCACTTAGTGACATGGTCTAGTCAATGTGGTGGTATTAGGTCATAGGCTGGACTTCATGATCTCAGAGGTCTATTCCAGCCTCATAACTCTGTGATTATACCAAAATAACGAAGATCCTTCTAATAATACGCATTACGAAAAGAAGTGAAAGCGAGATGAAAAAAGCTGTCTTTGCCACTCTGACACCTCACCTAAAAGGATGTGTTGTTCACAAAATGATCATTTATTAAAGTTATTGTCTAGATGATTTGAGAATTGCAGAACAGATGCTGAATACCCTTCCATCCAAATCCACTTAAAGCAGTTTTCCAGCATTAAAAAAGTTCAGTAGAATTGAACATGTTTTATACATGGTAACAGCAAATTAGTAACACAGGGGAAAGCTGTGTGTGTATAGCATTTTTGTAAATAATACAATCTTTCTAGAAAAACAGTGATAAAAATAAATCTCAAAAACATCAGCCAGGTGATTTTACTTTTTTTCCTCTGTGCTTAAAAATCTTCCAGAACTAAAACCCAAACAAACAAAACCAAACCAAAACAAACCCAAACAAACAAACAACACCCCACACAAAAACCATAGCATTTTTTCAAATGTCTGCAAAAAAAAAAAAAATGAAGAATGAACATGATCAACTACATTAGTGAAAAAAGTTCTCACTCCTGCCCACTGTGGGGGCGTGGGGTGGGTAAGTCTGCTCTTGCCCAAATACTTGAGAAATTATTTCCTAGTAGGTACAAATAACACTAGTAAGACATTTCAGATTTCTTGCAGAATGCAGAAACAGACCAAGACTGGTCGCATCTGCATACTGCATCAAAGCATCAGTCCTGCTGGAATATACAAGTAAAAACAACTTAAGTCATGACACATTCTGCAGCTGAACTCCAAACTGTCCAATCTCAGGGGGCCTCGCTCCTTCCTTTCTCTCTGCAACCTTGCCGCCCTCCCCAAAGACTGATTGACCGTATTCCCGTGGCATCGCCCCGCTAGCTAGGGGAAGGAGAAAGACAAAATGCAGGCCTTAATCCTAAAGGCGTCCCGGGCCGGAGCTGAGCACCGCTTTGCTACATGAAGGCAGTGGAAACCCGTGGTGCCCTTGGCGTGGACCTAAAGAGGGGAGCCACGGGGAGAACAAAAGTAGTGGAGAGAGAAAGCTCTGAACACGGGCAAATAAAAAAAGCTTTCTCAGACGCTGTCAGCAATAGCCCGCAAGCCCTGCCACAGCCCCATCACCACAGCAAAGAACGACACGAAGCAGAGAAAAAGAACTACAAAGGCAGAGACAGAGCAAAACGTTGCTATTTTCCAGGAAGTGCCCCGCGATGTCAGAGCAGCCGAGACGTTCCCTGGCTGCCAGTAAGACACAGCAGAAAGCTAGGAGCCAGGACGCAGCACCAGATGGACAGGCGAGCACCGGGCGGGCAGATCGGCGCCGCGGTGACGACCTCAAGCCAAGACGGGGACCCGCAAAAACGGCGCCGGGCTCTCCGAGGGGCTGAGGCCGGGTGCCAGTAGGCTAATATTGGTCGCGGGGTCGGCTAGGACCGTTGGGCGGGAGGGCGGGGCCGCCGGGCGACCGCACTCACCCCGCAGTGGTAGACTTTGTTGGCCCGCTTGATCTTGATGTCCAGCGCCGTGCCCATCGCGGCGGCAAGGGGGCCCGCGTGCGGTCACGTGACCCGACTCACAGGGAGAGCTTCGGGGAAGTCCTTCCGTAGCCACCCGCTTCCGCCAGCGGGGGCATATGGGAGCGGTGCGGGGCGTCCGCCCCGTAAACATCCGGGTCTCCAGTGGTGTCATTTCTTAGTTGGTGACTCCCTTTCTCTGTTGAGCTCCACCCGCTTCTGGTAGTGATAGCAACAGAGAGGGGAGATAGGGAGCGGCTCCCCGCCGGGCATATACGTGGGCGCCTTTCCACCGCCGCGGAGGCGAGTGGTGCTGAGAAGCGTCTGACACGACAGACCCCAGCAGAATCCGCTGTGGGCGAGCGG
This sequence comes from Picus viridis, assembly GCA_033816785.1. NCBI lineage: Eukaryota > Metazoa > Chordata > Aves > Piciformes > Picidae > Picus > Picus viridis. Next base: position 15,043,089 of record CM066570.1, read on the forward strand.
GCGCCGCCTGGCCTGACGGGACGTGTAGGCGGTGCCCGCGAGAGGTTGGAGCCTGCGCAGTGGAGCTCCGCCGTAACGGTCGTGCTCGGGGATGAAGGGTTTGGCGCCTGCGCAGCTGTTGCTTTGGAGTGGCGCGGGCGCGCTGTCCTTTGGGCTTAGCGGAGGGTCGCCACTTGCTTGCGTGACCTGTTGCTGGGTCTGGTACCTTTTACCACGGCCGGGTGGGCAGTCGCTTGTCTCCAGGGTCGGAAGGCCTGGCGTTTTTGTAACGCTGTTGATGTCCGTATGGGGCTGCGGGCCGCTACGCTGTAGGCTGGTGCCCTTCAACCCGCGCGGCTGTCGCCGCTCTGCTTCCGTGCCATGTTGGTGCCCGAGAGCCATCATAGTCAAGACTAGGCGGACAGAGATTAGTCTTTCATACGTTTTACAGTCATAAAGCCCTACCTGTGTGGGGACTGAATTTGTCTCTTGTATACTTCATACATAATCCAGCATACTGAATTTCAAAATACATTCCAGCCTCCGTACCCAAAGTTGTCTGCAACTTGTTTGATAAGAAGGCAACGTTTTGTAAGTAGCGAGAAAGTCTGTCTTCATAAGTTTAAGCAAAGAAATGCCTAGACTGAAAACGCTGCAGGTAAGCAGCTAACGTGTGTGGTCGTGTTTTAGTAGAGACAGGAATACTTGAGTCTCTCGCAGGTGTGGACCACACATACCTGGACCTCAGCAAGGCCTTTGACACCGTCCCCCACAGCAAACTCCTGGCCAAGCTATCAGCCCATGGCTTGGACAGGATCACACTGTATTGGGTTAGGAACTGGCTGGAGGGCCGAGCCCAGAGAGTTGTGGTGAATGGTGCCACATCCAGCTGGCGGCTTGTCACTAGTGGTGTCCCCCGAGGATCAGTGCTGGGCCCCATGCTCTTTAACATCTTTATTGATGATCTGGATGAGGGCATTGAGTCCATCATCAGTAAATTTGCAGATGACACCAAGCTGGGGGCAGCAGTTGATTTGCTGGAGGGCAGAGAGGCTTTGCAGAGGGACCTCGACAGGCTGGAAAAATGGGCAGAGTCTAATGGCATGAGATTTAACACATCCAAGTGCTGGGTTCTGCACATTGGCCACAACAACCCCAGGCAGTGCTACAAGCTGCGGTCAGAGTGGCTGGAGAGCGGCCAGGCAGAGAGGGACCTCAGGGTACTGGTCGATTGTAGGCTGAACATGAGCCTGCAGTGTGCCCAGGCAGCCAAGAAGGCCAATGGCATCCCGGCTTGCATCAGGAACAGTGTGGCCAGCAGGAGCAGGGAGGTCATTCTGCCCCTGTACACTGCACTGGTTAGGCCCCACCTCAAGTACTGTGTCCAGTTCTGGGCCCCTCAGTTTAGGAAGGATGTTGTCTTGCTGGAGCGTGTCCAGAGGAGGGCAACAAAGCTGGTGAGGGGTTTGGAACACAAGCCCTATGAGGAAAGGCTGAGGGAGCTGGGGTTGCTTAGCCTGGAGAAGAGGAGACTCAGGGGTGACCTTATTGCTCTCTACAACTACCTGAAGGGAGGTTGTAGCCAGGCAGAGGTTGGTCTCTTCTCCCAGGCAGCCAGCACCAGAACAAGAGGACACAGTCTCAGGCTGCGCCAGGGCAGGTTTAGGCTGGATGTTAGGAAGAAGTTCTACATGGAGAGAGTGATTGCCCATTGGAATCGGCTACCTGTGGAGGTGGTGGAGTCACCTTCATTGGAGGTGTTCAGGAGAAGACTTGATGGGGTGCTTGGCTGCATGGTTTAGTTGTTGGGTGGGTTGGATTGGTTGATGGGTTGGATGCGATGATCTTGAAGGTCTCTTCCAACCTGGTGTATTGTATTGTATTGTATTGTATAAATAATTCCTGTGGGACCAAAAATTGTCCATCAGTGGTATCTCAAGTTCAGTGGAAATCTATAAAACATGAATGTAGTTAAGAATTTTAGTGCTTTTCTAAAGTCACTATTCTTGAAAATTGAGAGCAGTCATTACCCTATTACAAACCAGCTTTGAAATCTAGTAATGCTATTCTTGACTAATTTTAAAAGGTGAGAGTTACTCGGTCTTAAATTGTAGCTTGGGGAGGCAGCAAGGGATTGTGATTTCTGCTTTTTGGGAACTAGCAAGTCAAAATAACTACTGAAAGCCTGAAAAGAAATCTGGAAGTGGACTGTGTGACTACTGCAAGATGTCTCTACTGTAATAAACGTGCATAAAGTGCACAGCTGAAGGGTTAAAACAGAACTACTGAAAGCCTGAACTAAAGCCTGGATATGGACTGTGTAGCTACTGTAAGCTGGCTCTACTGTAACAAATGTGCATGAAGTGCACAAGTGAAGAGTTAAATTTGTGGAAAGCAGTCTTCCAAGAAGTCTTTAGCCCAGGATAGGTGGTGGGGGAAGTGTTCATGGGTGGTGGTAGATTTTGAAGCCCGATTGCTAGAACTGGTTCTCTTGAATGGAGCTTGAAGACTACTGGTTTTATTACTGCTCTCCACTAAAATAGTCTAAAAGAAATTGGAGAATGAAGAAACCTTTTAAGGACTCTAAAGCTCTTCGTATTTTTATTGCCCAGTATAAAATGATTGATTTTTAAAAATACATTCTCTTGAGATTCACAGAGTTAAATAAATACAGTCCCTATCAGTTCTTACCACATCCTAGCAACAGCATACAGACAGACCACTCCTGAGCATGAAGGGGCTCTAGAAGTGATAGGAGAGAAGCACTCACAACTTACATAAAGTAGTCTGCAGCACTCCAGGCCTGTGAAGCCAAAAAGTTTTGTCCTATTCATCCTCACCTCTACACACAAATCAGTACTGAGGACCACCTTATCACTGTGCTTCCATCCTCCCTGTGTACTGAAAGCTTGGCAAAAAACACTGCACACTTAGGAGTACCTTTTATTTGGGGAAAAGAAGTGAGATATTTAAGTCATTTCACATTCTCTGCATTTGTTTCAGAGAGGAGAGAGTGAAAGTGGTCAGTGTAAAAAGGCAGCATTTAGCTTTTATTACTGAATATTTGTACTGTGCCTCATATAGCTAGCTACTGTTATTAGTTACTGTGAGGCAGGTGAAGAGGAAGTTTTCTTTGGGTTTTACCCCGACAGAGCAGAACTCGAAATAAAAAGATACTAGCCTAGATGGTATAGCTGCCTTCTAAGTATGTCAGTTTTTCTGCCATCACTTTCACAATCAAGTGTTTTGTCATTCTTAGGAAACTTCTCTAAAGGTATTTCAATTACTCATTTCTAGGAACTGCAGTCTCATGTCCAGAAAAAGCTCCCCTTGGTACAAGCTGTAGCTGCCCATCTGCCTAGCAACACTGATCACAAACAAACTACTCTAGGGCACCCTGGCTCCAAATACAGTTTCTGTATTGGCAGTTCAGTACTCCTAGTGCAGTTCTTTTTTCCAGCATTGGATGGCTCCTTTATGGTCATGACTTCTGATGCAAGATATGTTCTGGTGCACTAATGAAGCTGTTGGCAAAATTAAAGATATTTACTGATACTGCCATTAGTGTTCTTAAACATCTGGACTGAGCTGATACTAGTTCTAACAATTAGAGGTGCTCAAGCCATACACCAACATCATCAGTTCATCTTGCCAAAATGACACCAGTTTTACTGCTGCTTTCTTGTGACTGTCCCTTCCCCATTTAGCTACTATTATCCCAAGATACATAGATACAGATATATTTATTTTGTTAAAAAAAGTTTATCAAAGTCAAGTCATGAGTCACCAAATTATTGTTTCTTGTATTATTTGTTTCTGTTATGTTATGAGTTACAGGCCTAATTTAGAACCATTCTTGAGGGCTGGTTTTTTTTGGTTTATCCAAGTTATAAATTTTCTGAGTATCCTCCTTATACTGAATTGTTTTAGAAGATTTCAGCAAAATCAGTTAAACAGTTGAAGCTTCAGAGAAAAAGCTTGAATTTTGGCACTGATGGCTGCTTCCATCTACTTGGATGATCTACTCCAGATCTGGACAAATGGTGAGACTGAAAAAAAATGTGCTTTGGCTAATGGAAGGTCCTTCAGAAAACTGCAACTGTGTTTTGTTCACCCCAGCCACACTCTAAGCTGGCAAGTACAGAAGAAATGAAAAAGGCAAAGAGGCTAAGTGGTTATTCAGTGGTCGAAAGGTAGCGCACGTGTCACCATGCCTGGGCTGACAGCCACTACTTGCATCATTCAGGACAAAACTTGGGGATTACTCCCTGTGATGGCTGGCCCTGGCACCCAGCAGTGGCTTGTATGACTCTTAGGCCATTTAAGTACCAGTGGTCTGTGATGGAGCTGTGATGGATCCCAACAGCTGATGTGCATGTGGATCATTACTGTACCATATAGGCTGAATTTGGGAGGTATTTGCATTGCTTTCTTCAGCTTTTAGAAATGTGGAAGTGCTGATTGGATTCTCGAGTTAAAGGGTCTAAGGTTAGGTAATTATAATATTAGGGTTACTGTGCAATCCTCAGGTGTTCTCTCTGAATTTAATGACAAAACCCACACTGAATACTTACCTCCCTTAAAGCAGTTGGTTTATTCCTCCTTGTTTTTTTTCTTTTCCTGTTGTTGACTTGTTTTGTTACAGAGTTTTTGTTTGGTTAGTTTTTTTAACATTTAGGAGATCTGAATTAATTTAGAAATGTAGTAGCTACTTTGATATGGCAGCAATTCCAGTGACTCCTTCCCACCCCCCAGCTGAAAGCAAACTGTGGCTTGCATTCCGGCGTTCTCCTTTCAACACATCCAGCTGCTGGGATCCTTGTGTCACACCAGAAATATAGATGGGTTTCACCCTTCATAGTTTGATGGCATCAAAGTACACTGTGTGCCTGTACCTACTAAACTTTATAGTCTTCTGGATTCAGTTTGCCAAGACATTGGATCCATAGAGTCCAGTAAATGCATTTGTCCCTCTTTTCCATCTTGGTTGGAGGCAGGGTCCCTTTAATTCTGATTGAAATCACCTGCATTTTGTGAAGATGCTTTGGGAGTCCCTTCAGGAGAATCAGAAGCAGTATCATGCCCTTTTTGAGCAATTTTCTACTGGAAACTGGGGCAGCATTTGTCTGGGGAGAATTTCCTTGTAATTCACATACTTGTGCAGCTTGGACTGAAGTGGGTTTTCCATCTCAGTTCCTCATGTCTTCCCCATGGTCCCATAAGTAAAACCACAGCATACGTCGTGGTGTGTACCTCCCAGATTCTCTCCCTTGGATCAGGAGGCGCCTGCTCCTCATGGCTGAAACATGGGACCGTACAAGTAGGGAGTAGAACATGTTCTTCTGGATTTGCTGGACCTTCCATACCAGTTCTTTCACAGCTCAAACACAGCCCTGTACAGAGGAACAGAGACTTACCCTCACATTGTTGGAGCTTGCTAGTTGTTTCATCTGCTGTTTGTGTTGGCTTCCTGTTATCACAATCCTTTCATATCCTGCCGAAATTGGGTGTCTTAGTTAAGACAGCCCTGCTTTTGAGCCCCACAATGGGCACCAAATAGTGGACTGTCCTGGGTTAACACAGACCACTCTCACACGTTCCCCCACAGACAAGCGGGAAAGTAACACCACAAAACCCTTCTGGGTTGAAATAAAGACTGGAGATAAATGGTTCCCCTGATCTGAGCACACAGGAGTCAGCCTAGCAGAGAAGACTCAAAACCTGAAATCAGAAGCAGCAACCCAAACCGAAAGCCTCTCATGTTAAAATCTGAACTTCAAGGCCCATGATACTTTGCTTCAGCCAGCATTTTCATTTTGAAGCTGTCATGATGGCATGATGACATCAGCAGCAGATTCAAGTCAACTCGACAGCGTGATACCATCACAAAAGGCTGAGTGACACTGTGCATTTTTGATGACCTGCTTTTCTGTATTTTCTGATGGCAGTATTGTAAAATGAGGTAAAAGACAATATGGAAATAATTTGAAAATTTCATGCAGAAACATACAGAAATGTATACAATAAAGTTATTTACTATTTTCCAAAGGCGATAAAGCATGTGTATGTAAGATTCTTAAAACCCATGCTAATTTTCAGGTTTACATCTCTTTCAAGACTGCAGCTGCTAATGGAGAAGGACTTGACATTGACTAAGAACATTAGGAAAGAATCCTTTCATTGTGGAGAAGAAATTTTCCATTGACAGGTTGCAAATTAACTCTTCTGCAAGGTGAATTCTGGACTTTAGGTCTGTTCTGTGGTACTCAAGAGAAACCTAGTTTTCAGCCTCTTGCTGATAATGGACTACACCCTCTTCTCAGAACACTGTAAAGAGAAATAGAAACAGGAACATAGAAGAGAAAGCTAGCATGCCTAAATAATAAGCTAAGGGAGATTGTTAGAAGTAAGGAGGTGCCCTTTGGAAACTGTTTTTGAAATGCAGAAAACACATGTTCATAAATTTTGTTACCCTAGTACAGCAAAGCAGATTAAAACTGAGCTTGAGGAATGCTATGCAAAGGCATTGAAAAAAATCCAAGCAAAATCAAGTCCTTTTCCATGACTAACAGAACAGAAGGCTTGCCATGGAGTGGGTGGGGCCTGTAGACCGTAAAGAAAAATGAAGACCATAGGAGAAAAGATTACATGTGTGTTCTTACATCTGTATTCACAGTGCAATAGCTCAGAGAATTCCATGTCAGGATTTTGCATTATGGGGAATTTAGCAGATATATCTCAAATGTAAGTGCAAGGTAGAAAAGGAAATAAGCAAGATATCATCATGGGAACTAGATGGCCTCCATCCCAGAGTTCTAAGAGAACTCAGGCACCAAAAAGCTGACTGCAGTGTGCAACCCTTCCCCTACTAAATTGGTGGGGAAGGGAAACATGAAGACCCAGGCAGCTACACTTGAGTGAGCCTCTTGTGTTGTCCATGCTGAGCAAACAAGCAATATGTAATATCTGTCCTACCAAGTAGAATCACTGGACACGTGCATAAATATGTCAAGGAAGACAGCAAAGCTCTTGCTGCATTTTATCAAGTATTGCAGATCTGTAATTCCTTGATGATGTTATGGTATATGTGGACAAGAGTGATATCTTGTTTAAGGGTTACCAGGATTTCCAGGGACAATGAAGTTCCAAGAAAAAAGTAAAAACAAAGCTGTCTTTATGCAAGGTGAAGCAAGAGGAATGGATTGAAAAATGGCTAACAGGAAACAGAAATAAAAGAGAAATAAAAGGTCAGTTTTCTTAGAAGAAGTGGATCACAACAAGAGTCTGCAGGGACCTGTGCTGTGACTTGTGGTGCTTAATGTATGCATAAATGATCTGTAAAAAGAGGGTGAGCAGTTGGATATCTATCACAGATTGCTAATGATATTAAGCTATTTGGGTAAAGGAAAATTGGAGGACAAATTGTGGTGCAGTTAAAGGGCTGACTGAAGAACTGAAGAAAGACCTTACAAGACTGAGTGACTGCATAATAAAACAGAAGATACATTTTTATATAGTTGTGTAAAGTAGAAGAAAAGATTATATATACAAGGGTGGGCTGTAAGCTGGTTTTCCACTCGCAAGTGAGATCTTTGGGTTCTGATAAAGATTTCTATGCAAATATCAGCACAATGTTCCCTTTTACTCAGAAATCAAATACTTGGAATTATTCAGAGCGGACAGAGAACAAAAGAATGTTAGAACACATTCATTGCAATATCAGTCCATAGGAGGCTAACGGAGCTGGAATTGTTTAATCTGGCAAAGAGAAAACTGAGAGGAGACCTCATTGCTCTCAACAAGTACCTGAAAGGAGGTTGTAGTGATGTGGGTGTTGATCTCTTCCCTCAAGTGGTTTGCCACAGGACAAGAGGAAATGGCCTCAGGTTATGCCGGGGGAGGTTTCAATTTTGTATCAGGGAAAATGTACTGAAAGTGATCAGGCATTGGAACAAGCTGCTGTTGGGTCACCATCCCTGGAGATGTTAAAAAAACATGTAGATATGGCACTTCAGGACATGGTTTAGTGGTCATGGTAGTGTTGGGTTGATAGTTAGACTTGATGGTCTCAGAGATCTTTTCCAACTGTAATGATTCTATGATTCTCTGCATATGGTAGCATGTACAGTTTTTCACATCTCAAAAAGGGTGTGATAGAACTGTAAGTATTTCAGGAAAGATTTGACAAGGATAACCAAAGAAACAATAGTTCTGTATAAGGTATACCTGTGGGCTCTGACTGAAGGGAGATAGAACAGAGATCTACAAAATCACTAGTGAGAGAAAAGATGGAGACACTATTCCTGTCCTTGTCCAATATGAAGAATATTAATTAAGCTGGTAGGAAGCATGTTCAGAACAAAAAGGTTGGTTTTCTACATGATTTTAAGCTGTGGAAATCTTTGCTGCAAGATACTGTAAGATGCTGCAAGATGCTAAATGTTTCTGAAATAAACCAAATCAGACAACGGAAGAGAAGTCCGTTAAATGCAAAGGCTTTTAGTCAAGAAAATTCAACTCGCCATTCACACTGCAGAAGCCTCCAAACCACAGATTACTGGACACTGGGAGTGTTTGGGAACAATGCACTTCCCTTTCTCCTTAGGCATCCTCTATTGGCTGCTGCTGGAAATGGGATACCAAACAAGATGAGGCTTAAGGTCCCAATACAGTGGTTCTTCATGCAGACACTATTGAAGAGAAAAGATTAAGGGGCCCTGAGGTTTACCATGATGACATAATTCAGAGTCATGATGGGTTAGGAAAAACTTGAGGAAGAAAAAAATCTTAATCCATATAGCTGGAAAACATTGTCAAAACCAGTTAGGCAGCGAAGTAGGTCACCCATGTGTAAATGCCTAACACTAGCCCTCTGCAGAGAAGGAATCCTGGTGTCTAAGAGTTCTGCTGGTGATGACTGGGACAGCTGGTAGCTACAAAGGCGTATCACTAAGCAGAAGGAGAGAATTAACTTTGAAGGCAAGAAAGAAAGATCACATGGTTGAAAGAAAAGTCTACATCTGTGCAGGAGAAGAGACCACCTCAAAATCCTTCTTCAAAAATAAAAGGAAAATTTCCATTAATTGTCCAAAACATTTTGGTTGGTTTTGTTTGTTTGTTCAGGTGCCCACTGCTATTGTGAGAAACAGAAAGGAGTGCAAATGTGGGAGGTAGTAATGCAAGAGGGAGCATCACTGCCATATGTGTCTGTATACTCAGAACTTTCCTTTCAGATTTATAGTAGAATGTGGTATAATAATTCAAGGCAGCCAGAATTAAAGCCTTTTTATTCATTTGCAATAAAGGTAGCCTGAAAACAGATGGTATAAAAGGTGCTTATCTTACCTCAGCTATTTGCACGTTGTCCTGGGTTAACAGAACACACTCCCACATAGATAGGAGGGAAAGTAAAAGACAACCTCTGGGTTGAGATAATATGAGTTTTACTGGATAATACAATGCACATTTACCTTAGCCTATTTGCAGAAAACACACAGCCAAGTGCAGAAGCTAGTGATAAAACAGTTCCCCCCACCCAAGCATGCAGAAGCCAGCCCAGCAGGAAAGACCAGCACCCCAAAACCCAGAAACTGGAAGCAGCAGCATAGAGCCTATCATGTTACAATTGGATTTTCAAGCCCCGTGATTCTTTGCTCCAGCCAGCACTTCCATTTTGAAGCTGGCATGACAGCAGCATGGTATTGAATATCAGCAGCACATTCAACTCAACCCATGACTCTCATTCACTAGATTATGCATAGAGTTGCATTAGCTAAAGTTGTAGTTGAGTATCATTTCTGATCTCCTTTTTTCATCATTTAGATATTTATTTTGTACCGGAGCTTTGTGTGCTTTGTTTCAAGTCAAGAGTTACTGGGAAACTTAAACAAAATCATCATTTTTTTACTTACATAGCAGAAAGAAAAGTACATTTTCCATTAGATGCCAGTTGAAAAAAACAATCATAATGCAAGAGATGAAACTTGGGTTAGTGGGGCCATTAAGGGAAGGAAAACAAGTCTGACAAAAGTCAAATTATTATTTTGATACTGCCAATATTTAAAACAGAAATATAATTGATGCAGTAAAAGACACTACTTACCCTAGCTAATTGAGATCTAATATTATTTATAGTGCTATATGAATAGCAAGCTGCTGTAGTACTGATTACTTTCATCACAAACTTACCTTCCACCTTTACCACCTTAATCCACCTTAAAGGATTATTTGGTTCTAACTATTAATGAATGTTCCTGTTGCGAATGCTGTGCTGTTTTGTAGGTGGTCGGTCTAGGCTCCCATGTTTCTCCTACACAAGTAGGGGCCTGAAAAGGTGACTATTTAGAAGATTAAGCAGATAGGAAGAGGTGACAGCTCCATCAGTCATATGTAAACTCTAGAACTTGTGATCACATGTATGTAAAATATGTCAGACAACAAACCTTGACAGTCCACTAGGAATATAACTGACAACTAGCTTGATTTTTTTAAACAAATATATTTCTTTTTCTTATATCCATAAAATGAAACATGTAAAAGAAGATGTTCTTTGGGGGTTGCATCAAAACTGTAAGTGTGTCTATTGGCTCTGAAGGAAGCAGTAGAAGAAACACCTTTTCTCTCACAACTGATTGTGGTGAAGTCACTGACTGACAGAATGTCACAATACAACTGGAAGCTATTGCAGAAAGTCCTGTTTTTGTAGTTTATGATACTCTGTTGGGGAAAAGAACAACAAATGCTTGGAAAACTTCCCTAATTCAGAAGTAACTTGTAAGCATTTTTTTTCCTTCTGTGGAACCCATACAGCAATACTTGTCTGTTGCCTGTAAACAAAACAAAAGTATATTGTCTCTGCCTAAGAAGTAGATGACGCTTAGGGACATCTTTGTTTTGGATAAAAATAAATGACACAGATATAGGATATTTACCATTATTTATTATAAACTGATTTCACTGCCCTGAAAAGTAACACAAAAAAGACAATGCAAAGTTCTTTGCTGTGAGAATCTAAGCTAGAAATACTTTTTCTGCTGTTTTCAGCTTTTTCAACTTACAGTTGGTTTGCAGTTGCCTTTATATTTCCCAAATTGAAATATTACTCTTTCCAAAATAACCCCAAATTCTCTCTATTCTTTCCCTTTAAAAAGGAGGGTAAAAAAAATCAGCCTGAGGCAACACCTAGGACCCACTACTTCTTCCAAGTAGTTAAAGCTTGGCAAACCTATAAACAATGGAAAACAAACAAACAAAGATTAGTTGGATGTTTGCCTCAGCCTGAATGTTCTGGACACACAGACACAAAAAAACCAAACAACTCAAAACAGGGCCAGGAAGGTTTCAGCTGGTTTTCAGACTGAAGTTTGAAGGAAATACATTATTTTAAATTTATGTAAAAACTTAGGTTTTAAAATGAAATCTCAGTCCTCTGGAGCCAGGTTTTAATAATCAATATAGGTGCTGCCCCAGTGTTGAGTGTTTCTTTGCCTTTTTTCTGTGCCTGGGTCTTGGTCCTTAGCCCCAGGGCTTAAGAAGACAATGCTTCTCATTATCCTATCCAAGCAAAATTATGACTGTTTAAAGAATTACAGTTTCTCATGTATAATAGAAACTTCAGTAAATTCCCTCAAGTTCCTGCTTCTACAATTAATGCAGCAGTGGGCTAATTGAAGTTGCTAGCTCTGGCTCGTGGTTGCATCTGCATTCTGGGCACCCACAGCTCCTGCAGGGAGAATGTCTCTTGTGTCTCTTCATCATTGCTTCTGCTGAGGTCCAGAGGAGGCACATATCTCACTGAATGTAAGGACAAGGAGCAAGGTTACTGCAGGTAGTAAGGGGATAGGGACAAACAGGAGAAAAAAAAGATCTGTGAGGTATAGAAGATGATAGTTGGATGGCACAGACGAGTTTCATCCTCAGTGAAAGAAGTGTCTGTAAGGCCAGCCTTGGGCCTCAGGCTTGTGATAAATGGTGTTGTAGCTGTACTTTCTTGGGTTAGCGCTATCAGCCCTTTCTTTATAGCTTAGCTACATCCTAACATGTTTTGTAGTATAAGGACCCTGCCCAATTTAATATAAAGTTAATAACTTCCCACAGCACAACTCCAATATGAGATCATATTTCATCTAGTTGAGCATTTGATCAGGGTTGCTGACTTCAATGTATTGAGGCTGTATGTGCTCTGTTCAGTGTCCACTGGCATTAACCTAGCAATTAACAGTAGTATTTACAGTAGTTAAGTACCAGGAAGGGAGACTTAGTATTTATAAACCAGAAGAGCTAAGTAACACAGTGTTCTGTGCTTTGTTTCACATAGGAAAGAAAACTGTACACTCTATTGCAGATATAAAGTACCTGTGTAAATTTGAGTGCTGTTTTATGTCTGCCATGTATATGACTGGCACCGTGCAATTAGTGTTTTATTAAACTATTATAGTCTAGTTCTTCAGAAAAGATATTAATCCAGACTTCTAGGTGTCAAATATGGGATTTATATTCAATATCGACACACCTAGGATAAAATTCAGAGTAGGTATGTTACCTTAATTTTTTTATATACTGCTGCAGGTGCATCTTTGCTACAGCAAAGATAAGGTTGCATTAAATAACAAAGCAGCTTAAAAATTAACACGAGTTTTCTCTGAAATTAGCGAGATTTTTGCTACGAGTGTTCACAATTTAGCTTTTAGGCACTTTGATTTTTCTATACACTTTTTGTTTAGCTGTGTTACAGATTTAACTGGCAGTCTTCAAAATTACAGTCTGCCAGAAATTCAGATGCCGTGGTTGCATTTCACATACCTGAGATAATATTAAAACAAAACAACCCGCCCCCCCAAACCTCTGTGATTACCTTCAAAATTCAGTTAAAGCTTATTGTGAAAAGATCTGACCTGACATATTGGTTGGAAGGGTGGAAAAATATGCGTTTGAAACAATTTTTCAGCTTTTGTTTTTCATAACTGAGTTTTATATATACCAAGAGATGCACTTTATATGTTGTGAGCATAACTGTTATGGTCTCTGCTTATAAACTTGATGATGTTTGCACTCTTAAGGATGATGGACTGTTCATTCATAAACTTGATGTGTCCTACACAGAAAAGTATTAGCTATGTGCAGTTATGTTAATTTTACTTTCCAGATTGGAAAGAATTTATGGGAAACTCCATTAACAAAGTGGTTTTGTGTAGCCACTGACATAGTGAGTTTCACGTGCAGCTGCTGATGAATGAAATATTTCAGATCTCTACAGACCTGCTGCCTTTACCAAGTCCATTCTACAACTTAAAAAATGACAGATTCCTTGTGAAAGGGTCTAAATGCTGTCCTGGGTTAATACAGCTAGCTCTTGCAAGCCCCTCACCCCCCCACACAGACAAGAGAAAAAGAGAAAAAACCAAAACCCTCTAGGTTGAGATAAAGAGTTTCACTGGAAATGAGATAATACAATGCACAATTACCTTACCCTATTTGCAGAAAAGTCCAGGAGTTCCCTCTGAAGGACTGTGCATTGTCACATGTTCTTTTACTAAGGTAAGGTCCAGGCTTTGTACATGGAGTAAACCCACAAGCTGCACAGCTAGTGCACTAGTGTGCTGAGACATGTTCTTTTACTAAGGTAAGGTCCAGGCTTTGTACATGGAGTAAACCCACAAGCTGCACAGCTAGTGCACTAGTGTGCTGAGACATGTTCTTTTACTAAGGTAAGGTCCAGGAAGAGTGGGCAGGCTGACATGCTAGCACCAAACTGATTGTATGATGTTATTCTTCCCACAAGGTTTCAGATTTGTGTCCAGATGTGTGCTTTCCCCACAGGTGCTTGTGGCATCCTGCCTGCACAAACTGCTAAAGATGCTAAGCCTGGGGAACCTACAGCAGGAATACTTAAGGGATCTCCTCGCTGTAGCAGAAAACTCCTGCCTGACACCCAACATGCTATTTTAGTAGCTCCATTCTGGCAGAACTACCCCTGTGGCACTTGACACCACTGGCCTACCACTGGCATGCAGTAGTGATCATGATGAGATGGGCAGGGGCATTCTCAGCATAAGGTCACCAGCCTTGCCTGTTCCCTGGAATAGCTTGTGGAGTTGAAACTTCAGGCCCCTACAAAGTGTACCCTACAAAAAAGGAGTGCTGGCCCACATAGCAATTAGCCTACTTAGTGAGGCCACAGAATATGCTTGAGGGCCACAAAACAGTGTGGATAGCCAGGGTACACAGTCTGAAATACATATTAGAGGATGGTAATGTACACAGAGCTGGTTTGTTGTATACTGGAAAGAAAGAAACTCTTTTTATTCTGGTTTCATAGGGCTGAGTGGGCTGCCTCTTGATTAGACCCTTGCTTCATCTCTTGTAATAGTTTTTTAACTCCTAGTAATGATTGGCCACCTCACAATTTGACAGACCCATCTTGGGCAGAGCTCAAATAAAAGAGGTTCAAAAAAGTTCAGTGAAAACTGGAGTCTACATCAAAGATCGATCCTGGTTAATTAGTTAACTCTTTCTTTGGGGAAAGCTGAACCAGAAGGTGAACTGTTAATGCTTCTGCTTGGTTGCCTGTCTGGACAACCTGCACATGTGTAACTCCATGTAACTGTTGCTCACAAGAGTGCAGTGTCACATGCTGGAGTTTTGGGGTAGTTCAGTTTGAACCACAAAAGGCATCTGAAAACCTGAAATAATATATTAGACTGGGAGGAGATAAGAGGATCTGGTAGGAAAAGGGAGACAATCAAGCATTCTCGCTTCTCCTGCTTGAAGAATGATTTCTTAGTATGGTGAAATACTGTACATGGCAAGTTTAGAGAAATGCAACTTCAAACTCACCACAATTTCCTAGCTAGCAGGAGGTTTCATGGTCATGTAACAGAACATAGTTCTAAGAACTTTCTTGAATAGATTTGGGAAGTCAGGATAATGGAAATGTCGTGTGTTGGAACTTTGTAGACAATATCCCTCCAGAGGGAGGACAAGCAGCTTTCTCCTGACATCAAGAACAAAGTTTTCATTTTAGCTAGTAAAGACATATATTCTGCTGCACAGCTGCAGAGTAAGGAACATGTATCACTGGATAAGCTTCAAAAGAAGTTGCCAATGAAGGACCTAATTTTAACAGGACTGAGGACAGTCTTTGACTTTTCCAGGACTTTCTACAGAGAAACAAGAGCTTTACATTGAAAAGGTGTAGGTAAATTCAACTTAGCCAAGTTACAATCTGCAGAGCCAAATACAATTTTTTAGAGACATGCATTGTGTTGTACTAGTCCCTTTGGATGTGAGTGAAATTTTTCTATTAAGTTAGCATAGTGTCTTTTTCATCTTTTCAAACAAAGGGACAATCAGAACCCTTTAAAAGTAGGAAACTGAGGTTTTAGAGAAGCTCCCATATGGGTAATACTTGACATTGTAGCACTTGATTTGCAAGAGTTTTATTAAAGAACCACAGTTCGTCAGGATTCCTGGTTGAACAGAAAACTGTTCCTCACTCCAACAAATGTATTTAGCATGGAAAGTGGTTTCAGGAGGACTTGTGTGATACAACTTTAAAGTATACATGTCCCCTAAATAAGTAACATAGCCTTTCCCAGAGGCTTCCTCCCCAAAAAACTCCATTGTTTTGGGAAGGACTTTTAAACTGGAATAACGAATTTGTCACACTTAGGAGTGTGATCGTCAGCCTGCCCCTTTATAGAGTGAGAACACCAAGGAATATCTGACTGCCATTCAAGAGAGTATCAGAGAAAACTCAAAGAGCTGCACATGGTTTTTTTGTAACAAGCCTCATCCAGCAGTAGCAATTCCAGGACCTTCTGGTCCAGAGGCGTGCCAACCTACACAATATGCAGTACTGGCTGTCAATCCAAACCTTGCACTATCAAAGCTGGGCTCTGATGATGACTCAAAAGCATATCTATCTACATTCAAATAGGTTACCATGGCAACCCCTCTGGCCTAAAAAGAGATGGACCACATTAGTTACTTAGCAGCACCTTTTTGACAGGCGAAACACAAGCTGCTCACTCCAGACGATGGTTTGATTTAGAATTAAGTCTGTCTGAGAGCTGCCCTGGCATTCTCTGAAGTGTTAATGTTGTAACCCATAGAGAACTTCTTTTTGGGAATTAACTTCAGATTGCGGCCTAGTACCAAAGGGATTGAGATAAATCTTTTTTTCTATATTATGAAGGAACCCTTTCTGAAGATTTTCTAAGCTGGGTCTGCTGGCCTAAGTAGGCCACTCTTGCAGTAGACATGCAGGATGCCAAGGATTATTTGAATTGCTACTGGCACAACACAGCATCTAGACTGAAACTTCTGTAAGTCCTGGAAAGGCCAGAGTGCCCATGACTGGTGCAAAGGAAGCCTGAAGTTCAGATACTGCAAAAGAAAAGCCGCACGGCTACAACAGTGCTTTAGGGTTTGGGTCACAGAATGAAGACTTCCAGAACATGCAGTGGAGACAAACAGACCATTCTACTCAATCTAAGAAGGCTGAAAAGGAACATATTTCCCATAATTGCACTCTGCTATCAGACAGCTATGTGACTAAAACAACAAAATGATTACCTAAAGTTTGAAGCAGGAAAAGATAGATCCAAGCTGAGAAGATGCTGAGCAACTTCCAGGAAGAATTTAGCCTTTCAGTTAGGGAAACGTCTTCACCCCCAGCATATTAGAGATGGTCTTACTGATACAACAGGTTCTCAGAAGACCACAAAGTGCTTTAATTCTATGACTGGCTGTGTCAAAGAACTAAAAAGCTACTTTACAATACTGGCTATGTGAGTAGACATTCCTAACTCTAGGATTATGAAGTCCTGGTAATCTTCCACAGGAAGTGGGGAAGGTTCTGAAATTACCTGTTGCTTCCAACATCTGGGAACCCAGCTAAGTAAATCTGACATAATAATGAGACTTGTATACTATACCTGTAATCAAAGGCAAATACATAAACCAACAGAATAATAAGCAGAACTAGACACAGCAGATGTAAGAAGTACCACATTAAGCACCCCAGTAGTCCCTCCCCTCACTACCATAAATTTTGAAGACAGTTATAAAACAAGCAGACAAATAATAAATAATTATAAACAATAAACAATATAAATAAAAATATAAATAATAATAAACAAACAAATAATTCCTTCCTAATCTCTACTGGGTAGAAGCATCAGAGTAATGTTACATAATTTTCAGCTTTCCCTTCTGATTTATTATCTCCTTAATCTATTTTTTTTTGGATAAAAGAGTAAATAGGAACACATAAATATTTATTTCTAACTTTATATTCATCTGCCATGCTGCATCCTATTGTTCTTCACTTAGATGACAAAGTGTGTGTGTTTTTGCCCACTAATATCAGTAATAATAATAATAGCCATCAGTCTGGGAAATTGTTGTTTCTACAGTGTACTTTCTGTGATAGTTCTACAACTTAAGGAACTCTTGAATTCTTTAAGTTCCAATTACAACCATTTCTGCACAGGTCCTATGCCTACTTTGTTAATAGCATAGATATAAATGCACAGTATACCACAGAGGGAAACAGGAAGGATTATTTATCTCATCATAATCATAGTGAAAGACAAGAGAGGCAGAATAGTCAACCAAGGGTGACTGTAAGGTAAATTTCTGTCCCACTAAAATACTGTAATTTAATGTTTTTAAAGTATCTACTGAACTAAGGAAAATTTATGCTGTTGATGTTCTGTTTACCCAGAGCAGCGCATCCAGGACAAGATGTATGCAGGTGAAGACGTTTATTATGTTACACAGCAAAGTTATATAGTCTATCAGAAGGCACATGTGTCACATCTCAATTGGTCATTTTCCACTGTAATTAAAATAGGTTAAAATAACAAAACAATATTTTAACACATCCAACCAAATTCTGCCCAGTTTCTCTCCTTGGGTTACAAGGTGTTTATATTCCCCTCAAAGACAAAACATAGCTTTCTCTAATTTGAGTAAAGGCAAATCTTCCCTATAGTCTTCCAAAGCTACCCGAAACAACCTCTTCCCACCATTTTATTTCTCTAGACTGTTGTATATTATTGTCTTAGATATTATGTTTCCATACTGTACTCTTCCCTCCTCATTTTTAGTGTATTTCCCCCGCTATTTTTTCCCAAGTTCCCTACTTACTGTTGTTTTGGCCCCAAATAGTCAGTTTTCTGAGGGGTTATGTCTCAGGAAAAGTATTTCTTAGGAGCCTGTCTACTATTCATAAAGAATGTATGCAAACCCCTATTTTCAAGTGTGACACTAAAATACAGTTAACCTACAGTCAACCTGATCTAGTTGACGATGTCCCTGCTGTGGGGAGGTCAGACTAGATGGCCTATGGAGGTCCCTTCCAGCCTAGACCATTCTATCATTCTATGATTCTACTCCATGTGTATTTTGATGAAGAGTTAAAAAAAAAGACTCAACCTTGTCCTGTCTTGACAGTCCCTTCCTAAAGAAGAAGAACATTATTATGTTGAACAAAGTAGAAGAAATTAGCAAGAATTTGGATGCTCTTTTTCCAGGTCACAAACTATTTCTTATAGCTTCATTTTCAGTCTCTATTATCTCAGCTGCTTCTCTCCAAATATGATCTCTTACAAGACAATGTCTCTTGCTGTCACATTTTTGTCCTGTTGTATGGAATTCACTAGTTAAAGTGTACCTCTGTCTTCTACCCCTTAGTCCCACCCCACATCTATGCAATACTGACTTTTTGTTTACTCCAGTGAAATAATTTAAGGGACACATTAAATGATGGATCAGGAAGATCACCTGATTTGAAAATCAACCCAAAACTTCTGTGGATGCAGCAAGATTCTGCCCGAGTCCCAGTTTGAAAGACCCAAGTGCTAGACTCAACCTTTACCCTAAACTTATCTGCGACACAGGACTCCTAGCTCCAGCACTAAGACAAAGCTCTGTCCTGCTTTCACCCTGTGTGGTAGGTTTGCAGGTGAGGCAGGATTCTGGTACAGTCCCAGCCTGGAATGTGGTCAGAGCCCTAACCCTAGCCATAAGCCTACTGGCAGCAGAGGACCTAAGTCCTCCTCCTTGCAAATACAGACAAGTGAGCCTACCCTTCTGCTGACTCTAACCCCAGATTCTGCAGCTGGAGCAGGATTATGGTTGAACTGCAGTTTGCAGTGTCTTAATTTCTTAATATTAATGATTACCAACTTCAACACTTTAGCTGTTAAGGATCTAATCAGAAAATGCTACAGACCATCTGTAGTGTGTATACAGGCTTTTAATGACATGGATATGTAAGAGAACACTGTTGTACAGAGAACTATACAGGGTATTCATTATCAAGATAATATTAACAATACAAAAATATTTAGGTTTTGCTGAAAAGGAAAATAAAATAATAATAAAAAAGAGCCATCACCTTTTTAAGAACATTTTATCTTAGTCCAAGTGGCCACATACAACTGTTGCCCCAGTTTGGGTATAGGCAGCAAAATAAAAGTAGAAGGCAACTGAGCAAGCACACAGACTCACGAAAACCCTTTAATACTTTTAAGCATCAGCAAAAGATATTAAAAAAAAAAGGCAACCAAACCCAAACAAGTTACTTTTACATAGTAAATGGTGTGACAACTTCTTTGAGGGTTGTAATTACCTACATTGAACAACAGAGAAATTATTCCACCATGGCATGCGAGTATTCACACAGGATGGCAAAGAGATTTCACCAAGTTTTACAAAATCCTCATGGGAAGAGCTGCCTTTCCTTACTGGTGAATTGGGCAGAGCATATGCAAGGCAGCCAATGCTTTTCTGTATGCTCTGAATTTCCAGTACAATACACTGTGCAGTCATGTACTCTAAACCAAAATATGATGACACTAACTTGGAAGTCTCTGGCTAGAAGCAGATGATCCTGTAGGGCTTTGTTACACTGTGTGCATGTTACCTTTCTTCATCCTGGGAACTGCATTCTGGTCATCTCAAAGGCAAAGAGGTAAGTGTCAAAAGTAGTCCCAAGTGACCTCTTAAATCTTTCTAGGATTGAGGGAAATGAGAAAAGTAATTTAAATCTTGGTGCTCCTAGACACTTAGTACACCTTTAAGGGGCATCTGCATGGATGAGTTAATCTAACCTAACCATGTTGTTACTCATGAGGTGGTCCCACAATTCTCCTGCATGCTCCTGCAGTCTTCTATGCATCAGTATTTCTCCTAGCCATACAGAGAACATTTTTAGAAGGGTGTTTTGGTTAGTTTGATTGTGCTGGCATTCCTGCTGATGCAGAAAAAGAGGCAGAGGGACTCCATGGCTGAAGGTGAAGGCAGTCTGCACTGTTATTTTCAGCTGCAACAAAATTTTAGCTTGGTCGAACTGTGTATGATACTGCATTTGTAAATTAGTGCTTAGATTATGTGGAAGACCTACGTCTTTGGCTATTGATGCACCTGTCTCTCTCTCCTTAGCTGCTTATTTCCACCTTTTAAGCTAAGAAAAATTAAAATAAGAAGCAAATGGAGTGAGTGTTAGTAATATGTCCTAATTTCTTCAAGGAGGCTGGCTGTTAAGTAAAATGACTTGAAGTATCAAAGTATTAAATAAAGGCCATATTCTACTTTTTCATCTTTGTGGGCACTGCAGAAAATACTGACAAATCCCCATCACGTATTGAGGCTAGCTGCACTGACACTGTAAGTTTGCTCCTCAATTACGGGTGGATAGGAGCATTCAACAACTCCAGGCTCCCTTCACAGAGCATACCCACACCACACCTGCCAGATAAGGCAACTCCTTAGTGGTTCCCCCCCCCGGCACATATTTTTCAGAAAGGGGAATGGGGGCATCCCTGCCCGTCCGAGGCCCCCAGACACCACCCATTCCTCCTGCATGGGAGGGAAGCCTCCCACAACTCCGCAGGCCTCCTGCGGCCTCCTCGAACGGCGGGCAACACTGGAAGCCCGGCCTGCTTGGCCTCGACTTCCTTCGGGCGGCCGGGGGGCCTGCTGTCCCCAGCCGCCGCGGTACCGGCGCCCTCTGCGGGCTGGAGATGGCGGCGCCGCAGCCCTCTCCCGGGCCGCCCCTCCCAGGCGCCCACCGTGTGGTAGTGGTAGGGGTAGAGGTAAGGGCAAAGGCAGCCCCCCAACTCAGCGCCGTTACCGGCCTCGAGCCCCGCCCAGCCCCGGCGTCTCCACCTCCCCCCGGTGCTATTCCAGCCTGCAGCGACGCGAATACCGTCACAGCCCGGAGGGCTGGGGGAAAGGGGGCAGCGGTTGCCACGGCGACCAGGGCCCGCCCCTCACCCGTAGCTCAGTGTCCCGCCCCCCCACGTCAGCGCCGTCTCCCGCCCGGCCGGGGTGGGGCAGCCAGGCGGCATGATTGACAGCTGCCATAGCAACAGGCTCGCCCCGCCGCCATTTTGTCAGTTACCTTTTTTTTAATTTTTTTAAAAAAACCCTCTTCCCGCCTGAATCGTTGCTTTTTTTCCCTCCCCTGCCCTCCTCCTTCCCACCTCCACCCCGAAAGACGCTATCGCACAAGAAAACGAAAGAACATCCTCCAAAAACTGTCCCCCGAGGGTCCGGCGGGGACACGCGAGAAGTTCGTCCCGCGCGGGCGGGCGCGGACGAGGACAGGCTCGAGGCGGCGGCAGCAACAGCAGCGGTGCGGCGCGGGAGGGGAGCCGGGCGGCGCGGCGCAGCGCCCTGGCGAAGCCGGTTCGCGAGGGAGGGGGAAGGAGGAGCGGGCGGAGAGGTAGGGAGGGGGAGGAGGTAGAGGCTTGCAGGCGGGGGAGGGAAGGAGGGAGGGAGCGAGGAGTTCCCGGGGGCTCGGTACGGCGCTGCGCTTCTCCCCCACCCCCTCCTCCTCCTCCTCCTCCCCCGCCCGCTCGCGCCCGCCTGCCCGCCCGCCCGCCGCTGTCCCCGCGCTGCCTGGCCGGGGCTCAGGCCGCCGCCGCCGCCGCCGCGCTGAGCTGAGGTGAGGCTGGGCCCTGCCGTTGCCGCCGCCGGGCGCTGCGCAGGTTTGGAACGCGCGCCATTTTGTGAGCGATAGAAAATCCAGCCCGGCCAGGAAGCGCCGCGGATCCGCCCGCCGGGCCGGGCCCCCCTCTTCGCCGCCCAGAGAGGAAGGCGCGCAGCGGACAGACCCCGCGGCCGGCACCCCCGGCGCCCCGAGCGGAACCGCCACCGCCGCCAGCCGTGCGGGCCCGAGCGCGGCGGGGCGGCCGGACTGCGGAGCGCACAAGAGGAGGCGCTGCCGCGCCGGGGCCCTGGCCGAGGCTGGGGGAAGCGCTCGCTCCTCGCCCTGCCAGCGCCCGCCGCTCGAGGGAAGAGGCCTCAACCGGGAGAAGCCCGGCCGGAGCGCAGGGCCCGCCGCCCCCCACACGGGTAAGTGAGACGCCGCAGCCGGTGGCGGGGAGCTGCGCAGCGGGACGAGCTGGTGCCACCTCCCGGCCCGGCGCGGTCGAGAGGGGCGCAGCGCAGGGGGCAGCTCCGCTGCCATCTTAGAGAGAGGAGATGGGGAGAACGCAGGGGCCCGCCGAGCCCAGGGCCGGAGCCGGCAAGGCCAGGACCCGTACCGGGCTTTGGACCTGGCCTTCTTCCCCGCCTTCGCTACCGCCGCCCCCTTCTGGGGCAGGCCGGGCATGGCCGGGGGCAGCGGCGGCAGTCGCGGCCTCTGCGGCCCTTTTTCCTTCGGCGTCCGGGAGAGGCTGTCGCTGCCGGGTTGAGAAGCAGAGCGGCGAGGAGGGCCGCGGGACCGGCGATGGAGGAAAAGAGCTCGCCTCGATTCTTTTGCTCTTATGCGCAACGCCCTGCGGTGGGCGGGTGCGAGATCTCGCCCGGGTCTGGGAGCAGAGAGAGGGAGGCGAGGAGGGCATCAGGAGTTGAACCGTCAGCTGAGCAGGCACCTGTTGTGGTGGAAGCTTTAGGTGCCCCTGCCAGTACCCGTGTAAGGGACTTATGTGGAAGGTAGATGGAGAAGTTGGAGGCCGATGTAGAAAGAGTACTTATGTGAGATGACTGTCATCTGGGCGGGGGTGGGGTAGGGAAGAGGAGGGAGAAGCAGTTGGTAATAAGCACAGGGACACACAGGCACTTCTATGTTATAATAGCTGGCCGCAGTCTTTTAGGAATTTAGCTTTGTGTTGCTGAAGAAATTGAAGACCTCATCTGATACACAGGGTGCTTCTTTTGAGTGGCATTCCGTCCAGCCGCCACAAAATCAGAAAACACAATTAAAAGTACAGTAATTTGAAATTTCGAAATTGGTGCATTTTTGAATCTCAGTCAGCTTTGAAGTTTTCGGTTTAGTCTGTCCAAAGACTGTGTAGGGGTTCTTTGATCATGTGTCTAGATTGCTGCTGTTACTTAGTTCTCCTATTACTCCACAGTCATCGGGGGAAATACACATTCATTGTTCTTTAAAATTAACAAAGACAGAATATCTGAGTACAAAATAAATCAACAAGCTTGTTTTTGACAGCCTAGTGTTTTAATTCGAATGAGGGTCTGCTGTTGACTTTTGCTAGCAGGTATACATAGTCACACATACATGGATCTAGTATCATAGGGGGTCTAGATAAGTGGAAGTTAACAGCTTACTTTATTGGTTGGCATTTTATTCTCCTTTCCTTAAGAAAATGTGTGTGAAGCTGAAGAATACAGCTGTGGTAATAAACAAGTAAGCACTTTGTTTTAGTAGTATTTAATTATCTGTCTTTAACCAGGTAGAATCTAACTTACCTCAGTGGAATAGTTTGTAGCCATAAAAAGTTTTGGTAAACTCGTTTATCTTTTTTTTTCCCCACACTTTCCTTGTCCCAACATCTATAGGTTGGATATTTTTGGATTATTAATTATATTTTATAGAATTAGAATAACAATAGTGAAAATAACTGAGTATGAGCTAGTATTTGTTAACTATTATCTATGTATATTTGGTGAAGTTGGTGTGTGTCTATATATAGACCACTCTTAGTAGGCTATACTTCATGTTTTTGGCTTCTATGAATTATTTAGAACTGGAGTGGTTTTTTTATTTGCAGTCTGAAGTAGAATGTGTGAAGTGTTGAAATTACATTTTCCACTCTGAATT
Organism: Picus viridis; assembly: GCA_033816785.1. Lineage (NCBI taxonomy): Eukaryota > Metazoa > Chordata > Aves > Piciformes > Picidae > Picus > Picus viridis. Next base: position 15,067,144 of record CM066570.1, read on the forward strand.
AAAAATTCTGTCAAAGTTTATGAAGCTTCGTGTTTATGTTTGTTAAATATTGAGTAAAGCAAGTGTTTCATGTTCAAAATTGAATAAAGAGTATGGTCTTCCTTAATCAAGAAGAGAGGGCATATGAGAATAGTTTAATGTTCTTTCCAGGCAAATAGGTAAGAAAGACAGTTTGTTCCTGAATCAATCCTTGGGTGGATTTAGAACTTGTCATTGGAATCCCCTCCCCCTCTTTGGACAGTGACGGAGAAGCTGCAACAAGGATAATTTTACCTAATAGCAGCCAAGAGTTCTCTATTTCAGTGTCAATTTATGGGTAGTATTGTCTTACTTGTGTAAAATAATGAGGTAGTCATCAGAAATTTATCAATTTTTAAAGTATGTCGGTTTTGTGTAGACTGGGAGTTGACCTGTGGTGATGATAAATGACTTCTAACAAACTGGTTGATAGCTTAAACGGTGGAAAAATATTACTGATATCTAGTAAAAACTGTGCCTTGACTAAGCTTTGAAAGTACATGAAAAGGACATACTTGCTAACATGTATGCACATTTTAAAGTCTTAATTCTGATAGGGCCTTGAAAAGAAGCCTGGGTTAACCGTATTGTTAGATTTTGCCTCAATTGACATATCGTGATATTTTTTGTTGTTTTAGTTCAAATTAGTCAACACCTTAACATAAAGTAGAAAAGTCCCTTTTGGTTCAGTTCAAACATGTTTGAAACTGTACCACCTGGTCATAGGGTAGTATGCGAAAAGACTAGTTAAATGTGTGAAAAACTGTACTTTTATTTGCTGTGATAGCATTTTACAGTTTCATTTGAACTGAAATGGGTGATGATTTGAAGACTAAAACATATTCTTACCAAAGAAGCAATTTTGGTTATACAGTTAGATTCTCTTTTCATCATTCCCCTTAATATCTCTTTATTTCAGTACCCCTGGCTAGGGGCCTATAGGTTGAGAGTTGTTAGAGCTTGTGTTTTTGAGTAAGAATTGAAGACTGATACATGTTTAGTCTTTCCGTGGTAAATTTTAATGCCATTTGGAGAACTATTCTCCAAAGTAAAGTAAGAAACTTCCTGATATCTTTGTTTTATGGGAGCATGGTGGACTTGTATAACTTCTGAAATCCTTTTGTAAACAGATCTGTTGTTGTAGAGAAGGGTTATTTACAGAGAACTGCTGCTTTTGTCTTTATAACCTAGTACAGTAGATTATTTGTTAAATTTACATTTTCATCTCTGTTTTACTAAGAGTTTGATAAGAAACATTTTTAGAAAAAAATGTGTATTGCAGCCTTTTGGATTGTCAGACTTAAGAAGTGCAAGACTTGATACCTTTATGCAGTGAGACTTCCTTTTTGTTTTAAGACTGTTTGAAATAATACAATATTTCTGACCAAACATGCCTTTTCTTGTAAGGTTATGAGTGGCAAAAAAAGTAAACAAGGCATTCTGAGAAGGGGAATACTCTCCTTTTCCTTCCTCATCTCCATGGGACCTTCAAGAGGACAGTTATGGAAACTGTAATCTATTGATGGTGTAATAATAGTGAAGAAACTTTTGATAATTAGAAGCAATTATTACTTACAGAAAGACATTTTCTATATGTACAGCTATCTAGTCCTTTCTCTTTGAGGTGACACAATATACCAATGGATTTGTAGTGACCTGATCATTAGTTGCATGTTGCAATTGCTGTAACAGTTTGTAACTGGTATCTATTGATTGTCTTTTTCTCTTTTGGGGAAGGAAGGTAAAATTATGTTTGATTCTGTGTTATCAAAGCATGACTGAAAAAATAACTGGTTTTATCAGTATAAATGTATTTCATTACTTTAGAATAGGTCTCTAGTTCATGCTTACCTTACCTTTATTTGAAATCTAGCTTCCATTTTCCCCAATACTCATATGTATGAGTCTTGTCCAGTATCTGTGGGTGCTAAATTATAGCTTACTTATCTGAAAACACAGATCAAAGAAGGGGCTCATCTTGACTTAGTGAGGAGACAAGCTGAGTCTCATTGTCTTCATAATATTTACTTTTCCCTCTCTTGCTTCTCTCCCCCCATTTTTCTTTTTTTAATTCTGCTCCTCAGTCTCCAAAGGATGGATGAGTTTTTCCATATTTGAAACACTGGAGATGGGGTAGCTTAATATGAAAGGTACTGACATACCCTTTCATTCCAAAATGTTCTGTCAATATGGTTTATACGGAGATTACCCACTCAATAGGTAGGGAAACATGGAAGGTAGTCTCTGGGAAGCTCTGCTTACATCCCAAAAGTGGATACTCTGAAGCCTCTGAAGTCTAGATAGTAGCTATTTCATTTACCCTGTGTGAAGACATAATTAGTTAAATTTCAGCTCTGAATATAGCATTTTTTAAAGCAGTGAAAATGTTTCTGTAATTAAAATAAGCTAGCACTTATTTGTAAACATACTCTTCACAAAGTTTCCAGGGTCTTAGTAGCACTAAATACTTGAAAGTGAAACTGAGTAAATGAAACTGAAATTAACTCCATTAAGTGTTAGTTTTCTTCCAGCTGTGAGAAACCAAGCTTTCAATTTGTGTTACATAAAGTTTTAAAACCTTCTATTTTTATTCTCCCCCTTCCCCTCCCCCTTTTTACCCCTGAGGCAAATAAAAATAGACTGTGTTTTGAGTCAGTTAAAGAAATAGTTAATTATCTATGTGTAAAAGAGTTTCTTCTTTCTTTTTAATAGCAGTCTGGATAGTGAAATAAGAAAGGAATGGAAATGTACAAGTTGATTTTTGATGGTAGAGTTATTATTTCAAAATATAATTAAAAAAATGCAAGTGAATTTTGAGGAATTACTAAAACAAACAAAAAAATCAAACCAGCAGAGTTGAGTAGTTGGCACAGTCATATTTAAATATATTTCAATGATTAAATCAAACTTGCCAGAGAAACCTTTAAATCCTAGTGTCCTGAAAACCTAGTGGTTATTGGGTGTTGGCTTCTGGGCTTGAAACACAGTAACTAATGTTGTTTCTTCAAAATCCTATTTGCCTGTATGTTCTCAAATCTTAATTTGTGTTCCTGTGAACTATGGAAATTGCTAATAACTTACATACTTTGCCAGTGGACCTGTCACTGAGGAGCCAATTGGAGCACAGCATGTCAACTACTTTGGTAGAGGAAATAATTTTGTGTCCATGCTATCAGTTTACTGTTTAAACTGAAGGGAAAGGTAAAAAGAGGAAAAATTGTCAGGTAGGGAAGTTAATGTGGTAGTACTTACTCAGTTATCTGTTTTTCTGAACACTGTATTTCCTTACACTGGTCTCTGTCCAGTTCTAAATGGTGTGGTTTTTTTTTTTTTTCCTTTCTCCATAATTTATAAATGTATAACCATGGTTATTCTTTTTTTTTGAATACAGTTTTATCAAGACTTACACATATACCCTGTATTTCCTGTGTGATTACAGACAAATAATTTCTAAATACGCTCTTTCAAAATTCTTTAATGCTATGCCAAAAAAGGCAACATAGTGTTTTAATTTTGATGTCTTTGTTAATGTTACGAGAAGTAATTGTTGCATGAAGATCTTTGCAGTTTCCCTTTCTGTGTTACTCAGAAATACTACAAATACTGGGTCATAGTTGTGCAGTAACATAGCTGAATCTATGTTTTCCACCACAATCAGATGTTCATAAGCTTAGAATTCTGTGTTCTTGTATTTAGGGTAACTTTTCTGTCAATGTCATAGTGTACCTTCAGAAGTTGAGATTTTTATGGCAGGCCCTGTGCAGGAAAATGAGCATTACAGCGAATGCTGAATGTGTACATGACTGCATATATCTGTCTATATCTTCCCACTGAAATCAGATTTTTTTTCTGAAGTTCTGTATGAGCTAAGGTTATAAACTTAGACTACACTTTCCTCCAAAATCAGAACTGCTTCTGGGGAGAGGGCGCTGAACTGTGTGGTTAGTATTGTTTTATTTTGTATGATCCTTGTATCTCCTCAAACTTTTCCTGATGGTTTATTATTTTTAATACATACTGCATTTTACAAACTTAGCTTTTAAGTGACTTAATGTCTTCTGTGAACTATGTCTACTAGAGACAGCATCATTAATGATTCATTTATGTTGAAGGCTGAGTGGAAAGAGTATATATGATACTGCATTATAAACCATAGTTAAAGTTTGTATTGTAAGGTCATAGTTAAAATTGCTTGGTTTTATGTTGTACTACTTGGAGATCTTAGCTAGGATCTGATTTCCATTTTGTTGTGTACTGTACAACATGCGTTTAGGAAAGAACAAGACTGGCTAACCTGTACAGATTATACCTCCCACAGACACTGCCTGAAAATACTGAGCAGTCTTCCTCCCTTTCTTGAAGGGGTCAAGGAGATGGAAAACATCCTGAAGAGTAAACAAAGACAGCCCAAGTGGGAAGTTTTGAAATGCAAAATAGTCAAACCAAAGCAAGTTAGGGAAAAAGAGATACAAGGCTTTATGAAGAGTGCAATGGATTGCTGAAAAAGAGGATCGCAGGGGGGAAAGACAGGCACTAAACATCAAAGTAGCTAAACTATTATTTCACTAAGGAGCCTGAACGACTCTAAGAAACTGAGCAATGCTATAATGCTTATCACAAGTTAAAAGTCTTTTCAGCCATCAAAAAACCCATGCATAAAACCAGCATGATTAACAAAGTTTACTGAAGAGTAGACTGAAACAAGACTCAAGGCAGAAAGATGGTGGACAGGATTAAAAACAAAATTACAGGAGAGAAAAAAAAAATAAAAATCAAACAAGCACAAACTGCTGAAGAGATACATTTATGACTAATACTTTTATTTACTAACCAGAAAGGAATTATTTTCCAAATACAACTATTGTAATCCAGAGTAGCGTTCCCCTTGTACACGTACACCCTGATAGCAAGCTGCTTGATAAACTGACCTGTAACATCTGGCCTAACAAAACAAAAAGCTGGAAGTTCAGAGTCTTACCTTCAAGTGCACTCTCATGTAAGAATGCAAAAGGAAAATGTTGTCCATCACATTTTGTGTGGAGAAGGCATATCTTGCAAGGTACCTAATGTGCCCCTGACCTTTTTCCACCCAAAGGCTTAGAGAAGTGAAGGAGATGGGCAGAGAAATTCCAGTGCTTTTGTCCAATCTTACATGATTTTATTTAAAGTAAATTTGCATTATGAAAATATGTATAGATTCAGATACTAAGGAATCAGTACTCCTGTTTACTTTCCTAACAGGTGAAGAGTTATCAACAAAGTCACCATCATTGGAGGTGTTCAGGAGCAGACTTGCTAGGGTGCTTGGTGCCATGGTTTAGTTGTTTAGGTGGGTTGGATTGTTTGATAGGTTGGACGCGATGATCTTGAACGTCTTTTCCAACCTGGTCTGTTCTATTCTATTCTATTCTATTCTATTCTATTCTATTCTATTCTATTCTATTCTATTCTAAAATTTAAATAACTTGAACAAAACCATTAGGTGTATCTGAAACATGGAAATTAAATGGCATAACTGCAGTAGCTGTGGTCACTTATTTAAGAGGACAAACAAACATGGCATTTCCAAAGGAGTTAGTTGTTTGTTTTTAACATAACCATCAGATGGACGAAGTTATGTTAAGACCTGTCTTTCAAGAGGAATATTTTTTCATGTCTCCCTTCTATAGCAGTAACAAGAAAACTCAGCAACTTTACTCTGCATTTTGGCTTTTGGTATCAATAAACTATGATCACATCTTATCAAGACATCTGAAAAATACATTTTAATAACTTAAGAAATTTCAATTCATCCTTCAGTCTGTCCAAAAAGGAACAATATATATTTTGTGTGCACCTATCTATCTTAAAGCAATACAGAAGTTGCACAAAAATTTCAGCAGTGCGTACGATTGAGAAGAAATCTATGTATTGCCTTGCTTTGTGACAAAGTTTGGGAAAACAAACACACACACACCCCCATAAAATTAAAACCTTTGGGTTTCTTGGGAGGTTTTAGTCTTTAAAATGTGGACACCTTCAAAAGCATTTTTCTTAAAAGAAGGGAAGAGAAGTAAGAATAAGTGAGAAAGAATAATCAGGAGAAATAAGTGAGCAAGCAAGAGACAGCAAGTGACAGAAGAGAGGCACTTGAGAAAACAAGCACTAGAAAGGACATGGGAGAAAAACAGCATGTGTAGAAGCTTGAAAATTGTAAGAGAGAGCAGGCAGGACTGAAGAACTGGAAGACCACCGCAAGTAGAAAGACTGATAGAAAACACGTATCAGGACTAGGCAGGAGAGTTAGAGACAGAACTTGTTATGAAGTAAGACTGTGGTACTGAATTTGAAGTGCGCACGCAAGCAGGACAGCATCATAGTGGGACCATTAGAGAGGAAATAAGCATGAAAAGTTGAGGGAGTAAGGAGAAGTTTGAGGCAGAGCTGGGGCGGGGCGGACAGAGAGAATGACAGGAGAGTGATTTACTACAGGAGGGGTGGCAAAAATTCCTCAGAATGATGCTCTCCATTAAGTAACAGTACTATCAGAGCTAGTCAACCAACCCTTGCCTCTTCTAGGCACCCTGTTCCTGTCCACCCACACACCCCATTTCATTATCTTGTCAAATGTCTGAGCAGCAGCAGAGTGTACTGAGTTTGGGAACCGATCTGACTGAAAAGTAACCTGATTCTCCACCCACACACACACCCAAATGTTATATATATAAAATTATGTATTTCAGCCAATTCAATTTCCAAGTCTGATTCACTGGTTGGTCTTTCAAACAGCTGTGCCAACACAAAGCAGGTGGGAACAAGCAGCCAGAATCAAGAAAGAAGGGGAGCTGCTTAAGCAGTAATTGCCTTCAAAGAACTTCTTGTTGCACACTTTGCCTTAGAATGACTCTTTCAACATTTTCCCTCAAAGTACTTCAGTACCTCTACATCTTGCAACATGAACTTCACATCAGTTTGCTAATACTTAGGCTGTAAAAAAACCCAAACAAACAACTATATGTAACTTCATCACATAAAATACTGTTCATGTCCTAAACTGCTCACATATGAGTTGCTACTTTTCATCTTTTTGCTTCTTTTTTATTAATTATTTCAAATTTGGCATAGGCACAGTTTTGGGAGAGCAAGGTAATTTTCACTAGCCCCAGGAACATATATACAGATTTGGTTGGGTGGAAGGAGCAAATGGTTTAAGGTAGAAGAAAAAGGGGAGAGAGAAAAAAAAAACACCAACATTGCTTTTGTTTTCCCCTGAATGTATGTTCTTTGCTATGTTGCCCTTCAGCATTCTCTCAGCACTGAAATTATCTATCAGCTCATGGTCTTATCTCATGCCAGAAGATGGAATTGATCTGGATTTTTTAAAAAATAAAATAAAAAAAGAAGCCTTCTCAAATTTCCCCCAAATTTAAAAAGGTAGAGTAGCAGAAGACCAATAGTTTCAATCTTTACTCAGCACATTCTATCAGTTTGCTTCCCTTTGCTGCCACTACTACTAACCAATGTCTCAAGACTGTGAGGGGTTTGATCAGCTGAAGCTAGAACAGAGGCTACTACTGCAGAAGAGTCACATTTAAGATATTTTGTCCCTTTTCCCTCATTAAAGTAAACTGAACTTAAGCACACAAAAGTGTAGTTTATACATCTGTTGTACACTTGCACCCGTCGTTCCACACACTGTTCAGGCACAAGTGGTTGACCCATATGAGCTGAACACAGCTCTGTTAGATCAGGTAAGAAAGGTGGAAGCTTCTGTACTTACAAGATGGAGATGTTTCAATCACACAAACTCTGAAGTACCACATGCGACTGTCTCATGTGAAAATAAGTTTTGTATAAGTCACAAAAATCACACAGTGTAATCATACACTAAGAAATGTTTAAGGCAGGCTTGATAAGGAACTTTGTTTCTTTTATATATTTTTGCAATACAATATATTTTCACAGTTAAATGCTGGTTTACTCACTGAACAGATGTTTACCAAGTACATCAGGAAGACAGCACATAGAAAACAAAGCCACACAATAAATGCCAGCAATACCATAAATGACACTATGTAATGAAATTCTCTATCGTTTCTTCCCCAAAACTGAGGTATGTGTATCAAATGGAGAAAAAGATTGCAGGTAAAAAAATATTTTCTTTTTCAAGACAAGCAAGCTCTCTTTGGGGAAAAATTAGTTTGAAATCAAATTCCTCCGATCTTCTAAATAAATCCAAAGTTCCTTGAGCAGACCTCTATCAGGATATGCTGAGTCACTCTCCATCCTAAAATACTGCTGCTCTGAGTTACAAAGCACTCAGAATATAAACTCCGGTTAAATGCAACTGCAAATACACGGCATCCTGCTGTTAAGACGTAAGACACCTAAACCTTTAACCTCAGCTCCACCCATTGCATCACTGTGTAACTTTGGGCAAGTCACTTTACCTTTTGTGCTTTCATTTCCTTTGCTAAAAATCATCTTAGTAACGCGTATTTATCTCCTGTTAAGCAAAGCAAGAACTGCTATGCATATGGAAAGCAACACAGTTAAATGCTATACAAAATGCCCCAAATCTCTGAAATCTCTCTCTCCACCTCAAAAAAAACCCAGGAACGCCGTGCCTTAAGTTAGGATGCGATAAACAAGATACAAAAATATTTCTAGGGTTTGTGGGGGCTTTCACTGTACATTAGATCTGAACCACTGAAAAACATTTCTCTTCCACAAGATGCTGAAAGAATCTGTTAGCATTTGCTCGGTTCAGATACTAAAATGTTACATCTATGCACACATCTATAAGAAAGTCACAAAACAGTCTAAGTACAAGATCTGGAAAACATGCAATTATGATAAACTTGTGCCTACAAAAAAAATAAAGGGAAAAAAAGTTGTTTTCTGCATAATGAACGTTCAGACCAGCAAAACATGGGTTTGTCAGTGTCTGAGTGTTTGACTTAGTCTGGGACTTTTCATGGAAATAATGATGCTAAATGTAACTCTATAGGAGTACTCAAGATTAAAATGAGAAAGACCATGCTTATAATATATGGAATATAATGCATACGTGTAATACATAAACAAACTGGCACTGTCAAGTTGGGAGTTCACAGGTTTCAGAATATACATAATGAATAACATGTAACTTAGAAGTTTTATTCTGGGCTTACTGTGTGCTTGCTAAAAATGTGTCTTGAGCTTCTGCCTCACCTCAAACTACAGATCTCATATTGTTTTATGAAACAAAACTTTGCTTTCACATACTAAGATGAGAATTAAGATTTTATTGTTTTTAAAGCTGAAGTACTTCAGAGAAAGAGAAAGAAAGCAAAGCGTATAAAGAATCCCATATCAGAAAATACCAAGAGAAAGTTTTCCAATATGGATGCCTAAAAATTAAACTCTTTATCCCATATTCAAATTTTTTTATAGAAATAATTGCATATCTCACATTTCAAGAAAATACATATCAATGACAACTCAAAATATCAACAGAAAAGAGTGAGGCAAACAATATGACAAAACACTGTTTTAGCTATGTAGGTCTAAGATGACAATTTTGAAGTAAAAATAAAAAATAGCAATAAAGACACAGAATTGTGAATGGCATAGGTAAGGTCAATTAAGTCCTTTCTCCCATAACAAACTTTGGAAATCTACATAAAGGGCAACAAATGTAAACTAAGGCCATGGAAATAGTTTTCACACAAAAATTATTTACTGGTCTCAGTCAGAACAATGCTCCTGATTAAACAAAAAAATTCTAAATATAAAAAAAAGACATTATGGGGGGGGAGAGAGGGAGAGGGATAGAAAAAGAAAAAAGGAAGGGGAAAAAAAAAGTGTTCCAGAAGAACCAAAGCTCCTATGCTTCAGTACTAGGAAAACAGATAAGGACATGAAGCACTCCAATCTGGTGTTCTCTTTACCTTAAAATGTTAGTGCTTTTTAATAGACATTCAGAAAGCTTATTATTTTTCTTATACTATTAAATAAAAATACCACATTACACAAATAGTCTATATGCACACAGATCATGAATACAGACTGATCATAGGTCATTGATCATCTCTGATGATTCCAAATGCAAAGCACCACAGGCATATGCTGGCAGCACTTCAGAAGACCTCTTAACAATGTCAGTTTGTCACATACATGCATTCCTTTCCTTCACATACAAAAAAAAGATGAATGTATCACCACATACATTTTACATTTAACTTCCGTTAGAACAACAGCTACACTGAAACAAACACTGTAAAATATCCATTCAGTTAGAGAAGTAGCGTTTCTGTACAATGTACAGAAGAGAGAATCTCAAAGCATAATGCTTGAACCTTGTGAGCTGTATGTAGAACTTCTCTCATTTCTTGAAGAAAAAAAAAAGGGGGGTGGGGGTCCTGGTTAAGAACTTCTAGGAGAAAACCAGAATTATATACACCTGTTTTATGAAGGTGTACAATTATTTCTTTGCATTATAAGGGGAAAAAAGGAATTTTTAAAAAATATACTTCACACTTGACCAACATGTCTTCCTTGCTTTATTAACTTCTGTAAGAATTTAAACAAATATTTTAGTTCACCACAACTGTCTGGCAGATTGCAAATTAATGGAAGGGCCAATGGGTGTTACCTTCAAAACCCACATTTAGAAATTGTCTCTGATTCTAATAGTTGCCCATCAAACAGAAGCAAAGCCAATCTTAACTTTTGTTGCCATCCTGGATTTGTCTGTCTTCCCATTAACCACTAAGGTAAGGCAGCCAAGTACTTACACTCCAGAAATCTATTCCCACATGTGCGACTGGATTTATCAGGGTTTCAAAACTAAGCTCATGAAGTTTTTCAATGTCCATGCTGTGAACATGACTAGTTAATTTAACTCTATAGAGATAGGTAAGTTAATGTTCTGATGAGTAAAAAATCTGAAAGTAGACTCACATGGACAGAGTGAACTGGAAATCATGATTGGACATTGTTTAAAATACACAGGTGAAAATATGTCCAAACAAATTCTACAAAGATGTTAGTTAAATGTTCTTGTAACGACTACATCAAATACCATTAATCATTTCCATTCACATGTCCAGAATATTAGTTTTTAGACTTTCTGTGCATTGGATTATCAAGTTACAGTAACCCTTTTTATTAACTACAAGAAAAAACAAACCACAAATGGATACGCATTTACACAATGCTGTAACAAAAATGCTACACAGAACACTAAGTTGCATGCCTATATATTCCTAAAGTCATTAAATCCTTATTAAATGTTGTGTACTGTACAACGCAGGTAATTCCTGTAAAGCTAGTATGAAGCTAGCTTCAATATTTTGAATAAAAATCATTGTGTAAAACAGGAAGAGTAGGCCTTGACTGCTAGATCTACATGGGGATTCATCTTCCATCGTTTAGAGTCAGCGTAGCCCACTGAACTCCGTAGAGGTCCCTTAAGCTCTGAGCTAGGAGGTATCTTTTACCATGAGGGTAGTGGAAGAGTGGAACAGGCTGCCCAGGGAGGTCGTTGAGGCCCCATCCCTGGAGATACTCAAGGTGAGGCTTGACAGGGCTCTGGGCAACCTGATCTAGTTGAGGATGCCCCTGCTTACTGCAGAGGGGGTTGGACTAGGTGGAGGTCCCTTCCAACCCATTCTATTATTCTATGTTCAGTTCCAGTAAAGTCTCAAATTACTGGTGTGGAGTTCTGTCTTTTTTCCAAAGCTGGTGAGTTCTTTCTGAAAAAATTAGAAAAAAAAATTAGAAAAAAAAAGTGTTGGGGAAAGGGAAGTTCCAGATTTGAAGCCATTAAATTTGGCTTTCCTTATTCTAACTTATACTGGAAAGGAAGATGTTAGTCTAATGTGTGGTGTTATGGTTTGGAACAGAATTCTCTGTTTTGACAGTCTTGCTGACTACATTGTCATGTTCAGTGCTTTCTTTTTCTTGCACTAGAAACTGGTTGTATGAAGGGCTATAGAGATAAATTTGTTAGGCTGTGATTGATTCATTTGATGCACCTGGTATGTGCTCTGACTTTTTTTTTAACCTCTTTTGCAGTGCTGTTGTGATTTCATATGTTGCTTTGCTGTTTTCAGGTGTGTCTAGAAAAAATTTATTCTAACTCTGTTGGCATCATCCACAAAGTGTGCCAAATCACACTTACGACCTTCTTACTGAGCTCTTTTGCAAAATGGCTAAAAGCAGGTCTGAATTAAAAGCTACCTATTTACAGCAATCTTTCTTGAAAAGCACAGTGCATCATTACATGAAAGATACCAGTTCAGTAGCATTAGTAGAAGATTAAAGAAAAAAAAAACCTGCTGGAAAAGTGACTTTGTTTTGGATTCTTTCCATCTGTTGATATATTCTTGGTAGTCTGCAAGGACTTCAGTGGGTCACTAAAGATTTTTTTGCCTTTATATTTCCTGGATATCTCAGATGCCTTGTTCTTGAGCACTGTTTGGAGATCTGCAGGGTCAGGATTTAAAAGTCTTTTCTAATTTGTCCTTATTTTCTTCCTGCAACCTGCCTTATTAAAATAATTTAAGGAACTTCTATCAGGAAAAAAAAAAAAAGCTACAACAAATCAAACTCCGGGTCAGAACCCTAGCAACTTCTGATCGCATCAGTGATACTATTAAATAATCAGACAATGGTATAATCTTAGCATGTTCTGGAATTTCTTAAGTGGATAATTTTGTCAAAGTTCCAGTGCAAGTTCTGCTTCTTGAACAGATGATAAATAGCTCAAGAGCATCCAGTGTTTGGATGCTGGAGTGAGTGAAGTTCATATAAACTCTCCTAAAGGTTCAGCTTTTTCTGTTTGGCCTTACAATTGCTCAAAATGAATCTGAAATACTTCTGTTAGAGAGATTTTTCCTGGGCTTTAATCTTGATGAGACATGTCTTTCAGACTTTTGTCTTAAGACTACCATCAGATAATATTAAAAAAATTAATTCCATACATCTCCATTGTGAGTATACTGAAGATGGGATTCAAAACATTATTCTCATCTGACAAAGCTTGAACTACATATTTAGGACCATAATATAACACAGTTTGTTTGCTTTAAATTATTGTCCCAAGACCTTTAAAATCTCTAATACATCAATAAAAGGACATATTTCTTCAAATAATTTGGCATCATCTGTGTGTGTGAGAAAGCCGTGTAAGCAAACTGGAAAAAAATCCGAGTTGCTTTTAGGTCAGTTAGTGGGAGAACATTGAGGATTGGGAAAGGGAGGAATCTAAGCAGAACAGTTTCACTTTGTTTTTATTATTATTTTATATTTCCTTTGGTAGCAAATTGTTAGATAGGCTTAGCAAATATGTGCTACTTCATGCTTAGCCTTAACCTTCTCTTTCCATTGTCTGAGTGAGAACAATGTCTCACCTTTATTGTGGGCTAAGGGGGTGTGGTCAGTTAATGTTACAGTTTGGAACTAAAACTTAGTTGTAAACAGAAGTTTCCAGAGGTTTTGGACAGTAGGAGAGGGGTGGACTCCTCACAGTATAAACTGATGAATGCTAATTTGTAAACATCATGGTGAATTTGAACTCTTTGCTGTCCAATTTGGATTGAATTACATTATGGAAGGATATCTGCAACCTCTTCTTAGATTCATAAAACTTTTTGTGCAGCAGAAAGCCCTTCACTTCTGTATTGATAAGCAGGAAATAATACAGTTTTAATGGCAATTGGCAATCTATTCCACTTGATGAAAGACTTCTTGTTCTTTGAAGGATGTTAAATGATTAGATCTTTTTGTGGGGTATTCCATACATTGAAGGTTTTATGAGGAATTAATGAAATTCTAAAAAAAATGTGTAGAAGGTCATATTAGATTATGATGAGTGCATTCTAGACTAAATGGAGTGGGCTTTTTGTCTAGTATTTTGTGAGTGTGTTTTGGTTGTCTTGTATAAATATAGTAGAAAAGACAATGATTTTATCTTGCTGAACAAGTGTTCTAGAGTCTCCAATGAACTACTCGTAACCATATTATGTATATATTGCTGCCTTTCAAGTTTGATGAAAACTCTATTCAGTGTGATAATAGGTGTACCCCAGTAAAGCTTTTGTTGGTTGATGTAATACCTGCTGTGTGTGCATACATCCATAAGAATATAAGACTTGAATAGGGTGTGTGTTCTTAATGGATTATTATACCACTTAAAACTGGGCAAAATTACGCAGCCTCTTACCGCTACAGTGGTATCATGGTATATCTTGAGATTTCCTTTAACATTGTGCTTAATGTCAAGGATGAAGGCTAGCAATAAAGTAAGACCTCAGAGTTTGAAATCTGAAAAAGAAGATAGTTTGACTTAATCACTAGATTGTATGAAAATTTACTCAAGGTCATTAATTTATCTCCTTCTTCAATGAGAGTTTTCTAGGTCAGTGGTTCTTTAACCAGGGAATAAGGCCATGGTAAATGAACTACAGATGGAACTTAAAACAGTGTTGAATTATGTTAAAACTGTTACGTCAGTATGATTCATATTTTGTTAAATTTTTTTTTTTGAGCTGACAGTGATCTATATTCTAAGAAATATTAGTGCTGTAATTCTGGAGTGAGTGATGTGAGGAAAATATGTAATCTTTATTCATGTATTTATTTCCTGCATTGAAGAAAGAAGAGAAACCCCCATTTGTGTGGTTTTTTATCTTGATCTACTTTGGGGACTTTACCGTAATTTTGGAGTGCCTTCTGATTTCATATGCACTGGAGATTTCTGCTCATGAGGCAGAACTACAGTAGTTTCCTCCTTCAAGGATAGTTTATGAGACGAATTAAGCTATGGCCGGAGATGGACTTGTAGCCTGCCTTTTGGGTGCCTGGATGTTGTGGGAGAATATGGACATGGCTGTATTGACAGCAGCCTAAATGGGATCACATGAGACTGTCCATGTTCTCTCTTGGTTAAGCATATGTGCGAGTTCTTGTTGGAGTTTTTGCTTTACTTTTCCACGCTGGCTTAAGAAGCTATGCACAAAAACCTAATGATAAAAGTAAAGGCAAAACTGTACTGCCAGTTCATCTACCTAAGCTGTTTTGTCATGAGGTGGAAGAGTGTCAGAGGGGAGAGCTGTGTCTGTAACTTGCTCTTTTCTTACAAGTACTAGCCATGGGTTTGGTGAGGTTTGGAAGGGATTCACTTGGCACAAAGTTATGTTTTGTGGCACAAACTGAGCTAAGCATATTTCCTGTTATCCTTTTTGTTCCAGGTTTTAAGTTTTTCTTACCATTTGCTGAGTCAGTTCAGTTTACTAAACTGGCAGGAAGTGAACCTGACAAAGATGCAAACGGGTTTTGAGTTGAGTTTATTTGTTTTGGTGTATATTCGGTGTGAATGCTGAAGCTTTCCAAGAAAGGGGGCACAACTATGCATGTGAGTTGGGAAGGACAGAGGGGAGCTGCTGCCCTTCCTGGCAGCTTAGTGTGTTCCTTAGATGGAGAGAATCTGAACTCAGTGTTTATCAATTCCAGTATGAATATCTGGATTGCCTGGCTTTTCAGATGTTCTTGGCAACTGTCTTCAAATAATCTGTACTATTGTATAAAACAGAACAAAGAATCATAGGACAGAGAGAGAGAAGAGGAAACATGACTCTCCAATCCAGTGCTTAGTGGGCTTACCTTAAGGAAAAAGGGAAAGAGACATTTGCTGCAATTTAATCAGTGCTTACATGTTTTACAGGAAACAGCTTCTAGATAGTTTGTTGTCTAAGTAGAAAGATAGTATTTGAATTATAGCACAACCATCAAGTTAAGACGGATACATAAATAAAATGGAGAGTGGAGGAGGGTATAGACAGAATATGGAATGCTTTCTATCAGTGTGATTGTACTCGACTCATACACTGATTATTTGTTAAGGTGCTTTGATGCTAATTTTTTTTAAATGAAATTGTTAATTTTCTGAAGGAAAATCTGATCAATTGTGTGTCTTTTTGTTAATGTGTTGAAATACAAATGCTCTGCAATGTTTTTGGAAATGGATTGTATAGTAACAGCAATTCATAAGAATTAGATGGTGTTATGCTAGAAGTGTCATGAGTTTTGAAAACAGTGCATTTCCTTAGCTCCTCTAAATTTGG
This sequence comes from Picus viridis, assembly GCA_033816785.1. Lineage (NCBI taxonomy): Eukaryota > Metazoa > Chordata > Aves > Piciformes > Picidae > Picus > Picus viridis. Next base: position 15,083,250 of record CM066570.1, read on the forward strand.
ATCTCCTAAGGTAATAGAAGTAATGTTTCCCATGTGATTGCTGAATTATTTTTGCTTTAGAACTTAGGTTTCTCTCCTGCTGTTACACTGGTCAGCCTGAGCCTGAATTAGGACTTAATACCTTGCAAGTCTGTATATACACTTGGGCTGGGACATTGAGAGTTGAATGGTAAAGATACTGAATCTTACTGTTGTGAAAAGTTTTTTTTAATTTATTCATTCTCCTTTCCAGTGTCAGAGAAGTTTGTAGTTGGCATGCCTGATTAAATTTATTTCTTCAAATTTATTTATGTAGACTATTATGACAGACACAAACTATATATAGAAAAGCCTTGTAAACATATCACTTGCGTTCTTGAAGTAGAAGTGGGGTTTACTGCTATCAACATTAAGCCAGATGTTAGTTGGAGTCTTCAAGTTGCTCTGTGGCAATTTGGCAAGAACTACTAGAAATGCTTTAGCTAGGTTGCTCTGCACTTATTTTTTTGTATTGTATTCTTAGCCTGTACATAAAATGTTATTACAGATAGCAAAAGCTAGTGAGCTCTCCACTTTTGTCTTGTGGTGGACAAATGTCTGATGGTATAATGAGCCTTTTAGGTGAGGATCATGATTTTACTGTGTCGCTTAACACATAACGCTGTGAGCTCTCACTCCACGAGCAGAACGCATTGTTTATTACCCCAGCACAGTCCTAGAGGATGGGTGCCTCACTTTCAGGAAGTATTTGGACTCCTGGCTCTGACCTAGGAACTGTCAGTTTTGAAGGTCCAGAACATCAAAGACTGCAAAAAAATGCAAATAAACTTCTCTGTGATTCAGAGTATTATGCAGAATATAAATGTGTTAGCTGTATGCATGCACTAAAAAGAACAATTAGGTTCTTAATGTGTAGCTTTCTAAGCTGAAAGTCAGACTTGGGCTCTGGAGCTCTGCAGAGTCAGCAGAAAACTGAATGAAAAAAGGTGACTATTTTACATCATGCTAAATTGCAAAACTGACTCAGCAAGACTGGGGTGGATTCCAGACATGGTGCAAGAGATGGGCCTGCACTAAGTAGTTGTGGGCAAGAAGGGATATGGGTGGGAAAACAGCAGTCAAATCTAAATTTGCTTTGGCATTTTGGGGAACTGTAGCCTGAGAATTCTTATTTTAATGAAATGATTCAGCTTATTCACCATTGATTTTCAATGCATCTGTTTGGGTTTTTTCATGTGGAGCCTGAGCTTGAACACCATCCATTTTCAAAGCTATTGAACTTCATATGAACCACTATTTGAAAGCATGTTGAACAGGATTTTTAGACATGGTGTTTCTGTACTGACATGTCTGGCAAAAAATGGAGCTCAGTTTGTGGTTTCCAAGTCAAAAAGATTTGGAGAAGCAGTTGTGGTATATGTAGTTTTGGGAAAATGGGACTCTTCCCCTTTGTCTTCGAATGTTTTTTAACTTGTTTTTGCCATCTGTGAGCTTAGGGTCCACAGTGCTTTGTCAGTATCCTGAAATCCTAGACTTAATCCTAAAATTCCCTTCAAGTGCCTTTTGACATTGATAGATAAAAGGCAAATCTGCATTCTGTAAGCAAACAAGTTATGATTATGTCGCCATTTACTACACCTGCATGGCTGTTATGTATGCTTGGGATACTGTTAAAAAAAGAAATAAGGTTCTGAGACTTTGAGTTATGCAAACAAAGGGGGAAAAGATGTCCTTTCACTTCAAAGAGTTTGGTTAGAGTCACTTTTAGGAATAGCCATTTGTGAGCCAAAACTGCTTTTGTTAAAACTCTCAGCCTGCTAATTCGGCCCCCTTTCCTCACTTTTCTGGTAAGGCAGCGTGTACCCTATTTCAGAAGTACTGAGTTTGACTAATGAATGTGAAGCTTGTGAAGTTGTCCTGCATAAAACCCATCACCTGATCTTTTCCCAATTTCCCTGGAAGAAGGATTAAAAAAAAAAAAAAAAAAAAAAAAGAAGAAGGCTTAAAGCCGAGGCCATCCTCTGTGGTAGACATCTTAAATCATTGTGCTCTAGATGCAGTAATTTTAGTTTTTTTCCCTAGTGACTGGTGAGTTTGCCATCAGATTCCCAACAGAATAAAGTCCTGTTGCAAAGATTTTTAAGTGCCAGAGTTTTTGTTTGGTTGTTTTTTTCTTTGGGGAGGTTGGTGAAGTTTACATTGAATTCTGCAGGATTTCTAGGGTGATAAAAAAAGTCATTTGGGTTGTGAGGGTTTTTGTTTGTTTGTGTGGGGTTTTTGTTTGTTTGTTTGTTTTGTAACTGAAGAAATTATTTTTTTCTGCTCCTTTTAGATGCAGTGGCTCAAGAGTTGTATCTGAACATCAAAGTGGGTGAAGTCTGATAGATGCATTAAGGAAAATCCTGATGTCCAAGAACAAAATACTTTAATTTATCGTATTTGTGTACAAAGTGGAAATAGAGAAGCTTCAGTTTTTCAGCCTAAACTGAAAATTTGGCAGTGAAATCAGATTTATGATGTTAAAGTGGAAAGGATATCAGCAGTACTTCTGCTTTATCACTTTTCATATCAGGAGTATACCTGCTTTAGCAGAAGATAAGGAGATTTATGGGGTGAAGTCTGATTTAAGACCCAGGCATATAGTTAACGTATGACCAGAGAGTATATGTGTGTTCTTAAGTCTTATCCTCCTGAATAATGAAAGTCAAAGGTAGACTGTGGCATTGCAGTTGTCAGTAGGAGCTGTCCTATGGGCATCAAAGAGCAGTTAGTGGTGGAGTGTTTGAAAAGGTTAAAAAGTATTTGAAAAACTGCACAAACTGATGTATGTCTGAAAAAAGCCCCTTAACCAAAGTCTACTAAATAAGCAGCATTTGTTTATGGAGCTAGCTATCAGTTTACAGTTGTGTATAGGTGATTGTTTGATTGCTTTTAATTTGGAAGCCTATAGTTGTGCATGTTGCCATGTGTTAAAATATTTTGTAAGACTTCAGGATTAAGAGTACTACTGCATCAGGGCAACAAGCATCTGGGTTGTTACAAATATACTTGAAATACATTTTTTTTGAAAGTAACAGCTGAGCTATCTGCTGCCAGAGTTGAAATGGAGAAGTAGTCTATTACATTTAGACATATCATGATCTACAGGTCATTTCCCAAGAATCTGTATAAGTATTGAAATTATTTTTACAATGGAGTTTGCTGTGGTCGAAGTAAGATTTTACATTCTCTGGTTTTGCTCAGTTCTGTTGCACTAATTTTTACTGAGTCATGATGGTAACCTATGAATGTATTAGTTTCTGCTTCTTGTTACATATATATCACTGCATGATGTGGAATTTGTTCCGCTTCAGGACAGAGTTAAAAAGGGAAAAAGAAAAAGCAAACAGTTAAACCAAGAAAACCCTAATGATGTCAAAACCCAATAACATCTGAATTTGATACAGTCATAGAATCATCTTATTTGGAAAAGACCTTTAAGATCATTGAGTCCATCCAAGTCTGATGCTAAACCATGTCCCTTAGCAAGGGGTAAAAGATGGGTCACTTAGAAATCTGAAGTCTCTCATATGTATCATAATATTTTGTGTAAAACTCTGGTAGTTGGTGAAAATATGACACCATTCAGATGCCTTTTTTTTCCCCACCAATAGCTGTTTTAGCAAACTTTTGGATAGAAACTATTGTCTTCTCCTGATGAGAAATGAGAGTTTGTTTTCATCGGTTTGAAGGTATTGTGGTTAAAATAGTCTGTATTTGCAAGTAAGAACAATCACCCTTACATTCAATACAGATGTATTTGTAGCATTTCTATGTGTGTCAATAAGTATGTATAATACATGTCTGAGCTCTTGCAGTGTTTGAGCGGGAAAAGCAGCATTTCAGAAAGTTGCTTGTCTGGTGACCACTGGAAGTGCTGTCTCAACTACAGTCTAGGATGAAATAGTTGAAGTAGCTGCATCTGAGTACCCTCTCATCAGGTCTCTGAGAAGCAGAGTCTGTTTTGTAAAGGGTACAAGAAAGAAAGGAAGTAATAGTTAGTGACCACTAAAGTAGAACAATAGTGAGCTGTAGTAATATCAAGATTCTATTAAAGATCTGTAAAATTAGTGCTGTTTGGCCATATTTTGTGGAAATTTTACGTGTTCCTTCAATTCTTTATCTGCTTGCTTGCTTTATGGATGAAAAATCCCAGGGAAAAGAATAGGAAGGTTACACTCTCTTGAGACTTAGGTCTAAAGTTCTAAACTGATGAATGCAAAAATAAAGTGGCATATGTTTTGCTTTGCATTTTTGAAGTTCTTTTCCAAACCACAAGAAACAGAAACAGTTTTTGTAAGTGAAATTATCAATCTTTTTGAGGACATCTATAGAAAAATCTCAGCTCTGAAAAACATTTCACAACTGTGAGAACACATTACTGTGGATAAACTAGTTTACAGTCCTCATGGATGTTCTACTTTGGAATATGACTTTACTCGCATGCTACTGTTTAGTTTGTGTTTAATGTATTAACTGAAATGCCTCTATTTAATAAAATCCTTGCTTACCACATGTCACCTTTTAAGCAACTCCTGTGTAGGTAGGGTCTGTGTGTCAATATGAAAAGTAATTAAATTGTTACATCTACTTTTGTAAAATAGAAGAAATCTGTATTTTAGAAATGTCATTTCTTCTCATGGAATATTGTTTTCATGCTTATATGAACTGGAGGTTAAAATATTGTCAAAAATCATAGAAATTGAACTCTGTAACAGTTGCCTTTGTACTCAGCGAGGCCATTAAACAGTACAGAAGGAAGTACTTGTTTGTAAGAGTTCAGTGCCATCCAACAGCTGTGAATGTTATGGCTGATATTCCAAGGGATGGACAACTCCTGCTGCAGCATTTCTTTAGTTGAGGGAGGGGAGTGTAAATACAGTGGTGACTTTGCTATTCAAAACCAATCAAACATAACCACATCTGTTTTGCTTGACACTCTTAAGTGGGTGGAAAAAACCCATCACTCCTCCTTCTAATTTGCAACTCCTTATATGGTCAGTATGATGAAACATATTTTAAGTTTGTGCTTCTAAAATTAATATTTTTAGCCAACGAGTAAGAAAAGAAGCATATGCAAATTATCTAAAAAATCTCAAGTATTTGAACTTTCATATTAACATAAATGTGGGGCTTTTTTCTCCCTTTCCTCCCCCTCCCCCCAAGTATGTGAATTTAATTCTTCATGAAACCATAGGCTTTATTCCAGGATTCACATGAACAAATGATTATTTAAAAACCAGATCCTGAGTTGTCTGGTTGTATGGCTCAAGCAAAAGTTTTATACTTTTCAGTTCCTTCATATAAAAAAAGCAGTATGTATTTTAGAAGTTACACCTTTATCATGAAAAGGATGCACTAAAGAAAAAGTATGTTCTAAATCAGATAATTCAGGGATTCAGGTTGTACTCTTAAGGTCTTACTGTATTAATAGTGATGTGATACATTGTACATCCTTTATAATAAAATTATAATTTGATTTTTACTGTTTTGACACCAGTACTGGCCTAAGAAACCCCTTTTTGTCCCAGCTGTTCTTGTTGCCAGGCTGCTATGCATCTGTTGTGGACCAGGTTAGAGAGCTGACATGGGATAAAAAATAGTGGTCATCTTCTCCCTTCTGCTCCCTGTTTTTTTGCCTGGGTCAGTTCCCCAGTATGTTTTGCCGAGTGACCTTGTAATAGTAGCAGTCTCTCTGACAAGCTGGTATAGTGCTGGATACAGGCTGCTTAAGTGGCACTGCTGTTGAAAAGATATTCTGGCCCAAGTGCAACTCTAGTTCTGCCTTTGCCAGGCTTGAATTTGGCTGAGAAACTTTGTGATTTCACTAAAGCTGCTTATACGTGCTTTCATGCTTAAAGGATGGATTCTTGCATCATACATTGTGAATGAAACATAAGAGTGAACATAGTCATTCACAGTATGTTCTTTTTAGAGAGACTAGTGCTTTTTACCACACTGAAAGCAATTTTACAGTATACAAGGAAAATTATGGTGAAGTGTGTTTTGGTTTAGATGGTATTGTTTCGTAAGCATCATGCAAGTATTGATCTAGAAACTAGTGTATCGGTGTGCATGTAAAACTTACCATGAGTACAAAGTATTGTGCAAGCTCTTAGGATGAATGGTGTATTGGTGAAGTCTAGTATAAACTCAGTTTTGACCATTGCCTTTTCACCCTAACTTGGAAACCAGCCATATAGAAAAATGCCCTCTTCTCAAGATTTTAACATTCCCTTTTGTAAGTGTGGGATAAACTGACATAGGAAGATGACTCTGGTCATAATTCTGTTAAATATGCAAACTAATATGAAGAGAGTTATATTCTCTTTTTTCTTACTGAATTATGATTTTTAAAACCTAAAGATAGGCTGAGTGTAATTGATGACTATTTCAGTGAAAACATTCAGCTAACAGGTTTGTCATAATTCCAAAGCACTTAAATCTGAAGAGAGGGATCTCTGGGTTCTGTGGGAACATGCTGAATGTGGTACTGATCACAGATTACTTGAATTTTGCTTAGTGTATTTGCAATCAGGTATAGAAACATGAAGGTGACCATAAAAGTGGAGGGATATATTCAGCTTTCATGCTGAAACCAAATCTAGTTTTAGTTACATATGTGATTTTTGTGAGTGAACCTGGGATGATGTACTGAGTCCTGATTTGTATATTGTATATGAGACTACTAATTTTTAGTTTTTTTTTTCTTCATTCTCGTGAATTATTTCTTACATACAACATACATCTATTGATCCTAAATGGAACAGAAGCAGTAAATATGTGTGTATGTGTGTTTGGGTTTCAAATGTATGTTAATTTGTACATCCTAACACATTGGATTTTGCCTAATAACAAAACACACTATATGTAGTAGGTGCTATAAAAAACCATGATTTTATAATTTCTCAATTGTATCTTTCTGGGAACTAGTCCTAGAAGTTGACAATCACTAGCATCCTATGAAATATATGTATTTCTTTTAAATTCCAGTACTATTGGTTGTACTTCACATTTTATTATGCATATTTTAAATAGTACACTAAATCCAGTGTATTTGATGACTCTTCTGCCACATCTTATGCCAAGCAACATCATTGATATCTGAGTGTAGCCTCAAGAGTAGGCTGTTCAGATGCAGAGTAACAGCAGTTTAGGAAATTGCTGTTGTATGGATTTAAATCTGTATAGGTCCATTATATTCCACTGTACTAATAATTTCAATTTAATTGAGTGTACCTCAGGATAATTTTCCTAGTAAATACATATTTTTGTTTCTAAATAAGTATTTATGTTTTATGTTGCTAGCAACAAGCCTGCCTGCGTTTACCAAAGGTCAGTGACCTGAATTGTGTTAATCTCTGCCAGCAGTGTGTGTAGGCATGAGATATACAGAGATTTCTCTGGTACTTAATGAGTATGACTTAGGACATCACAAAAGAACCTTTTCAAAGAGGAAAAATTTCAAGACCTTTTTTTGTGATTAGTTTGCAAAAGGTGCCATATTGAATATTAGAATACTGTGATAACAGACAAAAAGAAAATTAATATGTATACACAGTTACAATCAGTAAAATGTTAAAAAGTAAATGCCTCCATAGCAGACTTTTCTTTTAATTCAAGCTCTTGGGTGTGCTACTCTTGATGTTCTGAAAACTAAGTTAAATTTGTGGTGGAAAGAGTTCTTCTTATATGCTTAAAATTAAAATAGCAATCACAATGTGGCCTTTCTTTAGAGGTATTTATCATAGTTGCCTTGGCAAACTTGCATTGGAGTCCATTGTATAAAATCTTTTAACTCTAGGTGCCTTAAATTCATATCTGTTATGCAAACTAAATATGCAGCATATTGTATGTCTAATGTACAGTCTTAAGTTTATGAAATAATATAGTTAAAAAAACGAGTTTTGATTCTGCTGAACTGGCTTCCTGTTGTGCTCATAGGTAATAATATTGTCCCAATTTGCAAAAACTCACAAACTAATTATACAGGTGAAAACAAAAATAGAAAAATAGGGGAAGATGATGAGGTTTCCTCCAAGATGTTGGTAATGGCTTTTGCACTTTAAAGGTTTTTAGAAGTATGATTGCTCTGAACCCAACTCCAAAACCAACTTCGATTTACAGGGAATCTGTTGTAAGCTGGGTGTTGAGTGTTTTGAAGGAATGAATAGATGCTCTGAAAGAACACAATGACATAAAACAGTAGTCTTCAAAAAGGCTTAACAGGAAAGATAGGCTTAGGATGTAAGGAAAAGTCAGGGACATGTGAAAGCTTTTATTTTTTTTTTTTTTTTTTCCCAAAGTCACCATCTTTACAGTATAGTGGAGTATAACCTAGGAAAAAAATTGCCTCAGGGTCTCTGTCTCATTTAACTAAGTGTTTTGTAGTAGAGCTGAACTCTACACTTGAACTTATTGATGAATGTAGAGTTGGTTTAGGTAGGTGATCCCATTATCTGTATTTTGAGATGGTTCACAGAGGAGCATTGTATAGGTAGGAAAAATGAAAAGTAGAAAATAACAGAAATTAAAATACGAAATAAAATCATGAGGCTTTAATATTGTAGCTTCATACACAGTTCTAATACCTGCTCTCTTTGTTTAAAGACTTAAGCTTTTATTCTTTTGTTTGCTATACCACTTTGAATTTGTTTCTCAACACCTTTCTTGTAATTTCTTCCTCCCTCTACTCCTTTATTTCTGATTAACTGTTCTATAGTAATAAGTAGATCAAACTGGGTTCTTGAAACACAGTGAATGCTAGTACTAAGGAGATTCTTCTACTAATGGTCTTACAGGCTGTGTCATGAGTAGATCTGTTCTTGCCTTCTTTTCCCAATTTACCTAAACCAGGAAACCCTTGTACAGGCATTGTAAAAGGCCTTGTGGTTTTAAAAACTTGCCAGTGCAGAGGCACAGTGGAAGACGCACAATATTGAATTTAATGTGCTGCCCCTGCAGCTTTTTGTGTGATTTTGGTGGTATCTATTTTTAAAAACTACTACTTTTTTTGTTTTGTTTTGCTACCCTTTGTGCTTTGTGTCTGTGATTCTGTTGCCATCACAGTCACTCTCTGTTCTCCACTAATGTTATAAAATGACTTTTGATCTCGTGGGTACCTTCTTATAATACAATGCAGCAGTAGACACCTGTCTTTCCACTTTGGGGGTCTTTATTCCACACTAGTTGTCCAGTTCTTCAGGATATCATAATTGCTGGAAAGTTGTAAGCAGACTGAAGAAAACATTGGGGTGTGATGGATATGTTTTGCTGGTTAGGTGATTCCCTCTTAATAAAGTGCTGATGACTTTATACTTATGTCACCAACTCTAACTTATTGTTGGTAGCTCTAACATAACCTTCAAAATTGTAAAATAATTCATGTCTCTGTGTGTTACCTTGCCAGTTTGGTTTTTCCTTTCTTTTATCTTTGAATTTTTGAGATTATACTACAAGTGATCTTAAAATATTCTAGTGTAATTTCCAATCAGCAAAAAGCATAGCTTCCCATATGCATGAAGTAGCTTCACTGCTTTACAAAATCCAGCTGTGTGATTCCAATTTCTGTAGCTATAGCTTGGTAGTCTCTGTGTTTATTTGATAGTATATTCTTATCAACTGATTTCCTCTTCTTACAGTGTGCAAGAGTTGACAGTCTGTTGCCCAGGATGTTGCTGTATGTTGCTAGCGTTGCAGTCAGTTTGATACATTAGGCTGTTGCAAAAGTTGCAGAGATACTCCAATGCGTTGCTTTTGGAGTTTACCATTCCCATTGTAGAACTGGCAGAAAACAATATATGAATGCTCTGAAATATATTTTGTCTGAAAATCTGCTAGCTTTGCTCAAGCTATGTTGATAGTTTAAACTCAGCTGGCTTAGTATTGAAACTGGCCTTGTACTGATGCACGAGAGGTGATCCTTGCTGTATTAGAACTACTGGGTGCTGAAGACAAAAGGGTGATCCTTTAGTCCTTGCAGTTACTACTGGAAAATGCTTTCTGTAATCTTAGTGTCCATAGATAGGGCAGAGTTTTTGTTGTTTGGTTGGTTGGTTTGTTTTGTTTTAAAATAATAAAGTGTCTTGGCTAGAGAGTGCTTTCAGACATGGGACTGTAGCTCTGGAGCCTTAAGATGCCCATGAAGGCTGGACATATTTGGTGCTTCAGGACTTTTATTTTTTATTTGTTTAAATCCAGGGATTATTTAGTATAAAGAAGTGAAGAGTTTTGTAGCTACTGTCCCAAGTTTGTGTAAAAATCCATATATTTAAGAGCTTTTAAAAGATGAGCAACTACCTGTAATTTAACTTTTTTTTTTTTTAAAATTTTTTTTATTACTGTAATTTTCAGAACTGTTCAATAATAGTCGAAATTTAAATTAATCCCTGAAAGTTTGACACTTAGGTATTTTTTTCTAGCACTAGATGTCAGTGGCATGTCTCTACTTTTACTGTTCAAAAGCTTCTTCTGTTGGGACTTTATACAGCTAGGATTGAACTAAATACTGTGTGGATCTAGTGGAATAGAGCTTTACCATTTTTTAGGTGTCTTATTGGTGTGTGTTTACATTTACTTCTTTCTTTCTTCATTTTGCAGTGTTGTTTGCTGCTGGACTCCCCTGTCCCCCAAACCCCTGCAGGATGATATGAGACTTGAAAGAAGACGATGCATACAGGTGATCTTATTTTTAAGGGCTGTTAGAAGGGAAAATATTTTATGGTTTTGATCTACTTTTTGTTTCCATTCTGTTCTCTGTACCCCCAAAATTAAGTAATTCGAACTACAGTAGAGTGTTTAAGAACCTGCAGAATTTTGAAGTTATGCATTGGCCTTTGAAATTCTTCTGCGTTTGTCAGTAAGAAAATGGACTCCCTGAATGGAAATACTCTTTCCAAAGCTTTATGCAAAAAAGGGGTTTGCTTTTAAAGATCTGAACTAAATGTACTACTTTTAGGCTTACCTTGTTTCATATTACCTCCTTACTGTGAGATTTCTCAAGAACTGAGAATAGGATCTTAGAATGTCTTAGAAAGTCACTAGTCATTAAAATTGGTGTTTTAGGGAGTTCTTCTGTTTTTTACTAATCAAAATACTGTAAGTGCCAAGTGTATTTGCATATTAGATAGCTTGAGTTTAGTGATACCGTTTTGCTGAAAATATGGTTAATATTTTGACATAAAGAAATCATGATCAGCAGAAGTAGAATAAAATTTAGATTGTGTGGGAGGATTGATGTTTTTACTCAGATGCCCTTATTTAAGCAATTAACAGGTTATAACTTATATTTTGAGACTTAACAGTGAAGACAGATCTTTTATTTGCTTGTTCAGCTTTAAAACCCATGAATCTTTGGGGCTGGAGAAAAAGCTAGATAGATTTACGTACGCATACAGATCATCTCCTGATTGACAGTTTTCAGTTGCATCAGCTGTTCATGCATAAACAGCTTTAGAGGGTATATTTACATGGAGCATGCTGGATTAAGACCAAGATGCTATAAGTCTGTATTTCATTTAGTGAAAACTAAACATTCAGTCATTTCAGTTGAAGGTTTGTAAGTTATATGTTGATAGCACAAGTAAAACTTAATCTAGTAGCATCGAATTTGGGATTGTGTTGTGTACTTAAAAGCAAGGATTCAGCTTGCTTTTAAAAGTTAATGGTTTTGAAGTGATTACTATGTCTTGCACTTGTTAAGCAAAGTATAGCTGTGTGGTTGGTTGTTAGTTTTTCCCTCCTCTTTGTTCAGGCTACCTTATAAATATAGATTTCTTTGATAAGAAAGAACTTTATGGCTTTGGCATTTTGTTTTGGTGTTTTGTTAAGCTGCAGTCTAGAAATATGCGACTAAAAATAATTAGTTGTCTGGCCTTAACCAAGCTTATGAAGAACTTAAACCTTTTTCTCTTAACTTTTGTAAGAAAACTATTCATATTTCAGTTGACAATATAAGGTAGATGTACTAAACCAAAATTACAAGTTCCGGAAGGATTCGTTCCTTAACACCACATACTGATCCTCTCAGAGGAGATTAACTGGGAACAGTTATTGTTGAAGTATTGCTCTTGAAAGCAAAGGGGAAGGAATAAAAGTCTCTGTGTTCTGAACTGATTGTTGATGATGGTGAACTATATTAAAACAAAACAGATAACTCTTCCTGATATAAATCTCCCACAAGACTATTGAATGTTGTTTGGGACATTTCTGCATATTAAGGGCAGAATTGAAACAGGGTAACTGTTATCAATTATGGCTTAAATAGACGTAGCATACAAATATTACAGTATTTTTGTCTGGTTCTCATGCCTGTATAAACTTATCCAGAGGTTAGTTAATGTAAAATCATTAAAAAAGAACCATAGCGTAGTTATCTTTAATAGTGTGAGAGAATTTATCATGTATTAACCTTTTTTTTTTTTAACATACTCCTATTTTCATTAATAGGTTTGAATGTAGAAAATGGATCAACATAACAGTTACATCAAATTCTTCTCTTAGTCGTGCAAATATGTTGAATGTATCAGAGGTTGAGAACCAAGTGAGTCATACAAAACAGAAAAAGAGTATATTCAAGTTTGATAACATTGCAAATGATTGTATTGCTCTTAACTTTTAAAAAGTATTTCTGGTCTTTGAAAGAGGGACAAAAAGGAGGCCATTGCAATACTACTCAAAAAGAATAGTACAAGAACAATGAAATAGTTAACACTTGCAAAGATACTTGTCTTCCCATCCTTCAGTCCCCAGACATAGTGTAACGAGGTGTTGATAACACAGCCCATCTGCACATTGCATCTTCTCCCTAGATGTCCAGACTTCAGGGAAGTTCTTGGAATGGGTTACATTTATAGTCTTGCAAGTCTTCAGGTGTTAGTTCTATTTAAGAGTAGAATGAAAACTTAGGACTGGGCAATGTGCCTCACATCTCATAGCCCTAATAGTTTAGCTGCTGATTTCACTGAGTCTGTACCTATTTTGAATAATGATTTTTTTTAAAAATAGTGTCAGTTGTAAAAAAAACAACAAAGAACTCCCCACTCTTACTCTGTACTCAGAAAATAAAGAAGTGTCCAGTACTGCTGCTCTGTATTTTGAAGCTTGTCTGTATTGTGTTATACTAGATCTGCTGACAGGACTTTTAACTAATTTGTTGAGAGCTACTTAAAGTTTTACCAGGGAATTTCAGAAACATACTGAGGTGTCACCTTTTTATCATTTACCTGTATCTTCTTGTGGAAATGATGACTGTACTGCCTGTGGTTCTACTTAAGTAATTGCATACCTGGAGTGTCTTTTGTGAGTTGTATGTTGTTGGCATAAAACCAGAACTGGGTTGTAGAGGAGCAAATGTTCAGCTTCTGAGCTAATCCCATACTGAAGTGGTATGGGCTGTTTCTGATTTTGTTTCTGGTTGGTAACTCTCATTCCAGTTAGACTGATGCTGTCTATCAGTACTTGTTTGTATGTTTGGCAGGTTTTTTTTGGATATTCAGGTCTCGGACAGATAAAAAGAAGTTTAAGGTAAAAAAAGGATACCAAGAAAATAATGCAAGAAATGGGGTTGCTCATTAGTAGTGGAAGTTTTAGATATAGATAGCTAATGAGCGCTTTGCATGAATAAGAATGCTTTTAGGGTTAACCACTGTTTTTACATAGATTACTTCCTTTGCAGGAGTTGTTAGTGCTGTCTTTCTGCCTGTTTTTTTTTTTTTTTTTTGGTCAGGAGTTGTGAGAAAGCAGCCTGGAATGAGTTGAACATAGTTGCTCACTGAAGGGTAACATTTACCATATTGAAAGTGGAAGCTCTGCTTTTCAGAGATGGAGTCATTGACCTCAATGAATGATAACCTTGAAGTCAAGAGACTAGATTAATGCTCTACTTTCTGTATTTGAGATGAGAAATGTGAAAACCTGGACAGCTAAAGTTAGATTCATGCATCCATATTTAAAAAGAATTTTCCTATTTAAAAGAAAAGGGATTTTTTTCCCCCCTTTTCTCCTCTAAAATTGCTTAGAGCCTATTATGTAGAAGATTTCAGTTTTCAGCCTCAGCCCTCATCTAAGAGGAAAAAAAAAATCCAGTTCTAGGGTTTTGGCATGAAAATACAGCCTGGTGGTGAATGCTACTTCTCTTATTCAGGAATGGATTGAAACATTTAAAATATGGGGAAAAAAAAATAAATCTGTGTTTTGATTTAATTTGTTTCTTCTTAAGAATGAGCAACTCGGTCTCTCTTCACATAGGTATGAATTACTGTAGAAAAACCTGTTAGTAGCTATCTAGGCTTTTTTCCATATCTAGAAGTTTCATTTGTGTTTTGCAGCAAAAGTAATTGATATTTTCTTTCTTAGCTAGTTCATAAGACTGCTCACTGGGATCCACAGGGGCATTGGGTGAAAGTGGTCAACAGTAGCTTGTTACTTCTGGAGGGCAGGGAGCAGGAGTTTGTGTTGAGATGTCTGCTCAGGAGACTTTGGAGATAGAATCAGAGGAGCTTTGCACTTTCAAAAGAATTATATTGTTGCATAATGCATACAATAAAAGTATCTTAAAGATACACATCTATGGTTTTAATATTTTAGAAAGGTAATTCCTGTTCATATTGTATCCTGATTAATGTAGTTGTCTTTTAAAAACTTTTTTTGAAGTCACTTTTAACAGAGTATTAAGTGATGAGGACGTTTCTTTTTAACAGTAGTAGAGCTCCAGCAATTCTATTACGAAGCAGAAATTTGTTTCTGTTACCTATTTCTAAGAGCAAACAAAGAATCACTTGAGGAAAAAAATTGATTCTGAACAAATATTCAACTTCAGATTAAGAATTACAGTCTTAAGTATTATAAAAATACTGTATGTTTCCAGACAATGAACATAATGCTGCAGTCTTTCTTGTGGCCTTTAGAGTCATCAAATGAGCAGCTGTAATGAAAAAGCCCCTGTGGTGTCAAAGTGAATGAAAAGTAGAGGTTCTCCTGGGTAATGCAGTAATGGGACGGCTAAACTGCATTTAAAGCTGCTAATATAGTCTCGGCATCATGCTATATTGTGTTGACTTACTGGCTCATGTGTTTGCAAGTGTGAGCATTCCTTTCTTATAGCAGACAGCTTTTTTGTCCTTTTTTCTGTGCTTTTAATACCAAACTGCATTCACAGACTAATACTGTTTGCCTGGTTTGGGAGGTATTTGAAGTTAGGAGTGGGGATGGGCTTTCAAGTGAATCTTACCCCTGTGCTTCTTTGGGGAAGGCCACTGGGTTTATTCTAGAGGAAGCTTCTTCCCTTGAACTCAGTGGGCAACACTAATTCAGGAGCTTGCCCTTTACAGCTTTCTAAGAATCACACCCAAAATCTTGCATTCCTGAAGTACATCCTAGGTGCAAATCTTTTATGACGCACAGCAGTAGCTTCACTTGGATTTGTTGTCTGTTTTGATGGAATACTCTGAAGTAATCAGTTTTGACCAGCCTTATCACTAAACAAGCTTAATACAGGCTTAACTTAAATGTGCACCACTTCAGTTCCTTAGCATAGCCTACACAGAATCCATAAGCAGGGGAATAAATGTTTGTAGGAGGCATCCTATTTCGTAAGTCATGCAGTCAGATGTGAATGACCTCTCCTTCAATATCTGAACAGTTATAGTTTTTGGAGGTTAGGTTTTAAGATACAGAGAGAAGCCATGGGATAGCTCTCTTAACAGACAGTCCTTAGTTACTTGATAGTTCTTGACAGAAATTCTGTTAATAATATTTTATCAAGTGGGTGGGATGCAAGAACTACAGTTCATAAGTCTTGCTGAAATTGGACATCATAATTTAGAAACTGTTACTTCTCTGATTCTAGTCAGCCTGCTGTTTCCTGTGCACTTCAATCAATCCCTTGATAGACATTTTTTAATATGGTTATATTGAATGCTATTTCAGATGGTGGTGACCAGATATTAGCCTAACTGGTACACCAACACGGTGTATTACCATCTTGTGAAATCAATATTTGATATGCTAAGACTTGATGACAGAATTTTTTGCCTAGTTGTATGTAGTGAAGTGTTCCTTTCATCAGGTTTTACAGTAGTGTCCATGTCTTCATATGTAAGCAACTATGCTTATTAGCTTAGGCATTTCCATAAGACAATTTCAGGACATGCTTGTCAGCTGTTCTATGTCACTAAGCACAGACGTAATCTAAGTGGGTCTAGTGAAAACATACACTAAGGAATATAGTTAGGCTTGGAAAACTGAGACTGTTTGAGTTCTCAGATTTTCATCTTAATGCTCTATTAAAAATAAACACTTGTTGATAAGCTGTTATGGACAATGATTAGATTAGAGAGCAAGAAGCAAACATTTGTTTTTACGAGTGGCAGTGAGATACCAAATTTGCAGTTTCGACCTTTCAGTTATCCTGGCAACAGTGGCTAATAAGCAGCACAACACACACTGATCAACCAAAGCGATATTCTGAAACCTTTTTTTCTGAGGCCCTGCACTTCATCGATAGTTACATCTAACTCCTGTTGACATTTTGCTTCTATTAGGTACTTAACTCCATCTTTGAAGATGTGGATTTATAATATATTGCAGCTAGGGACAGCTGTTGAACATGTTTACTATAAAAGTGAACAGGTGGCAGCAGTTTTGTTCCAGTCAGAGAGAAGAGATTTATTCTTGATTTCCTCCTCCCCCATGGACATACATTGCTGTCTGAGTTTTCCTCAAATTGGTTATTGAGTCCCTTAAGAAGTTACGGGTACAAGAACAGTATTAAGTTCTACTTGGACTAGTTAGTTTCAGTTCTTCAAAGTGTAGTGGTGGGTTTTTTGTTTGGTTGGTTGGTTGGTTGGTTTTTAGGTACCCCTGGTTTCTATTTCATTGTCTTACTGAATCCACCTCATGTGTGAGCAGAGAATCCAACCCAAAGTTTGGTACACTACCCAATGCTTCTGCTTTGGTTTAGTGTCTTTACTAACTTCACAAAGAATTTTCTGATCTGTGCATCTTGCCTATTTGAGATCATTACTTTGCAGTGAACTTGCCACTTCTTTGTGCTACCCCTGAAATGTTATGTACAAGGATCAATAGAAATAAAATAGAAAGATTGTGTTTGAGAAAGTGGGTGAAGTTGAATTCATCATTTCCTGGTTTGTGGACACAAGCAATGTTTCACCTGCTTATGTAGGCAGCAAAGCATTTGAATAGAAAAGCATTGTAATCCGGTGATTATATTCCACCGTTCCTCAGGGCTGTCTTGCCCTTCCAGAGGAATAAATAACTGTTTCTGGCAAGATATGAAGATCCCTGTACAGACAGCAGTGATTATAGAAGACCAAGAAGTGAGATGAATACAATCATATTTTGATGTATTCTTTTTGAAATGCTAGCTTATCTGTAGTAGGCCTTTCATCCATCTTCATGTTCCCCAAGGTCACTGAATATGCCTAGATGGCTTGAACTGATACTGCAAGATTTTTTTGAATGATAGTAAAAGTATATATGATTTCACTTGTCACATTATATATATATATATGTAAAAGCCCTCCCCAGTCTGTTTATCAGGATGTGTAATTCCAGTAATATGGGGGCTTTGTGTTAGCTTTGAATCACAGTATCACCAAGGTTGGAAGAGACCTCAAAGATCATCAAGTCCAACCTGTCACCACAGACCTCATGACTAGACCATGGCACCAAGTGCCACATCCAATCCCCTCTTGAACACCTCCAGGGACGGTGACTCCACCACCTCCCTGGGCAGCCCATTCCAATGGCGAACAACTCTCTCAGTGAAGAACTTTCTCCTCACCTCGAGCCTAAACTTCCCCTGGTGCAGCTTGAGACTGTGTCCTCTTGTTCTAGTGCTGGTTGCTAGAGAGAAGAGACCAACCCCTTCCTAGCTACAACCACCCTTCAGGTAGTTGTAGAGAGCAATGAGGTTTCCCCTGAGCCTCCTCCTCTCCAGGCTAAACAACCCCAGCTCCTTCAGCCTCTCCTCATAGGGCTTGTGCTCAAGGCCTCTCACCAGCCTTGTTGCCCTTCTCTGGACTCGTTCAAGTGTCTCGATGTCCTTCTTAAACTGAGAGGCCCAGAACTGGACACAGGACTCAAGGTGTGTCCTAACCAGTGCAGAGTACAGGGGCAGAATGACTTCCCTGCTTCTGCTGGCTACACCATTCCTGATACAGTCCAGGATGCCACTGGCCTTCTTGGCCACCTGGGCACACTGCTGGCTCATGTTTAGGCAGTGGTAAATCAGTACCCCCAGGTCCCTTTCTGTTTGGCAGCTCTGCAGCCACTCTGACCCCAGCCTATAGCTCTGCATGGGGTTGTTGTGGCCAAAGTGCAGCACCCGGCACTTGGATTTGTTGAATGCCATCATGTTGGCATGATGCCCATGAAAGGGCAAGTTTGGCCTTTGGAATAAGTTTATCAAAATACCTGTGAAATCCAACAGATGTCCATCATACTTTAATGTAATTTTTTTTGGGGGGGGGGGGGTGTACCACATTTGTATGTTAGAATGACACTTTAAGTGGGATATGTGTTAGCTCCTTAAAGATTGTAAAAAAGCAGTAATCAGTTGATTCCCTGTTGTTTCTTAATATTAATAAAAAAGTTTCTAAAACTTTCTGCTGTAAAATAAAATAACCATTTTTTACAGTGCTGAGTAATTCTTGGAAATGTAATAAAATGATGTATCCATAGCATAGAGTTTAAGTGCATTTCTGGTGATTAGTCTCAGAAGGTGGTGTACAAATGCTAGTGTTTATTATACACTATATGTTCACCTCTCTGGAATTTTCTTCAACATGGCATGTTGAGATGTTGAGGGAAAAGTTTGAGTCTAGGATTAAGATGAGTGATAAATAACTGCAAATTATAAGGTGTGTGCTTCAATGTGTGTGAAAATCTTTGCATGTAAGTGTTTTGTACTTCGTGGTCATCAGCATCAACTAATTGTTCCTATGCAGCTTTATCTTGCTGTGCAGGTGTCTGATTAGAGTGCTACCTTCTTTTAAAACAAGCAGTTTGCAAAGAGACACGTTCAGCAGGCCAGAATCTCAAGCAAGCAGTTCAGTTTTTAGACAATAGCTTCTGACATGTCTTCCTTCACCTTTCTCTGTACCCCCAGTATTTTACAAAAAATGTGTTCAAAATTGACTCTCTTCTGTTTTGCCATTTTGACTATTTGAAAGGAGAGGTTCTCAAGATAGGTAGAGGATGTTGTGAACTATGCCAAAACAAAGCTGCAAGAGCAGATGTAGTCAGAAGAGATACAAGAACAAAATTTCACAGACAAAAAGGCCTACTTGTCTGTTAGTAAATTGAATGTTCCCAGTTGCTGAAGCTGGTCACATGGAACAGCACACATCTGTGCTAGTTAACTGTCCTAGCCTGTAAAACTGGGTGGCTGCCTGAAAGCTGCCTATTGGGAAGGATTCCTGGAACATGCTGACTGCCACACATTCCCAGGAGTTACTGGGGAAGAGTGCTAGTTGGAGTGGATGCTATGAATGCTCCAGCATTTTACAAACACAGTGGATCATAGATCTGTGTTTAGGAACCTTCCTCAGCCCAGCTGAATCTGTTAGTACACAGCTGCTTAGGTCCATGTTTACTGAACTATTAAGTTAGCTTTGGTGTACTAGTCCTTAAAAGAAACCTTTTTTCCTTTCCCTTTGGACCAACTGTTGTCTCAGAAGAAGATTGTTTTACCTTTTGTTATGTACACATTTTTATATATATATATATATATATATATATATATATATATACACACACAAAAATTTCTTTCCCTGACCTGGAGCTGCAGGAATATTCCGTTGCTTCCTTCTCACTTACAAAGCCCAAGAGAATTTTGTGTTGCTTTCCTGTAGGATTTTTTTGAAAGTTCTCTTTTCTTCTGTCTGGTGACAAATTCTGTCTGTAAAGTTGTTCCTGTCCTCTGGCACAGGCTGAGTTTATGGTTCTTCATGAGTTCTCTTGTGAAGAGAGATTTTCCTCAGAAAAAGAGGCTGTTTAGCTCCCAAATCAATTGGTCAATTTTCAAGTAAGGATTCGGCAATTTCACTATAGAATGCTGTGTTCAACTTTGTATTCCTACAAAGTTACTGATAGCAAAAGGCCTGAGGCAACAACTGTTTGAATCTTGAGAAAGGCAAAAAGTAGTTGTATTTTTTGTTGGTTGTTTTTTCTTTTTCTTTATTTTTTTTCTTTTGTGTCTGGAGGCATGTGGAGCTCCATTGGGAAGGCAAGAAGCAAAACTTCTTTTTTTTTTTTTTTTTTTTTTTTTTTTTTTTTTTTTTTTTTTTTTGTCTTGGGAGAAATCCAGACTCTATAGGCTGCCATCCAAATGCAAAAATTCTGACACTCTCTGTTAAGAAAAAGTGCCACCAAAACGTAGCGAGCTGAATACTCCAGTTCTTCAATAGATGGCAGTTTCCTTAAATAGAATTTGGGAGCTAACTTTGTCTAGAGCGATGATTTGGGATAAAAACACTGCCAGAAGTATAGTGACGTCTGTTTACTTGAAGTTGTTCATTCTGGCTACAGGTATTCAACTTGGATGCATGTAAACACTCAGAGTATATTAAAATAGCTGAGGAATTATTTGTGTCCTGTAACTCTGAGCTATAGCCTTTATAATATGAATGACGTATCTGCTTCACTGTTTCTTCCAAGAAGGAGGGGAAAGGGTTGGTAGAGAAGATAACAGAATTTTTGCTTTGCACAAATACACTTGTGCAGGATTTACAGGTTGGTTGTATTTTAAGGGTATTTCAATACAGTATTTTATTGGTTTAGTTTGTGTTACAGTTTTTTTCAAAGATTAGAGTTTATTAGTGGTATCTTTCTGCCATCAAAAGTCCACTTTATCCTTGATAAGGGATTAGCATTAGTTTGTCTTTCCAAGAAGCTGCAATAAACCATTAGGAAGATGGTTAATCTGCCTCTTACCTAAGCCTTTTGATCAATTTAGAGAAAAGTGAATTGGTGTCTTCTGAGCAGGTCTGTGTACCGGGCTACTTAGAGTGATTTGGTCTCCTTTCAAGATTAGCTTCATGACTCTTTATTTAATGAATTGGCTGAACTTCATCAAATTGGACAGGTGGTGTACCTTTTGGAAGAATGGTACCTTTTGAAAGAGGTCTGTCTTTCTGTCTCTTCTTACTGAAATATAGGAACTGTGAAAGCGTTCTGGAAAATAAGGAATGCCTTTGGAAGTTATTGGAGGTATTTGTATGATATTCTTCATGGAGAAACATCAATGTGCTAGTTTTTGAAAAGCCAGGGAGTCTCTCTTCTCTAGCTTATTTTGGGGTCCTCAGTACAGTTACAGGGGAAAGGACAAGCATGTTAATGTCCAAGTATGCATCTGTATGCCTAACATGCTTCTGGCCTTCAATAGTTAAATCCTATCTGGCTGGCTCCTCTTCTGAGTAGACAGAATGATTGTAGTGTCTGATCTACTTGATTATAGAAAGGAGTTGTATACCTGGGTCCACTGACTATTGATCTTTCTTCAGATTACATTCCTTGATTCTCAACCTTATTCTTTGAGACTCTGTGATCATTCCTTCAGAAATGAGAAGTGAAGTAGTAGGGATGTGTGTGCACACGTTTCTTCCAGGCAAATTGCCCCTTCTGCTCATGAACTTAGGGAAAATAATTCAGATTAATTGTTTGCAGTGGAAGAGCTGAACTCAGATATCTACCATTTTGGATACACATAAACTGAAGAATGATGGAAAATCTTATAGTGCTTCTCTTCAAGCTTTTCCTTGTTTTATTTGAACAGAACAGAGTATGAAGCTGCTGCACCATTAAAGAAGTATTAGCTTCTTTTACCAGAGTTGTCAAAAACTAACTGAATCTTACTGGGAAACTCAAGCTAACATACAAAACGAGAGAAGGTGGGCAGTTGCCTGTCTTTCCCCAGTTTTGGAATTGAGTCTAGTTTTTAAAGTAGCTCTGCAAACTATAGATGATAGCTATTTAAAATATTTGATAGTAAACAGATTAACTGTTGGCAGCATATTCAGTTATGCCAAAGACAAGTAGAAACAGATTGAGACATATATGGATAAATTTGTATACTTACTCAAGAGCTTTTCAGAAGCTTTGTTTGCAGCACAGTGCGTCTGCAATAACCAAATGATAAAGTTCCATGTTATCTCAGTAGGAATATTTGGTCAGTGTTGAGACCTTCTAAAATTTCTGTTACATATTCAGAAACATGTTTGCATGGTTTATTTAAAAAAGATGATAGCCTTTTTGTCCTTGATGAAAAATACAAGAGAATGTCCAGTGAGAGGCAGAAGTACAGAAGGGAACTCTAATTTGTCTATGATGTTTTTACAGTTGAATTTTGACACTTTGGTGTTTTTATTTTAATTTTTTTTTTTTTAAGCTATGTAATCATAGGATTTAATACAAAGTGTACATTCTTACTTGGCACACATCAGTCTCGACATTCATTCTTTGTTATTCCATAATAAGCCATTCACTTTGTTTCTTTAACATGTCAAGGTTAGATAGTGGAGCATTTTTTCCTTTGTCATCACTAAGCTAGTATGCTGAATTTTTTTGATTCTGTGTTTCTGTAAATGAAAGAATTGTAGCCCCCCCCCCCAGCAGAGATCTTTCCATTTCCCTCTTCAAATAGAATATTGGAAACTTTGAAGAGAAAATGTGAAGAGGCTTCAACACAGGCTAAACAAAGGCTGTAGGAACTTAGCAGGTGACATTTTTGTGTGGAAGGGTTCTCCACAGGTAGATACCATGCCTCTTTTTGGATGAGCGCAATCTAGCTCTACCTTCTGTATATTGCAGCTTAAAACCTTAGTCAAGACAGGAGCACCAGCAAGTTTCAAGATTCTCTGCACAGATTTTTTTTCCAGCCTCAGAATCAAGCAAATAGGTGGCTTGAACCTTGTGCATTTTGAGAAGGGGTTGTTGGTTTCTGACATTAGTCTGCAGTGTGCCCAGGGGCAGACCTCTGATTGGTTTTTATGTTCAGAAGACCAATCTCTTTCTCCTGTGAGGTGTCTTCCAAAGTTTTCAGGACTCACAAATAATAGCAAAGACAATTTTTCCATTTCTGTCCACTCATTTTCTAGAGATGTTAGGAAGTCTCCCTTTTGTAGTAGAGGAAAAGAGGGGAAGTGCGCTGTTGTGCCTTCTGTTCATATGTTGCAAAGCTCTCTGAATTGACTAAGAATTGTAGCATTTCTGCAAATTCCTATACAAGTCTTGAAGAGCCTGTCTGAGATGGACTGACATTTTAAAGTTTTGTGCTAGCTTGTAAAGCAATGCCAGCAAACAACACCCTATTGCTTTCAACCCAGATGCTTTGGCAAATAGCAGCTTCATATGTTGCCACTGCTTGGCATAATGACTGATACTACAAAGCAGTAGCAGGCAGTTTGGATTTTTTCTGTTCATTCTACACCAAGTCTCTATTTTTTGCAGTGCCTTTGGAGCATGATAAACAGTATTGCTCTTTCCACCCTCTCACCCCCCCGGTAAAGATTTTAAACTCTTAGGTACACTTGGTAAAAGTTTGGCTCAATAGCAGTCTGCTGGATGAGGACATTGCATTACACTGCTCTCACCTTCTTTCACAAACATCTTACAGGTGACAAATACTATGGTGGTTGTTGGGTTTTAATTTATTTTTAATTTTTTTTTTCTTCCTTTTATACTTTCCCCCAGAATTAATCACTGTAGTAACAGGAAGTCCTGTTACTTTACAGATTGTTTTATAACCACTCAGATTTATGCTGTTGGTAACATTCCTTCTGCAAGTTTTCCCACAATAGCTTTAACATAACCCTCAGTCTAATACCTCTGGTTTTTCAGTCATGGGGATGAGGGCACTTATTCCCTCTTATCTTAGCATCCTTGAGAGAAGAGTCATGCTGTTAGTATATACATCTTCAAGTGTGTATTTGCCAGAGTCCTCACTGTGCTAGCTGCCTGCTATGCATGAAGCAGAATGTTTTATAAGCATTGACTGTATGTGCCCATTTAGTCCACAGAGCTGATGAGAGAACATGCCTTATTACAATAACGCTTGGATTAGAAAGTTTCCTGTTCTGTATTTTTTTCCCCTGGAAAATAATAATGAAAAATGTAGAGATTTTGTTGTTCCTGGATCAGGTGAGATTATGTTTCATTCACATACTTCATTGTGAACATACTTTTAAAATTTACTTTAATGCTGAAGCTTTGAAATACATGGGTATCTATCCTTTTAAGGTCAAGAGGTCATGTTAATTGTTTCACTTTGTGTGTTGCAATGACTAGACCCTTGGTAACATGACATGTTAGGAGACCATGGTTCTTTTGCATTGCTGTACAGGCATGTCGGGTGCCTATAAATGTAATGTTCAGTATGTGCTTAAGAAGTGGAAGTATATTCTGACCAGACCACTGGCACAGTTGTGGTTGAAACTCCATAAGAATTAAAAGCCTGCAGGGGTTAGAACTTGGTTAGCATTTATGCTATGAGCTGAACTTGTGACGATCTTTTCACAGAACACAGTTGTTAGGTGAACCTTGAAGAATTGGTTGTCTGTTTTGTGTTTGGATTCCATTAATATTTTGACATAATTTCCATTCCTTAAAAACACTGAAGTCTCTTTCCTCAGGTGGAATGTTCTTCTCCCTTTGCACCTCACTAAAAAAACCCCACAAACTAAGCCCATGTCTAACCCTCTGATGCGATTCTCCTTGGCATACTTTATATATTTTTCAGTGAATGGTGGAATGGGTTTTTTTCCTCCTCACCCCATTTCTGCCCTCCTTTGGAAGTAACCTGTCTTTTCTGGTGGCCAGAGTGTACCTTACTGTCTCTGTATTGCTCCCCATATTGATGCTGCAGGTTCATGTGACCAGCAGTGCTCTCAGGAGCTTGCTTTGAGAATTTGCATGTAAAACCAGAGACTGATGGAAAGAAAGCTTAATTGTGTCAGTTGGAACCTGTTTGTCTTTGTTTACACATATTTCATAATGTCGTTAGAGAAGAGAGGTGGCACTTTTTGGGAAGGAGTAGCCCAGTCATGACGAGCAGGAACTCCAGTCTCTGCTTACAGTGTTCTTGTAAACTGAGAATCTAAGATTTATAGATGCATGTGGCTGAAGATGTAGACAAAATTGAAAGGTTTAAATGTGCACATCTCTCATCCTTAGTTAAGTGTTGCTCTCATCGTTGTTATTGGTGTGGAAACTCCTACAATTTTAATACTTTGTCATAATTACTTAATGCATACTGCTTAATTTATACTAGAAACAGTGAAGCCTTTGAAAAAGTTCTTAAGTTACACTTCAAAACTTTTTTTTTTTTAGATTGTACTATTATAATAAAGGATTATTAATAGGGGTTTTGTTTGCTTTGTGGGTTTTTTTGTTGTTTGCTTTAGTTTTCAAAAATGAACTTCTATTTTAAAATTTGTGCTCCTTGAGAGAAATGAATGCAATTTACAATGAGCCCTACTTTGGGGTTGTATTGTTGTTTAGATTAATGAAACCTGGCATCACTATCATTTGGTGGTTACTAGCTGTAAGTACATATTCAACCATACTTAAGGGTTTTTTTCATCATAAAAAGCTAGTACTTCAAAATTAGTCAAAAGAAGTAATGACTTAAAAGTCTGCATACTAAATACAGAAATTATTACACAGGCAGGAAATTGGTCTATCAAATAAGTGCTTTGGAATTGTGAAGTTTCACTGTACTTTGAAACCTGGACTTTATTTCTCATTCTCGTTTGGGTTTTCTGTGATTAGCGGTAGCTAAATATGGAAGTGTTACAACTTTTTTTTCTGGGGAATGAATTGTTTTACAACTTAAGACATCTGAATGCCAGCTTTCAGGAAGTAAGGACTGGCTTGAGATGTCTATTGTAAAATGCCTGTGTCAGAGTATCTGTTATCCAAGTGTTGAGAACACAGAGAAAAATGTTTTAGTTCCAATTTACAGCTTGTGAATATTTTATAGAAGAAAACAATTCTGGTGCTTCCAGTCTACTTCGGAGTGAGGAGAAAGCCCTTTTTGAATGTTACTATTTTTCTGAACCATAATATGGATTAACAAGGACAGCATGCCTGGGAGTTTCTAAGTACTAAGAAACTGTCAGATTTTTTCTGTTATTAATGCAGAGTATAAAAACACTGTACTGTCTCCAAATGCAGCATAACTTCTCTCTACTATAAACTCCTGTTGAGTGAAATTAACTGCTTTAATATAAAATCAGCCATTGAAGGCGTTCCCTGGAATCATTAACACCAGCAGGTTTCATGTACTTGAGATTTGATTTATAATGGTATATACTTTTTTGTATATAAGAATTATATATACTTTTGTTCAGTTTGTCACTTAAAAAGTCATCTGTGTGTCTAAGTCTATGAAAGGCTTCTGTTTGATATGAAGTAAGTGCACATGTTAATTTTTTGTCAGCATAGCAATCCTAAATAAAGTATTGTATAGCCATCTTGACATCAGTAAAGCAAAAAGAGTTGTGATACAAAGAGGGCTAGGAATTACCCAAATCCTCAAATGGAAGGAGTGGGGCATAACATAAATTCTGAAAGTATGTGCTTACTAATGTACCAATAACTTAATTTTCTAGTTTTATTTTAAAATTTTCAGGACTGTATCAGACAAAATTTACTTTAATGGTAAACATCAGAGTGCAAAGATAGATTGATATAATGAAGTGAAATAATATGCAATTAAATTTAACTGTGGTATAGAGTTAGATTTTGCATCAATTCATAGTACTGTATTTATTCAAACTACAAAAGTACTTTCAGATCCTCCCCGTCTCCTGAAAGCTGTTTTCTTTGGTCAGGTATTGAATAATTTATATCATGTGAGACTGTTGCACATGATGTATTCATCCCTTGTTTAGCTCTTACATTAATGGTTTGGCATGCTAGCTGTACATTGATATGGTAGATGCTTTCCATTTTTTCTGTACCAACTGTTTAAATATATCTTGTGCTTCAGTAACTACAAATGGGAAATTACTTGAATTATTCTATTTCCCTTGATGTTTTTTATGCATAGGAAAAGATTCCTCTTTTAATATATATGTATTTGTACAATAGATTAAAGGAGAGTTTTAAAAATTATTCAGCTATTTATACTAACATTATGTTCAACTGGAAGTGCATGTGCAATCCTAAAAGCAAAGTTTAGACATTAGCTGTTAGACATGGGTACTGATCAGGTACAAAATACTTGATGGCTTTCACCTCTTGTCTGAATTACATGATTTGATGTGTTGCCATGTAACAGGTAATTTGTATGCAGTTTTTTATTAGTTTTGCATTGTAAAATGAAAATATTAAATAACGTTGGTTTATATTGTCTTTGGAGGAGGGGTGAAGAGAATGCACTGCACCAATACAAAAGACTCTTACTTAAATGCTGATGAAAGTATTACTTTGAGAGGACAGTTGCATAGACGAGGAGAAGGATTAGTGCTGCAAAGTACTGGCCCAGGCTGCATTGCTTGGAAAATCTTGTAAGCCTGTGGTCTGATAACACTCTTCTGCTTACTGCTGCTGCTGCACTGTTTGATAGATGAGCATAAATCAAAGAGCAGTAATTCAGTTAAAAAGTTAGCATCTAAAGAACAGATGGAATTTTTGTTTTGTATGTGTCAGAGAAATTAGTGCACATACTAATTGTATGTATTTTAGGACCAATACAGAAATATTTTTACTATTTTAGTATTTTTACTATTGGTAAAATTTCCAAGTTGAAGTTGTTAAATTTTCTAAATGAAGGAGATAGTAACACTTTAATTTCTGCTAGCATCAAGCTGTGGAACGGGTGTTTTGAGAACTTCTATAAAGCAGATTTTGTGATTTGGATCTGAAAAGTTTGAGTATTGTAGTTATTGGGAAAAACATACAGATCCTCTCTTCAGCAATGACCCGCGTTAGTGGTTGTCAAAGTCAGCCCTCCTTTAGTGGGCCGGTGAGCAGAATGGTGTCATGATCCTTTGAGGGTTTGAGATACAGAGGTGCTGCTGCTGACATTGCTTTGTATGTTGTACCTGGTGTGTACCTGGGCAGGAGATGTCTGTTGCCAGTGTCAGGCACCTTCTACAAGCACTAGAGAAAAAGAAAAGCAGAGCACCAGTCTCCCAGGTGAATGAACTGCTGTAGCACTTTCACATCACTGTTGGGCTGTGGAAAGTAAAGTAAAACATGCATGGGATCACTTGCGTCCACCACAGTGCAGAGGGAAGCTGTGCAGCTGTGTTCCGATTTTGAAGAGAGAGACAGTTGCTTCCAGAGTAAGTCTGACAGTCTTTGCATTTAGAGGCTTCTTTTAGAGGGGGCTGAGTGATGACGGTTTTCAGCATATACATCTCTGTGTGTGGCAAGGGAACCTCCTGAGGAGTGTTGGAAGCAGTGATGGTCAGTAGCTGCTGTACTCCCTTGTGTATTCACATTGTCACAAGCAGAGACACTTAAGGACAAATATTCTTTCAGATAATCAGAACTTTTTTATTGGTGGGAGAAAAAAAGTGCTTATTTCATATACAATACTTCATATTCTGACGTTTGGTTTTTATTGGTGGTTCAGCTTGGCCAAATTAACTGAAATTCATGTACTTAATCTGTCAGTAGGGTAAATAATAAAGGATTTTCTTTCTTCAGCGTTTTTGCTTTTCCTTAAAAACCAACCAACAAACTAGTTTAGTACCTGTGAAAAGGGGAATGATATAAGTACTATGTGCTGTCCGATACACTATAAGCAGCCCATATAATTTTATAAGGTGCTCTAACTAAGCCAGTGGAAGGGAACTTTGCTGGTTTTAAGTGCTGCGTGAAACCCTCTGAAGAATTTTAGCAGAGAGATAGCAGACCTGAGAGTGTCTGAATACAATCTTCCCTGGCTATTTTAGCATCCGAGCCCTTCAGAATGCGCATTCTTCAGGCCGTCCCGGCGCAGCAGAGCTATTTTGCGGGAAGGAAGTTTAAATCCTAATGCAGCGCTTTAGCTGTAATCCCCCTGTATCATTACTGCATTGCCCTGCCCTTGCTGTGGGGGTGAAATGTAGAACATGAGTCTAATCCTCGGTAGATGGAGCTAATTTTGCTTTAAACTTGAAAGTGTTAACAACAACTTGAAAATGTGACAAAGCTCAATTGCATTTCTTGTTTATTGCTTGTTTTCCGATTGGACAATAGGCAGCAGCTCTGCCCTGGCAACTGAGGGCTGCGATTTGCATAGCCCGCTTTGATTGGCTTCTCAGCTGATGAGCTCGTCCAATCAGGTGGTGGGGTTCTGGTGGTAGGCTATGCTAATTAGGCGCTGTTGCTGGGGTTCGGGGTGGTTCGGCGCGCCGTGCTGCTGCATTGTGTTGCCTGGTGAGCGGCGTTGATAAATGAGCAGTTAATGATCTACAGCAGCGCCCGCGTACTGCGGGCAGGCTCCGCGCTCGCAGCGCAGGCCAGAGGAGGATTTAATTGCTCTTCAGTCTCCCCATCATTGCACTGGCCCTGGTGTTACATTGGGGTGGGGTGGGAACGTGTTTATGTTTAATAATGTGTGTATGTATATGCACCACGTTAATTATTAAAAATAAATAAATTGAAATCCACTGGAATTGCTTGAATTCCGGATAGAGTGTGCATATATGGAAGAGGACTGTTCTGGTTCTTTCCCCGTTTCCTTTTTTCTTTTTTTCTTTTTTTCCTTTTTTTAATTTAAATTAAAGTGCCGCATATTGAAGTAACTAGATTTATGCAGGAAGCATGGCTGTGGAACATTAATAAAGTCAGCTTTAATATCAGTGCTTCCCAAAATGCAATAACCCTTGTATCTGAGATAAGTATCTATGGCTGGTGTGAATATAGAATAATCTATTTCTAGAATACACACTTGCCTTTTAAAAATGGTGTATTCACATCTTCCTCCACCCCCTAGAAAAAAAAAAAGGCAAATTCCACTTCAGCTCTAACAGTTCAGTCTGAATTTTTTTCTGCCCTATATATCACTCCTAAGAATATTGGAAAATCTGATGTTAAAATACTTTTGTTGGTTAAAACTGTATGTTTGTTGGTTTTTTTTTCTCCTCTTCCTTCCCCCCTCCTCTCACCCTGGAGCTTTCTAAACCTACTTGTTCTCCTGTTGAGTCATTGCTTAGTTTACCTTCTTCTCTTCTCCTCCCTGGTCCCTCCCTGTTTCTTCCTTAGCTGTCCAAATTGTGGGCTTTCTTTGCATAACTATTCAAATTCTTTCTGTCCAACTCACTAAAACTGAATGTAGGGTTAATGAATTATTTAACTGAGTAAAGCTACATCGGTTCCATGGTTGTTTTTTTCCCCCTTTTTAATTTTTTTCCTCCCCTGCTCTCCCCTTTTAACATAGGTATAAATATTTGTCTGAGATTTGATATCACTATAATTTACTGGAAATGATGGAAATTGCTTTCACTGGTATCCTTTTGACCAGGTATAACCTTGGTGTCAGCAAATTTAGAAACCTCAGAGTTCAGAAGGGGGTGAAATTTTGTTAAAAGTGAATCAATTTGACAAATTAGGGTTTTTTCCCAATTTTTTTTAATGCCTCTATGCAGAGTTTTTTTAATTTAAAAAAAATCTGGATTACTTGGCACTTTAATACCAAGAGAACAGACATCATTCTTATGATCTAATGCTTTTACCTTAGAACTAAATAAGCTTTAGTTTCAAACAAAGTGTTGGAGTGCCTTAATTCAGCTGAGCGGTGGTCAGCAATTGTTTACAAGTTACTCTCACTGTGAAGACCCATGCTTACTGTTACTGAGCAGCCCACGATGAAAGCTGATTTTTACGTTGGTCAAACTTTAATTTTTTGGCTGTTTTGCAAACCTTCAGGAAACTGTTAGCAGAGGTGGACCTAATTGATCTTCAGTAAACCAAACATTTCTTCTTTATAGGGAAACTTAGTGATTTCTAGTGTATGTTAAAAGCTAAAAAGCCAATGTAAAATATAATTTATGTGCACTTGAAGTGGAATTTGCTTGAAGCATTCTGAAAATTGAGTGTAGAAAGTATTTTATAGTGTGTTTAATGGAAGGGCTTTCATAAAACCATTTCAACTTAAACTTTATGTCACTAAATTTCTCTTGTCTATATTATGAAGTTCCTGTGACTTACAATATATTTTTCTGCTTTTGACAGAACTTTCTCTATAAAGAGTGTTTTCTATTTTTATTTGTATTTTTAACAATTTTGTACTAGAAACTGAAGGGCAGGTGCAGGCCTTTCACCTAGATTAAAACATGCTTACGTAGTTGGAATTAAGTAACTGTTTTTAAACCTTTGTTTGGAATAATAGTCACACTTCATTCTTTGCTTCTATTTTGACAGCTGTTATGAACTTTCACCATGATCATAAGAAAAGTAGATCTGCATTTTCTCTTGTCCTTATGAGCTTTCTTTTTTAAATGGCAGGATTTTCATTAAATTAGAAAACTTATAAACAATATAACCTTAGACATAATTACATAAAATAAACGTAAATTTATATATATAGAGAGAGAAGTGTGAGAGCCCTAGTTTTGTCATATTTTCACGAGGAATGGTGTCCTCTGAAAAATGAGCGGTTTATTCTTGTGACTATTTTAATAGTTTCCCTCTTCCCTCCAGTTTAAAAGCAGATGATAGGGTTTTTTTCTTTAAGTATTGTTTATTAAATATTCATTAAGTAAGTATTGATTGCTAAGCTATTTGGTTTCACATTCATTTGGTGTAATATAAATACCACATTGGGCTGAATCATCAGTTAAACTAATTTGACCAGTGTTTCTCAAGCAACAAGTTTGTGACGAAAAGTTGGACAGAGTTAAATTTGGTAGGAGAAATTGTGAAGAAGATTAAATGTGTGTTAGAAAACAAAATCTTCAGTAATTAATATGTTTGCATGTATACAGTTGCACATTTGAGAACGTTTCCTCTAAGTACTAGAATATCCTTTCCTGGAGGATCCATAAAGGCATTGCATCAAAAGTGATCTTAAAAAACTCAACCCAGAACGTCTCTGCAACAGTAGAACGCACACAGTTGCTGACATGAAACCTCTCATTCATTTCTTCATGTCCTTGTAATTGCATCTTTGCAGGAAGGTGGCTTTGTTGTTCAGCATAGGCCATCAGATGAAAACTGCAAGTTCGTAACACACAAGTGAGGTGATGCTTAATGCACCTGGTGAATAAGCTGTGGAGTCATCTGCTATGCAGTCTTCTGGATGCTAAAAGCTGAAATGTGACAAGTGGTTCAGCAACTCCATGGAAGAAAAGGGTGTATAATGCATATGCATGTATACACGATCACAAAGACTTTGTCTTGTAGTTCTTAGACTGGAGACTCAATGAACAGGCCTGACACCTACTGCTATATGCCCTGTTCTCTTCGTAGATGACTGCTGTTGGCCACCTTCAGAGCCAGGACACCAACTTGAATGGTTTGGTTTGATACACAATTAATTCCTATGTCCCATTACTAGAAAGAACTATGCTACATTTTAGTACTTAGTCCAGCATTAAGAACTTTTCTTCTAGTCTTGTTTTATTTGTGAATAGACACGAGCATCCATTTCAGTCTTCTTTCCTGTGGTTTGCTTTTCTCTGGAACTCAACCTCCTGTAAATTTTCTACTTTGTGGACCTCTGTAAAGCAGAGATTTTCCTGCTATATGTGCTATATTTTCCTGCTGTATGTGTTCCCTGTCTTTGTAAAGGTTTTTATGTTCTATATATAAAGAATGAGAACTTCAAAATTATGGAACTCTTTAGTGTGTAACCTGTTTCTCTCTGTTTTTCTGTAGGACACAATAAAATCCAGTCTTGTAATAATATTGCAGAAAAAGAATGTTGTTTGTGAATTACATGGGTACGGAATCAATGACTACTCCATAGAATATGTATGCAGACAGTAGAAATCATTTTACCTGGAGCACAGTGTGAGGAGTGTCAAGGAATATTCTGTTAAATACAAGGCAAGGAAAATGATCTCTTGTGTGGCAAGCTATTCAGTGAACACTATTTCCATTCTATCCCTTAAAATAAATAAGGTATTTAGGTAACTAAATAGTACCATAATTTATTTACATGGGTGCACTAAACTACAATTGTGGAAGTATTCTGGCATTTCCTAATTTCTGTGCACAGTACTCTTAAATTTTAATATCCTTTCAGTCCAGTATGTACCTAGGCTTCTGGTCTAGGTTCTCACTATTCTCACTTGTAGACTTTTTTTTTCCAGACGTGCTTTTAAACTGCCTGCTTCTCGAGAACAGAAATGTGAAAACCTCATGGAGCTTAAGATTTTAACTTTGAAAGTTAGATTACTTGGGTTTCTTTTAGGCTTTAGCTGTGAAATTTGCCAATCTTGGGCTTCATTTATAAAAACAGACTAAAAAGAAGTCACAAAATTTTCTTAGTTCTGGAATTCTCCAGAGTAAAAGTAATATTTACATGTTAACAAAATACAGATTTATATAGTGTTGCCAAAGTATTAAATCAGAAATTGTTCATGAGATTTAGAGATTTCCTTCCCTTGTGGGAGGATTATAGTGAGCAATGTTTAGTTTTTCTGGTATGAGATTTTTTGAAGTGGCTAGAGAGAGATATGTACCACAATCTCTCCATGTCACAGGTCTTAGCCACCATATTTCTACAGTATAAAAGCATTACTACACAAAAGCAGTATGGCACATGTATGCAAGTCCTATCCAAAGTCCACCTTCTGCTGCAGCTCGCTCAGGGAAGAGAATAGTTAACCCAGGCACAATGCTATCAGGGTTTTTAAGCCTATTCTTGGCCTAGCTTTTCTCTAGGTTTCTTGCTCTGTCTCAGCCTTATGACCAGACATGTGACGGACAAGTCATGTCAGAGGTCTGCAAACTGTTGGGAAAGAAGGGAATTAATTTTATGTCACCTCCTAAGCTCTTTATTTACTTGTCAGTTTACTCTGCTAGGAAAGAGCACAAACAGGAAGATTCTATGGGCTGGGTGTGTTGGCCTGGTGAACAGGACTTGAGAGTGTGGTTGTTTCTAAGTTTAGGGCTTTAATTTTGCTTTGAGAGAAAGTGGCTTTTGACATTTCTGTACAGGAAAGTTGACTCAATAGTTATTGTAGAATAGTTTCTGAAGTAGCCATTCTTAATAATATTATTTCTCCACAATAATGTAGTTTCTCCAAAAGAGGAACTAGCGTGGGATATTTATAATAAGAGTTTTTTGTTCTACAGTAGCTGCTGCAGGTAGTTTTCCTTTGTTCCTTGGATTCTCTCACAGCTTTCCTTATTCCAGAGCAAGCTGAATGAAGTCCATGTACCTTTACATTCTCATGCAGTCATTTTAAATGCATGTGGACAATAGGCAAAGCAGTGATTCAGTAGAGCAGTAGGTCACTTAGAGTTCAGGCTGGCATTTTCTTATTGCTTAAAAGATGATTGTTCTTAACTCTGAAATACTAAGTGCTTGACATTTATTATTACTTGACTTAAACGTGGGTTTATTTGGACAGAGAGTTCTCAAGATACAAGTGTTTGTTTCTAATTGTTGGCTGACTGTTTTAGGATGTGCTAATACAGTACAGAGGGGGTTGGATATTAATGCAGAGATCCATCCTCTTCGTTTTCTAGACTTGTTTCTTAGAGGTACACGCAAGGAAATAGCTGGGGTATCATAGTGATAATTGATACTGAGAACACTTTAAAGCAGGGATTTTGTAAAATAAGGCTGTCCAGAACTCTGCAAAACTATTAACCTTGCAAAAAAAGAGGGGATATTATGTGAAGGAAGAGGGCTGAACAGTTGTTCAACTAATACAGCATTTTCTTTGATGGGACATTTGGCTGTTTTCACATTCAGTAATTTTAATATAGACCAAAAAAAAAAAAGGAAAATGAAAAGGTGAATGCCTTTGTCTGTGGTGGCATAGCAGGGATTGTAAATAAAAGGATTTTAAGTCTGAGCCAGGTGTATACAGTACTAAGAAATACCATACTAGGTCTGTGGCATAGGCCCACAAGCTCTTGAACTCTTGAGTGTGGAAATCAGAATGCCCATTGTGGTGAATGATGCAGTTCACACTTCAATTCTCTGGTCATGTTTCCTGGCATGTTCTCATTCATCTGTGAATGTATCATTGAGATGGAATATCTCTGCACATTGCTGAATGACCCAAATAGTAGATAGCAGGGATAGAACAGGGAAGGGGAGGATGGGTCAGGAGGGAGAGGAGGTCAAAGGAAGCTCAAAGCATTTAGGGTCAAAGAAATGTTCTTTATAAGTAAAATGTTGAAGAACAAGAAGAAAAGTTCTAGCTATGTAAAAGGAATGAAAGAAGGTGAGTAGTGCAGAGAAGAGTTTCATGCTTCAAAATGAGATGACCCCACAGTCCAGGATAAACCCCCAAGGAATATCGCGGCTGATTTCCAATTTAGTTCTGTGTTATTTGTGCCAGTTAAAGGCTATTATGCCATCCTTTACAGGTCTTTAATTTATGGATCCGGTAAGAAATTCTGCCTCTTTTTTGAGCTGCCTTGAACAAAGTGTTGGGAAAATGGGGACAATGATGCTATTAGGAAATAACCAAAATGTAGCAATCACTGCCTGGAAGCCAGATGCAGAAGGCTTAGCTACAGAAGTGGCGATGAAGTTGTTAGAATTTTAAAGAAATCAGTTACTGAGAGAGCAGGTTAGTGGTAAGTTCTCCAATGTGAGGAATTACTATATTTGAACTTCTAAATTAGGAAATAGAATGATAGTATGGCTTTGACTGCTTTTGCCTGGTTCATCCTGCACAACAGTCTATAGAGAGTGAAGTATTTTTAAGGCCATTGTAAAGGCTATGTTGTCAAGTAGAGAACTCTCTATCTCTTGGTGTTATGAAATCAAGATCAGCTGCTGCACTGGAGGATGCTTTTGTCAGTGTTGATGGCAAGCTTAT
This sequence comes from Picus viridis, assembly GCA_033816785.1. Lineage (NCBI taxonomy): Eukaryota > Metazoa > Chordata > Aves > Piciformes > Picidae > Picus > Picus viridis. The sequence continues at coordinate 15,119,231 of CM066570.1, forward strand.
ATAGCTCACAGGGTAGAAGTATTACAATAGTCCTTTATTGCTTTTCAATTATAATTATGGGGTAAGTTGTGTAAAGAAATATTCAGGAAGTGCCACTTTTAAAATGTTTATTGATTTTATTGTCTGAATTTATCTCTCTTTTTACCCTTCACTAGGGGCACACCTAAATGGGATGCTTTTTCGTGCAACTGTGACAGAGGGACAAAGAGTGATATACATGTGCTAAGCAGCAGAGTATATATTTAATGGGTTGGTGACAGAAAGGCAAAGAAACTATCTAATTGGTATGGGGATTTTCAGATGCAGTCCCTAAAGACAGAGGAGTTGAGCTAAAAACTCTGATTCAAAGAGAGAAATCCTATCACTTAATTTGCACTGACAGCTGTGGTACCGAATCACAGAACTGTTGAGGCTGGAAGAGAACTGTGAAGCAGTGGTCCAAACTCACGCTGCTGAAGCAGGACCATCTAGAGCCAGTTGCTTAGTACTGTGGTTATCTCCCAGGACAAGTTATTCACAGCTACCCTGGGCAGGCTGTGCCCAGTCAGTGTCTGTGAAAGGCTGCAGCATGACTTTCAGTTGTATTAGTGATCAGTCTCACCCAGTGAATAGACTTTACAGTGGCCGAACTGTGGAGGAAACCTAAGTTGAAATTATTATGTTACTGAATAACAAATTTAAACAAGTACAGTACACACTTTTGTTCAGAAGCAGTAATGTACTCTTGGGGTGGCAGCCAGCCACCCGCAACTCAGTTACAGTCGGTGAGTATTTGTGCTTGGCTTTTCTGTTGGAAGGAGGTGGCCAACTGTATTGCACCACATTGTTTTTGAGCAGGTGATACCTAGACTGATGTCAAAGTGGGAATAACTGAGTCAAAAGCAGATGAGGTGGGAAACTGGATTTTGAAACTGTATTAAGTTTTTAAAAATTATGTGAGGCTGCACCAAAATTCTCCTGTATTAAGCCTAATGTAGTTCACTTGTAGACTGCTCAATAACTACTATCTCAAGTATTCTTTGATAGTTGGAAAAGTAATTTAAACTATTTTGAATGAGGAAAGTATTTCCCATTCTCACCAAATGAAGAATTCTTGAATTTAAGCTCTTCCACTGTGTTAAGATGATGCTTTTAAAGAAGCAACCTCTACCTTTTTCATATGACAGGGCAATCCATTTTTTGCAGTAGCTGTATATTCAGATAGTTCTGAATTAGGAACCTCTTTTGGGTTTATAATTTTAATTTTTTTCTGCCTTTTTCTCTGTCATCATTTATGCTATTGGTCCCCTTTAAAACGTTCTCTTCTGATTATAATTAGCAGTAATTTGCTTATGCACTAGTGTACCATTTTGGTTTTGCTTTTCAGAGACCATCAATTTACAAAAGTCAAGAAGTTACTATTGTCATGATTTTATATTTTCTTTATATTATGGTATATGGAGCATCGCTAGTTTGTTGCTACAGAATATTCTGAACAGCTTTGCTTCAAAAGAGCTGTTACATTCATGACTAGGCAAAGAGAGACACATGTTCTCAAGGCTGAAATAAGGGATGCCTTCTGTAGGTGGACTTATTTTATGACAAGTTCTGGTCTAGTCTTCATCACAGGCAAATAAATGTTTGTTGTCAACTTTAACAATTTACACCTTTATGCAGAATTGCAGTTTGGTTTTATGTCATTCCCAGAACTAATGCACTAGATAAGGCCTCTTCATAAAATAATTCTATCTGCACCCAATCTGTAATCCCTTCCCTTAATATACTTCATGCATAGAGATATTGGCATATTTTTTTCTTTTCTGGCACTTTGTTTCTTCCCTGGGTGCTTCACAACATGTCACAATTTGAACTTAGAGCTATTAGAAAGAAGACTGATGAGTGGCTAGAACTTGTTCCTTAGATACTTCTGTCCTGTAGAAGTTATGGGTGGGGTGTGGTAGTGTGCTCCCATGGTGGTCAGTAGATCACTTTTTGAGTGTCTAGAGCCCTCCAAATGAACTTCAGCCAACAGGGGGTTTGTGAACATCAATTACTGGATGTACACAAATATTCCTATTTCAATAGCTGACTGCCTCCTCGATCTTAAAACTAAAGGAGGTCAAGATTGCTATTCCAGCCAATTCTTCTTTTTCCCCTGATTTTCTTCCTGATGTGGCACTAGGTGTTTCTTGGCTCGTAATAGTAAGTTTTCTCTTGAAAGAACTGGGTTAGGATTGCAGATGTCATGGAACAAAGTCTGAAATGTGACAAGGGCAGTTATTTCATCCTGAACATCTCTTGGGTTTGTTGATGGTTAAGACTGCTTTTAGCAACAGATCTCTGTGGAATTGTATGTCTGTTTCAGTGACAGTAAGAAATAATAAAGATGATCGTTCCAGGCCTTGTAGTTAAAATTCTTAAACTTTTGACCCAGGTAGTTCTTAGTTATTGCTAACATGGTTATGAGTTGATACCACCATCTTCAGAGAGTATTGAAATGCCTTTCTGTTTGGTATGTTGAACGTGGTATATGAGCATACTATTTCCATCCATCTACTTGTTACAGACGTCATGTCAAAGTCTAATCAGGCTCTTGTGTTTAATAATACCCCCTTTTCTGAGACTCGGTGCTGCTCCATGAAACCAGTTTGTCTTTCTACCAAAGAACAATGGTTTATAGAAATTTTCTTATTGGATAGTTTTCCTTCATGAATTTTGCTCCCATAGGTTGTATATGACTTCCCTTCAAGCAAATAAGTAACAGCTTATTAACCACAGACATTGAATCTCCAACAAATTTTAAACTGAATAAATAAAATAAGTGATTTGTCAAACTGTGGTTCTTAGAGAAACTTTCTTTGTGATTCTCCAGTCCAGTTGCTGCCTTATAAATTACAAAGTTCTCTTTTCTTCGGCACTGCTGCTGAATTAAGTGAGGTAGAACAACTGACTGTCATCAGTTTGGAAGATCAGGAAAACTGCAGCCTTGTTCTCCTGCTAGTGGTCTCAGGAGAGGAGTGTGCGAGTGTTACTTATAAAGTCATTTGCTCTACAGTTAAGAAAACAGAGGAAAGTGCAAGTATTTTTAAAATATGTACACTGGGATATTTAACTAGTGTTTTCACTTTAAATGTTGGAAGAGAGTTTCAGAGCTTAGTAGGATCTCTATTTGTGTTAAAAATCACAAAGTAATTTTTAGTGGACTTCTCTTTACAGAAGAGTTACAGTAATTTTTTGTGCTATGTTAGGTTAACTTCTCATATAATTGTTTTAGGTCAGGAATTTCTCTATTTTATTTTCATTTGTAAGGTCATCTTGATACTTTATCATGTTACCGGAGGCACCCTAATGCACACAAAAAAGGAGTTTTCACATGTCATAGTTATTTCATAAAGGTTTCAGGGGGGGTTATTTTGGCCTTTTTCATTTGTTTCTTTGGGGCTTTTTCCAAGTGAAATGTTTGAAGATTTAATGGAACGTTGTGAAAATATGTGGGTGCTTGTGTGCAACCAGTTCATTTTCAAGAGCAGCCTGTTAGTCTTTTAGTAGTACTGAACTGTAACACTGGAGAAAAATACCAGTGATCTGTCAGTGGGTATTTCGTTGTACAATTCTACTTCACCTCTTTTAAAGTTATGGTGTTTATACTCTATATAGGCTTTATTATTTATAGCTTTTGAATAACATTTTTTATTGACTATATCCATGAAGTTGTTCTACTATCATGATAGGTACTGAGTTGATGCAGTATAATTTTCAATATATTAATTTTCCTTAACTAAGACAACAAATTGAGCAGTTAGTGTTTGAAGAAAGCCCAACTGATGGGCAGTGCTTATCTACTATCTTATACTGTTGATATTTTCTTGCAAAGTTTTGGCTGTAAAGTAAATGAGGATGTCTCTTGATGGTTGGGTGCTTGATTATTTCACATCTTGCTTCTAAACTTAATTCTTAATGAATAATTGTGCTTCCAGATTTCAACTTCTGTTTCCACATGTATTCTTTGAGTGGCAGCATTGGCTTCATTGTGCCTGGCTGCTTGTCCCATCCTGCTATGTCTCTTATGTTGTGCCAACGTGGCAACCATTTAGAGAATTTCCCCTCTCTGGCGTAGTCAGCAAAAGCAAAAGGATAGATGTTAAGTGTGGAACATGCTAAAATTTCATTGGTAAACAAAGAAAACAAAATTGTTCTTTAATCTAATCTGCTCTCCAGTGTGAGGCTATGAACAAGCAGGCTGGGAACCAGTTAAAAGCCATATAACAGATGTCTGAAACAGGAGTTGAGAGGGTGCAGTATCTGTCCTGATTAGAGGCAGATTCTGTGCCCTTGGAATTTGAGTTTTTGTTTTCCTGGATGTTTCAGAATCTAGTACTTTGGCCATACAGTCTGCCATTCTCTTGCAACTGGACACCAAGTGTTCCATCTGTCTCTTGCCTTGCAGTTTCTTCTGGCAGTTTTCTTTCACCTTCCCCAAAAGGAATTCATTCAAGTTACACTGTGGGCTACCTATAGTTTGATGATACTCAGCAGGAGCAATCAGGGAGCTGAGTTGAAGCACACTGTATGAAGGGTACAAGTTAAAAATGTAGGCTAATGAGCTAAGCAATTTATAGGAGGGCATAAACATTGAGGCCAAGGAAAGGCAAATTGCTGAGGCTGGGTACTAGCTTTTCTTTTCTTTTGGTAGTCAGTCCAGAAAGTTGCTGTGAGCAACCTTGAAAGGCAGAACTTGTATGTTTTTCTGACTTTCATGGAATCCATTCACAAAATTGATATCACAGATGTCAAATTCCAACTGAGCTGTGATACATAGGTGAAGATGTTAGAAAAAGGACGTTAAAGGATGTGAAAGATTTTAAGTAGCAATAAATGATTAATAACTAATTGTCACAATGAAATGAGAAGAAGCACTTCAGTGGGTCATCTTTATATGAGAATGACTACTGGGTTCATTGTGTATGAAAACTGAGGTAAATATTTTCAAGCTGCTGACTGCATTAAAATCTCACATTATTTTTGCAGGAGGAGAGACTTCAGCATGCAAACCTTCATCTGTTCGGCTTGCACCATCGTTTTCATTCCATGCTGCTGGCCTTCAGATGGCTGGACAGATGTCCCATTCACATCAGCAGTACAGTGATCGTCGGCAGCAGAACATAAATGACCAACAGGTTTCTGCCTTATCATATGCTGACCAGATTCAGCAACCTCTAACATTAACAAACCAGGTGAGTGACAACAACAAAAAAAATTCTGATATAATAATATGTCTGGTACACATTACTGTGATTATTGTACTTCTTACATTTTTTAAATGAGAGGGAAGCAGGGTGGTCCAAATAGAAAGTTGGAAAGGGAGTTTAATAATAGCTTGCCTTTTTTTTTTTTTTTAAGGGCTGTTTGATGTTAGAATGTGATTACTTTATTACTTGTTCTAATGGGCAGTGTTTTAATGCAGTCACTTGTAAGTGTATTTGGAATAGAGGGGTTTGCACAAAAGGCACTTAGGAAGATACACTACTACTACTATATATATTATTATAGCAAAATCTAAAGCCATGCTGTCATTGGGATTTTACCACAACTAATTTATTGCTTACTATTGCAGGGAGGTAAAATGAACACAGGATTGTGGTGATCATGGGGTTTAGATCATTTCTTCTGTACTACTTTTGAGTTGCTAGAACTGCTGAAGCAGGTTTCTAACTAACAGTTCTAGGTGCAAGCTACAGGAGCCAGAACTGCCCTGTGTAAGAGAGAGTTCTGTTTTCTACTTAAAAATGGTGCAGCCCAGTTGTGGAGACATGAATATAGAGAGACACAGGCTTCAAAGCTTGAAATCTTGAAGTCAGAACTTTAAAATTCACTGCAGGCTGATGTAGCATGTTGCACTTAAATAGGAGTCTTTTGCTGCTACCACATTCAGATTTGTGCTTGTATTCAAAATGGCTTCATAAAGTTTACAGTAGCATCAGGAGACACTCTGTTGGTGTCGCTCTGTAGGAAGGTACTTGTGCAGAAAGAGAGAAGGGTTAGAGAGGATGAGAACGTTCAAACTAGGTGCCATGATGTTTGATACTAGAATCTGGACATCTGCAATGACTTGGGCTCTGCAAAGAGTGGCAAAGTGAAAGGAGCTGTCAAAGGATGTTTCTACTTTCATGAGAAACAATCAGTAGAAAGGGTAAATCTGCTGATATGTAATAGTAATTAGCTTGAGAAATCTGCAAAGATATTTTATGTGACTTCTTTTAAAGGTCCCCAAAAAACTCCACAATCAGGTTAGTGAATCACTCTGCCAGTTGAGAGAAGTTGCTGTTTCCTTAACCCTTTCAAGACATCTATCTAAGGTTTGCAATGTGGCATCACATTTGTGAGCTTTAGTGTACAGTAGTGCTTAGTTGTTCATGTTTTCAAACCAAAAAGCAGAATAAAGGAACTTCAGGATGTATTGGCATCTGTTGCTGTTCATGGTCACAATGGCTTTGAAATGGTAGCTGAGTAATAGAAAGCTGAAGAACAGTTTTTGGAGAATAGCCAAAATTAGTTGACCAGAAAATGCCACCCTGCAAGATGAAGATGTAAATATGGGATAAAATCTCTGGTTGGCTCCAGGAAGTTATCCATATAAAGAAATGATCAGCTGGCCACCTTGATAGTGGCAATCAAGCTATCATTGCACAGCTAACACTATTTTATAGAATAAATGACTTTCATTTTTCCAGTTTTGTCTTTTTCTCCTATTTACTGTAATTCTGTTGTTGACATTTTTATAGCTCTCTGCCTAAGCAGCTCAGAATTGTTACTGCTTTATCCTTTGTGAGCTGCTTTCAGCACCCTTGACTTTGGTGGGCAACTCTTTGAAGTCTTCTGACTGCTTGACTTTTGAGTCTCTTTCCTTCCTTGAGTTCTTGTGCTTCTCCCATCAAGTCGAGTTCTCTTCACAGATAGTGGGTTGTAATAAAGATTCTATATGAATTTCTCTTGGCGAGTCTCAATGGATTTTTGTCTTGCCACTGTGCTTCAGGTTAACCTTACCTGCAAAACCAAATCTAGCTAACATATTTATGCTAGTCAGATTATCTGCTCTAGACCTTGTGTCTGTGTAGAAAACTTTTCCTGTTCTTTCTCTTTAATTAGTCCTTTTGTCAGCTCTGTTTCATCTTGATTAAAACAGAACTCTTTTTTTTTCCTTTTTTTATAAAAGCCCTGTCCTTCTGTTGAAGGCTCTGCACTGTCTTACATTTATCCATTACTGTATTCTGCCATCTTGCCTTTTGCTCCAGATGTAATCTGAATACCATCTAGGTTTTCACGACTGATACATACATCTTACGGAGTCTTTCTCTGTAATGTTTCTGCAGGAATCTTTTTTATGCTAGGTTCTGCCTTGAATATGCAGCTTGTTTCTCTCTATTCTTGATAAAAGCAGTTGTGTCCTGTATATGTCAATTCTGAAAAACTCGTGCAGAGATCATTTTCTAAACTATCCTTATGAAATTGTTTCATTCATTTATTGGAACTCTGCCACTCATTTTTGTGAATTTCTGTGCTTGTCTGTTACTAAAGCTTCTAACACCAGGCAAACCTTTTGTAATGGCAAACTCTCTTCAGTCATGTGAGGTGACATACTTACATGTTTTCAGGTACACATGGTTAAGAAGATTGTATTTTTAACTTGGGCATCAAAAGGAATAGACTCAGTGTTTGTTGTAGAAGGCTTGAGAGATTGATTTTAATATAGCCATAAAAAAATGGGAGGAAGAAAATGGTGTCTTTAAGCAGATACAGGACATGTAATTCTTAAAGGGTAAAACCCTTTTAATGCAATGCCTTGCATGCAGTCAAATAGACAAGAAGTTAGGTCTCTGAGCTTCAGTGTCACAGAATTTCCTAGTGCAGCAGTGGTCAGCAGCAACCTATAAGACTGGGTCAGCTTTTGTGCTATCAATTTCCCGAGCCTGAAAGCAGCCAATTTGGGTGCAGGCTTCCAACAGTTGACTGAGCGCACATTGCCAGCTCCTTTGCTACTGAGAGTAATCCATTACCTTGTCGATTCAGTAGCCAGGTGTGTCAGTGAAGCCCGAGTCTTCAGGGTCGCCAGTGGTTGTATCAGGACCACCAGGCAAAATTCTTTCCTGGGCTTCAGCTCCCATCTGCTGGTGAGAGTGCCGCACTGCATTGCCTGCTGAGTGCAAGGCAAAGTGCCTAGGCTAGGAAGGTCTGCCCTCACCTCTCCAAAGTATTTTGTCCTTTCAATAAACACACTTCTGGTAAGTAATTTGTAGAGCAGCTTAGTATATCTTTGAATGAATCTTCCATTGAATGAATTGAGAATACAAGTGTTACAAAGGTTACTTTTTTGACTGCTACATTTGCAGAACTTTGTAAACAGACTCTTTTGTCCAAATCCAAACAAAATCACCTTGCTTGAAAATAAAATCCAGGCTGAAGTCTCAGCTCTCTTTAATAGAAATAATAGATAGCAAGTAATTACTCTCTAAAAGATTTCTTCAGGCTGCAGCAAGATACATAAGGACACTGCTTGTCAGTTGCTATGAGTAGCTGTTTTCAGCATTTTCTGTAAACAATGTCATTTTGATAGATAGCTAAAAATGATCTGCCTTACAATGTTTTTTTCAGGTTATTTTTTGTGACTTTCTTTTTACTGAAGACTGACTCCTTTTTGGAGGGGTATTGTCTTGTTCAAGTTCCTGTAATAATTTTTCATTCATAACCAAATAATGGGGAAGCTGGGCTTTGAATGTTAATATATTGGTTTTATTCCTGTTCTATCCTGCTTGCTTTTTGATTATGTTTTTTTTAATGTTTGGCAGACCATGTTCTGGTATTTCATAAATCATTTGTAGTTGCAGATTAAAGGTTAGGAAACAGTAATGACTATGCTAAAATTCTGTAAATAATGTGTTTTTATGTTACCCTTAAAATATTTACATGATTTTCTCTTGCACCTGTTTTTGGCTATGATGACCCAAACTTCATGGTTTCATCATTGGCAAAGAATAAATAACAGGAAGATACTTTGAAGACAACTAGCTTTGTTTTTTACTTATTTGTGAAGTTTTAAATTACAGTTTAAAACTTACAGCTCTATACTTTTTTTTCTTTTCTCTTCTTAAATAGTTAGGCTTAAGGCTTTTGTATCCCAAAAACTGCTGGATTTTAAGGGTTTGGTTTAGGTCTGTGATTCACCAAGTGCTGGCTTGCTGGTGGGATGGCAATCCTGCTCTTGATGGTGTATTCTTAACTCTCTGATGAGTGCCAGAGCAGTTTCATGAAAGCAGTAAGAATATGTGTGCTAGAGTGAATAGAAAACATGAGATTTGTGGGGTCTTCTTCCTGTAGCAGCAACAAACAATATTTCTTTGTCCAGTTTCAGAAGGCTGTATCTTGAGTGTCCAATGTAGCCAGATGTTAATATATAAGCTTAAAAGTTTTCACAACTTTAAACAAGCATTTCTTTTATGCTGTGCTAATGTTTGTATTCGTCATGGATACTCAGATTGCCTGAAAATTTTTTCAGTTCAAGAACTTGGAATTAAAAGATCAGGCTGACTGCTAAACATCTTTCTCTCTGTATGTATCTAAGATCACTTAGCACCTGTAAAATTCTAGGTTTTACTGACCAGATGTTGGCCAGGGATTTTGTTAATTGCAGCTAGATCATTGCAATGTTAATGTGTTCTAGCAGGCGTTAGCAAATCCTTAGTTCAGTTACTTCAGCTACTTAATCAGCAATATTATTTTTAGTGATGGTCAGATTCTGTCATGGTGTATTAAGCATGCAGCTCATTCTAGTAAAAGCATTTATTTCACTTTCCATCCATTTCAGACATTTTATTAAAAAATATGTTCTGGCAACAATAATTTCAAAGTTGAGTTTTTCATTCCCTTTCTCTTATTCCTCCTGCTCCCCACGGATTAATTTATGTGTGTGGTGTTGTTTTTTGGTTTGTTTTGTCTTTAATGGCTGTGCTGACTCAGGCAGTATAAAGTCTTGGTGGAGAACCCTTCTTTCCTTGCCGGTTTTCTTAATTTAACTTTAAACTTACCTGTTTCTTACTATTACTTTTATTTGGCAACCATTTTTTATTTGGGGAAGGAAGCCAGACCAAGAGGGAAATTCTTACAGAGCAGGTATCAATGATTAAAGTAATAGAACTGAAATTCTGTCTCTACCTGCATACAGTTCTTGCCCTGAGTACCGTCAGTTTTAAGACTAGTCTTGCATTTCTCTTGCTTTGTTCTCTGGTGCATAAAAAATTTTTTTTGTCTTGCTGTTTTACTAAAAAATCTGCAGTTTGCAGTGTTTGTGGTTATAGCAGCTAAACAGCTATTTTGTTGACTCTCTGGAGACACCATGCATTGTGTGACTGCCCACCACGAAACAGGATTAGTGTTAGCTTCCTATCCTAAGTTATTGTGATGCAAGAAGGGTTTTGAATAGCAAGTGGCACAGGAGATGAGACCAGTCCATTCAGTTCTTAAATATGGGAGTCTATTAAATAGGTCATTATAATTGGAATTCTGGCTAAAAGTTACCATTATAATATATATTCTTCATTACTTACTCTTTTATTTCTTTCATTTTAAAAAATGAATGTGCATGCTGATGGATCTTTTTAAAAAAACACCTCTGAATTAACGCATTCCATTAACAGAAAATATGTATCTGCTCAGAATTTCCCATAATCAGAATAAAACGCATTTGGTAGGGACAAGTGCCGTCTGGATTTTAGGTAACAAAGCATATGTCCAAAGGGAAATACGTTTTCTGTCCTTCATTAAACCTCAAAGACTGCAGGTTAAAAATAACATACCTGAATTAGAAGTCATAGTTTCCTTGAAACATGATTTTGCCTCAGATGTGGTGAATTCACGTAAGTGGGACTCTTGCTTGGGTTTTTTTGTGTTTACTTGATATTTCTTTGTTTAGACTAGTTACAGGTTGCTTCTCAGTGCAATACCCTGTACGTTTGATTAATAGGTAAAAAAAATAATTCAGTTCCTTACTTGTAGTCTAGTGTCCATTGTGTTACCATCTCAGGTGGTTGTACTGAGGGTGGGTGCACTGAGGTGTAAGTGTGAACACATCAGAATGTGATGGGTATTTACTGACATATATAATTGTAATTATAGTTGTTTCTTGTTTCACAGTCCTGAAATTTGAGCATATGTAGTGTTCTATCTTTTCTGAAGATCTGAGATTGCAGTGTTGCTGTCTGGCCACCAGATAGAGACTGAAGCTCATGCAATAGGATTTTTCTCTCTTTCCTTTTTTTTTTTTTTCCCCTGGTGGTTGAGCATTCTTTGAAGTCAAGGGAAATTGGTATTCCCCATGATAAAGCCCACTTCGTTCCAGACTTCCCTCATCAGGAAGAAGGGAATGGAGCAAGAGTCTCCAAAAGGATTTTTGGGGAAAAAGACAAAATAGAATGTTACAAATTTTGCAGTATCGCAAGGAGAAGCAGGAAAAGGTCAATTACTTCTCCCATCACCAAAACTTTATGAACCCAGAATGGCAAAACAGTACCTATTAAAAAGTTCATACAGGTTAAAGTGTATCCTCAGAAATGTGTGACTGTCTAAAACCTCAATTAAAAGCACAATTTTCAAATACGATACTGCCTGCAAGCAGCATAGGGATAGCCTGCATAATCCTAATTATAATTAGGGAACACCAACAAATTAGACTTTTTTAAATATTTTTTTTATTTCATCAGGCTGCTTATTTCAGAGTTGAAATTAGAAGATTTTTTTTAAAGAAAGCAAGCAAATTCAACTTAGAAAATAAATATGAATACTTGTCTCAGAAATTACTTCTCCCAGTTAGAGCAACCTTAGATCTGAATAGTTGGTCTGAACTATCAGAGTCCTTCCCCACAGGCTCTTTCCTCAGAACTCGTAACCCCTGTGATGGAAACCCTGTGATGGCATTGACAATCTAGGACAGAGACTGGTCCCTGCCAGTATTTGTGCCCTTCAGCATGGTTTCTTTTGCCAGCAAAATCTACCAGTGTTCCTGTGTTTCAGTAATCTCTTTTAAGTCATATTAAGAAATTTTTAAAGAAATATGTTTCATTTGAACATAGTGGCAAGAAGGATTAGGATTAGATGCTGCTCTGTTGTTTGACACTGCAATGGGGAGAGGACCAAAAGAGATCATATTTAGGTGTAAATAGTTTAGTGGTTTACATTTATTCAACAGAGGAAAGTAAGAAACAAAAATGTTTATAAATGCCAAGTTGTTTAGGAAGCTTTAAAACAGATTTTCCTGGTGTTTACTAAATGCTTGTGATTATAATAAAAAAATCATGAATTTGGTAAATCTGCTTAAGGGAAATTGATGGTAATGGGCATAACCAAAAATGAATTGACTGGAACAAACACCTAGGGCATGACTTGGGTTAAACTTCCCTGAGGGAAGTTAAACAGTATTGCATCGTCTCCAAGAAACATTCCCTAATCAAAAAGACCACAAGTCAGCAGTCTTGCAAGGGTATAAAAATGTTATGTGGGTGTTTTTGGAGTAGAGTGCATCAAAGCTTTGAATTGCCATTTCTCAGGAGCCTCCTGCTCCAATGAGTTTTGTACCTGTTAGGAGTTCCAGCCTCACACAGATACAGTAAGCTTACTGGAAGTGTCTTGCCTTTTTCCCTTCTGTTTATCTCTCTCCCTTTTTCATGCTCTTCATTGTTCTCATGCTCTCTTGTTTTTTCCCCACGATGCAGTCCGTACATCACCAGATGAGAGCACGAGCTTAGCACAAGCTTAGTGTGGTTGTTTGGGTACCCGACTGGGATCCAATTTCAGAAGCACAAACTCTTTATCACTTATGTTTGTGAGAACTTTTCGGGGTTATTTCAGTGTGATTTAAAATTTTTGTTATTTGGTCACATATACTGTTTGTACAGTAACCATTGTGAGTATTGAGGGGAATAGTTGAGCTTTTCCAGTTTGTTTATTAGTTCAGCAGTACTGATGTAAAAATCAGTTTCATTATTTTTGTTGATGGTTTATGCCCTTTCCTCAGCTCTGCAGGAGGCTGCATATCAGTTTAGCTGTAATAGGAGGCAGGAGATGAGATTAAGCACTTGGAAGTGAAGAGAGTTATGTGTGAGCATATTTGATGGCAGAAGATGAGAGAAAAAACTTTTCTCCAGTGGAATTGCTTAAACTTGCCCTGTGTTTTTTTTCTCTTTGGGAAGAGAGGGAATAGAGAGAGGTAGGCTAGGGGACCAGTCTAATAAACCTCACCAACTTTCTCTTCTAGCTCTCTATCTGACACTAACTGTGGAGACAGAGAATTTGGAAAGCTTGTCTGGAGGTATACTGGTGCTGCTAATTGTTTGCAGAGTGGGTAGTCAGCTTTAACCAAATCAAATGGTTTGTTAGTTTTTTTCTGACTTCTCTTTACTGAGGATGTTAACTCCAGCATACCACTTGGAGCTTTATCTTTTCAGGAACTTTTATCTTCTGACATTACAAACAAATGTTAGGAGGAATAGAGGTTGATTGATAGAGAGTTTGCATGGTATGTGTGTGCAAAGATAAAAAGAAACACACAAATAATTTTATCGAGCATGTCTTGTTTCTTCAGGAAACCAGTAAAAAGAATGGCCTGCTTTTGAAGAGGTGTTTGTTCTAAATGTAGTCAAATATAGGGAACACAAATGAGGAGCATAACTACCTTTTGAGGGACATTGTTTTAAAACTTTGAAAGTAGATATAATGTTCATGTGCATGCTTTGGATTTCTTTAGATTTCCATTACACTTTAGATTCAGACTTAGTCCTGAGTATTGTAAAGCATGATAGAACTGAGGGTTTTTTATTTTATTTTATTTTATTTACAGTTTAAATGTGGTAAACTGCCACAGTTCTTCAGTAGTTAATACTGTTAATTTTCATTTGTGGTTTTAATGCAGGTATACATTAAATACAACTAAAATTCATGTATCAATCAGGAGGTAGTGGAGTAATGTCAGCAAGAACCTGTTGTTAAAGGAGCTGCATTTTCATCTGAGGGAAAAAGTTTGTTTGGATTAAGCATATTAGGTGTAATGGGAGAAGAACTAGTAATCTTGGGATTTATTTGCTCTTTTACTTTTTTAAACTGATTAAATGTATTAAAAAGTAACTTAATTGAACTGTTATTTTCTGTTGATTTTTTTTTTTAAATACCAGCTTAAAGAAAGAAATGTTGCGGTGAAATAATTTCTGTGAGGAATTATATGATTTGGTGTAGTAATTGCATCATTAAAGTTGTAGCTTTTTTCCTAAGTTGTGATATGGTCATATTACAGAGGCGGATGCCCCAAACTTTCCGTGATCCAGCCACTGCTCCACTGAGGAAGCTCTCTGTAGATTTGATCAAAACATACAAGCATATTAATGAGGTAATGGCTCCAGCTATCTTTTTGCTTACAATACATTATTAAGTATGTTTTCTATGAGTAGTCTTGTGAAGAGATCAGAAAAAACAAGCTTTCTCTCTGTTCTTCACATTTCATTTGAGACCACTGATATTATGGTCCTACTTTCTGTCCAGCACATTTTTTTTAAATCTCTGTAGCTGTATATACATATATATTTTTTTTTAAATCCTGAGTTGATTTTCTGTTGTTTTATAAACAAACGTTGAGCTTTTTCTTTTGCATGACAAGGAAATAAAAGTGGCAAATCCACTCTTAGTTCATGCTATAAGCCTTTATGAATGTTTCTAAGGACCTCTAAGGAAAACAGTATTTTCCCTAAAGTATTTAATTAGATGTGATTGACAAATGTAAAAAATAAAAGTCATATCATTAATATAGGAAAGCATCAGTTGGTTTATAACTCTTTGGCAATTATGGGAAACGCAAAGGGATTTCTGCAGTGTTTGCTGACTGCCTGGGAATTCTTCTTTTCCAATCTTGTGAAAAGAGCAACTGATAACTCTTGTTCGGTGTTGTGTCTTCTTGGCGCCAATGAACCCTAGAAACCAGTGTTATTAGTATATTATTTAGATCAGCTGATTGTGTGTGGGATCTTTTTGTTTGGTTTGGGGTTTTTTGTTTGTTGTTGGTAATTATACATCAAGACTTTGCTTTAGTATAATGACTTGACTTGAAATAGTGATAGCAGGAGTAGATTGTTTGTTTCTCCAGCAGCGAAGTTGCATTTTAAAATCACAGGATTAGATATGATGATTGTGAAGTCTGATTCTATTCTTCATCGAACCGATGTCCAACTAAGAAGTGCTCTTAACCAATACACTTTCTCATGTTTAGGTTTACTATGCAAAAAAAAAAAACGGAGGCATCAGCAGGGCCAAGGAGATGATTCCAGTCACAAAAAGGAGAGAAAAGTTTACAACGATGGCTATGACGATGACAACTATGACTATATTGTGAAAAATGGGGAGAAGTGGATGGATCGTTATGAAATTGACTCTTTAATAGGCAAAGGATCCTTTGGACAGGTAATGTGTATCAATTGAGAAACCCGTAATTCATGTGAATCATAATGCACCTTTCATCAGAGTGACATTCCTGTTTAATTTCCAAGTTAAACACTTTTTTCCCTTCATCCTGTTGTGGGGAGTGCTTGCTCAAGACACTCTTATCTTGTGCTGTTTCTTGTTCCTACAGATAACATTTGACTATACTTCAGTATGTGGATCTGTCTGGTAATGCATTTTGTATTACGCAAATCCTCAGCGTTTTCCTATCAGTTCACATTTTTAGCCGTTTGGCTTGGGCTTTAAAATTAAAACAATGGCCTACTGCCAGGGATTACCTATGACAAATGTTACTTAGTAACATTGGTTTTGACTGTTTCTAGCTGTAGCCAAGGCTTGAGAGACTGGAAGGAGGACGGAGCATTTATTTTGCTGTCTTTGTTATTCTTTTTTCTCAGATTTTGCCAGCCATTTTACAGTATTGGTTTTGATGATTTGATAATTGCATTTGGATAAAATGTTTGCCTTAGTGAAGCCTCAGTGAAGCTTAGTGGAGCTTCCATTCTGTTTTGTGACATAACTGCAATAAACCTCACATGACCAATTGTGGCTTTATTGTGGTATCAAGTAGGAGGATAAATTTAAGAAAATGAATTTATCTGGAAAGAATGTAAGTTCTGAAAATGTTTTCTCTGAATTGGAAAAGTGGAGAAAGTTTGGAAAGTGAGTTTTGCTGTGTTTCAGAAACCTGGAGAAATTTTACTGATACATATTTGACTTTTTCAGGTCGTAAAGGCTTATGATCGAGTGGAACAGGAGTGGGTGGCTATCAAAATAATAAAAAACAAGAAGGCTTTCTTAAACCAAGCTCAGATTGAAGTGCGACTGCTTGAGCTTATGAACAAACATGACACTGAGATGAAGTACTATATAGGTATTTGAATCGTTATTCTTCACTTAATTTAATGAACTTATTAATATTTTAGATCTCTCTATGTAGCTTAAGATGCTTTTGGCACTGAAAAAATTAAAAGGATAATGCAAATCTTAAAATTGTTATTTAGTTCTGTTATTTGCAACAGGACCATATCTGGAAGAATATATATCTGGGAAAACAGACTTGATATTTTGTACCATTGAGATCTTGTTTTGTAGAGTTTTTCCAGTTAATGGTATGGTCATCTGAAGAAGTTGCCATGGACTGACCTTTACAGGGAAGCTGTGATCTGTGGTAGTTTGTGCCTCTTTCACTACCTTGGATATGTCTTAAATGATCTCAAAACTGTCATGGATAAGAGAATGAAAAATTAAATGTAGACCACTATCATACAGTAATTTTAAGGCTAACTTAATAATTATTTTTTGATTGTGTGCTTAAAAAGCTCAAAATTTTGTTTGACGAAACAAAGACTTCTGAAAGTGACACAACTCGCCTGTTTATAGTTCAAAAATATGTTAAAACTTGCAATTTTGGCTGCTCCTGTAGATTGGAATGTTGTTGCCTTGATTTATTGTAGTGCTACTTAAATTTCATGGTAGATGAAACTAAGTAAGCTTGTGTAAAAAGTTGGATAAATCAGTTGGGGTAAGTGGTGGTTCTTGCCAGGTTGGCAGGTCCAACAATCTTAGGTGTGGGAAGGAGTTGGAATTAAATATAGGAAGACCACAAGGACGTGAAAGAGATGCTGTTGCTTTTGTGATGGGATGATAGGGCAAATATGGCAAAAAATGAGAAAATACAAAAGTTCTAGACTGCAGGTACTGGCATCAGGGTGAAAGCAAATGGTATTGTAACAGGTAAGTTGTAAGTGACACTTGACAAGCTGGCTTACGATAACGGTGAGGAAAAAAAATATACGTTGGACACAAAGTAATGACCCTAACTGAAAGTCTGATTTCTCACTGTGCTAGTACTGGTTCAAGATTTATTATGATAAAAAGGGAAGTGTGTTGCTTTTTACCTGAGGTCTGAAGTATGTTTCCTATTTCAGTTTTCTTTTACTTGAGTCAACCAACCTGAATGACTGACAGACGGGCAAACCCTGCTTGCCTCTAAACAGATGAATGTGATGAATTTTTCACCTATTTCATGAAAAAAAAACCCCGTTAATTGATTTGGAATGGATGGGTTGCATTCATAAATTTAGATTATGCTTCATTTAAATGAGTTTAATGCCTTTGTGATACTGATCAATTTTATTAATTGAAGTAATGAAGTCATGGTGGCAATGTCTTAGTGTATTTTAAATGAATCTGACAGATATTTTCCCTGTAAATGTAAGGAAAATTCCTAATACATAATTCAGTCTTAAAAGTGCTGTCTGCTTTACTGAATGCTGCTGTATGTGCACTTTCTTCCAGTCTTCTTGGGCTTGAATACAGTTAGCTTTAGGAGGGTGGAGAAATGAATTGTAGCCTAAAAAGGATCAAAAGTGTTGTGCAAAGGTGGTGCTACGCACAATTTGCACTTCTTGTCGCTTTTTTGCTGTTGTTATTTACCCACAAGTGTGTTCCTTTGCTAATAGAGGACTGATAGCTTATTTGGGGGGGGGGGGGGGGGGAAATCCCTTCTGTCTTTTAAATAATTTTGTAGCTTTACTGAGGTCTAAGGACAGGCATACCATAGCCATAGATGCAGAAAAAAAGTAACTGCATTATCTTACAGCTTGCTCCATATTGATTAAAATATTTGGGCATTGTGTTGTAATTAGTATTTAACACTTACCCCACAGGATATGTGTTAATTATTTTCTTTCCCTTTTTACAGTGCATTTGAAGCGCCACTTCATGTTCCGAAACCATCTCTGCTTAGTCTTTGAAATGCTTTCCTACAATCTGTATGATCTGTTGCGGAACACCAACTTCAGAGGTGTCTCATTGAACCTGACACGAAAATTTGCACAGCAGATGTGCACTGCACTGCTCTTTCTGGCGACTCCTGAACTTAGTATCATTCACTGTGACCTAAAACCAGAGAATATCTTGCTCTGTAACCCCAAACGAAGCGCCATCAAGATTGTTGATTTTGGCAGTTCATGTCAACTTGGGCAGAGGGTGAGTATTAGTAAAATGTTCTGCTTATGCTACTGTGGGATGCATGTGAAAAATCTTAATATTTTAAAGTCATAATATCTAGACAGCTAATATAAACTCATTAATGAGGATTTAAACGAAATCGTACCTAATTTTTACGTAGGAATTTGGAGATCAACAGTTTGTAGGAGCTTTAAAAATGAACTTTAGTGCCACAGTAGATGAATTTTCCATCTTTCTTTTCTCTTGGTTATATTTTTAATGCAGAAAGAATCAGCACTTGGTTGTAGAAGTATGCTTTCAAGTGAAATATTCTTTTATTATTTCCTCATTTCATATATATATTACTACTTTAGCATGTCCACTATTTAGTGTGCTTTGGGGGTAAGATTTGAGGGTCAAGACAGTGCAGGAGCTGCCTTTTAAAGACACTGACTATAACCAAACCTTTTTTACAAACATTTCAGCAACTATGGAAAGACTAAATTGAGCTTAGTCCTGATGGGTAGAATTATATTTGGCTGAGCAAGTGACCACTTCTGTTCAGGGTACCTACCTTTGCTTTAATTGTTTTCACTGAACACATTGTTAGCTAGAGAGGTTAGGGATACTTCTATAGATAGAAGTTAAACTTTAGTTTCAGTGAAAACAGGATTTTGAGCCTTCCCAGGTCCGTGGCATGCCTATATGTCTAGAAATCTGTGAAGGTTGTCTTTTTCCTTTGAGAGAGCTGAATGTTCAAAAAAATAAACTATCCAAAAAATAAATAAATCACAAAAACCCCAACATTTGCAGAAGAGATGAAGCTTCAGGAGTATGACTAGCAATACAAAAACGTTGTTGTGTAATTACCTATAATTGTGTAAGATTGCACTCATCAACCCTAGAGTGCAAATCATCATGAGCGAATCAGCTCACATGTGAATGCTAGTGGTTTTTTTTTAAGAATTAACATTTAGATGCTTTATAGTGTCAGTAATACTTTTGCTTTCCCTACACCAAGCATGGTAGTTCTGTTTTGTAATGTAGACCTGTACTAGTGCTCACTCTTTATATGCTTTTATTTCAGATATACCAATATATCCAGAGTCGTTTCTATCGATCACCAGAGGTGCTACTGGGAATGCCTTATGATCTTGCAATTGATATGTGGTCCCTTGGGTGTATTTTAGTTGAGATGCACACTGGAGAGCCTCTTTTTAGTGGGGCAAATGAGGTATGCAGCTATATTATAATACAAGTAATTTGCTTGGGTTTGATTGGTTTACTTTTTTTTGTTAATTGTCATCATGACTTTCATCTGTTTAATTGTAATGCATAAAGTAGGTGTCATGGGTTGCGTTGAGTTTGCTGCTGATACTCAGTCCCATGCTGTGTCATGCCAGCTCTAAAGTTCTGGCTGGAGCAAAGTATTCTGGGATTTGAAGTTCAGACTGTAACATGAGAGGCATCCTGTTTGGGTTGCTGCTTCCAGTTTCTGCATTTGGGGGTATTGGGCTCTTCTGCTGGGGTTGGCACAGGACGGGAAGGGACAGGGGAGTTAGCTCCCTTGCTTCTGCTGTTGCTTTCTGCATTTTGCTGCACTTTTCCTGCAAATAGGTTAAGGTAATTGTGCATTATATAATCTCTGTTGTATTAAACTCCTGTTACCTCATTTTTTTTCTTAACTTGGAGTGTTTTTCATATTTTACTTTCCCTCACTTCTGTGTTGCAGGGAAGCAGCACATTAGGAAAATCTAGCAATTCTGAAGTGAATATATATCAGTGAGAGCAATGTTTTTGGTCAGGTCTTGAAATTGCTTGTTGATAATTTTATGTTTCTGCATCCTCCTTTCTTACTATTTTGTATGTTCTGGATTTTTCTTAGGTTTGCAAGTAATTTATAACTTGTTTGGGTAGTTTACGTTTGTGGTTAGAATCTCACTTTGTTGCACTGCTCAGCTCTGTCATATGTTCTTCACAACTATTTTTTGTTTTTAACAGGTGGATCAAATGAATAAAATAGTGGAAGTCTTGGGGATACCACCTACCCACATCCTTGACCAAGCACCAAAAGCAAGAAAGTTCTTTGAGAAGTTGCCAGATGGCACTTGGAACTTGAAGAAGACCAAAGATGGGAAAAGGGTAGGTTACATAACTAGGGTGATAATCTGTACTGTTTCTTTAACAACACACACAAAAAGATGTTACTTTGTTTTGCTTCTTGTCTTACTGAAAATGTAGCTTTACTGTTGTTTATTATTATTCCATGTTTTAAGAGATGCTGATTAAATAACACTTTCTGTATTGCTGAATAGTTTCTTACTTTTATTTGACTTCCTTTTATGGCATATTTAAGCTGTGCACATTCAAGACTTAATCTATAACTTGCTTTCAAAAGACTTAGAAATTGCTATTTCTAACTTCTCAACAGGAATACAAACCACCAGGAACTCGTAAACTTCACAATATACTAGGAGTTGAAACAGGAGGACCAGGTGGACGTCGTGCTGGGGAATCGGGTCATACTGTAGCTGACTACTTGAAGTTCAAAGACCTCATCTTAAGGATGCTTGACTATGACCCTAAGACACGAATTCAACCTTATTATGCCCTGCAGCATAGTTTCTTTAAGAAAACAGCAGACGAAGGTACAAACACAAGTAACAGTGTGTCTACGAGTCCTGCCATGGAGCAGTCGCAGTCTTCAGGAACCACCTCAAGTACATCTTCAAGCTCAGGTAAGTTTTGCTCGTTAGCAGATTACAAAAGTGTATTTCCTCATCACAGCAAAGGAGTTTTGCTCAGATAAACATTCTGTCTTTTTGTATTTATTCATTAAAAACCAAATATCTCAGTCGTGCTCAAAACAATTACTTTAATTAGCTGGAACAGGGAACAGCTTCAACAACAACAACAGAAAAAGATGAGCAAAAATGTGAGTGATTATAGAGTCAGAGTTTTTTTTGTTGGAAAAGACCTTCAAGATCATTAAATCCAACCATTATCTAACTCTACCAAGACTGGTGCTAAACCATGTCCCTTAACCCCACATCTCCGTGTCTTTTAAACACTACCGGGGTGAAAATTCAACCTCCTCCCTCTTTCAGTGTTTGCTAATTTCCAATGAAGAAATGAATTGTTTTTTTTCTAATAGCAAATCTACACCTTCTCTGGCACAGCTTGAAGCTATTTCCTCTAGTCCCATAACTGGTTACTGGGGAGAAGAGACTAACAACCACCATGCTACAGCCTCCTTTCTGGTAGTTGTAGGTAGAAATGAGGTCTCCCCTCAGCCTCCTCTTCTCCAGACTAACCAACCCCAGTTCCCTGAGCCATTCCTCCTAAGACCTGCTCTCCAGACCCTTCATCAGCATCATTGTCCTTCTCTGCACCCACTCCCAGACTGCCATGTCTTTAATGTAGTGAGTGCCCCAATACTTACTGTAGTCTTGTATTAAAGCAGTGTAAGTATCTTCATGCTGTCTTTGTTTTACTGTAGATTTTCTGTCTCTTCATTTATTGTGCATGTTATTATTTTATAGGTGGATCTTCTGGAACAAGCAACAGTGGAAGGGCACGGTCAGACCCCACACACCAGCATCGACATAGTGGTGGACACTTCACTGCTGCTGTTCAAGCTATGGACTGTGAAACGCACAGCCCACAGGTATGCTTAAGTAGAGCTTCTCTCAGTTTGATTTACATGAATTTTATGAGACTAATAAATCCCTTGGATTTATTAACACTTTCATTTCAAGACTGAAGTGTTTTGGGCATGGAATAAGCAGTCAGATTTGGTTTATTATTTACCCCCAGCTCCTCTGTAGTCCTTTGTCCGTTAGGTCAGTCACTTAGGCAAAAGTACTGTAAAAATTACCATAGATTCCGCAGAGGGGAAGGTTCTGTATTGGTAGCAACAAGTCAGGTGCAGCTGTCAGTACTTCCCCTTACAGAGGGTGTAAGGGTAAACAGAGCTATGCATCTTCCAACCCAGGGAAGAACTAACTTGTTCTTACTTCCACTTTATGGCATTCAGGTACTTCACCAAAATTATCATTGATGAACTAGTGTTTATTCAATACTTCTTCTTTGAAAGAAGCAACAGTTCATTTATTGACTACAAATAATTCTGTAATATTTTCATTTTAGTTCAGAGCAGATTAAAATAGAAATTCTTCCAAGCAGAAAATTTATGCAACAAATTGGTGCATAACTAGATCTTAGTATGTTAGTAATGTGTAATCAGCTGTTTTCTTCCAGAGATGTGGGTACTACTCCTTTAATGCTGTTGGCACTGCTCAAGATCTGAACTGCAACATAATAATTTAGATTATGCTTATTGTATCCAGAGGCCTGAGTCACAGAGCGTGGCCTTAATGTTCTAGGTGTTGTACAAATATTAGGTTGTTTCTTACTACTATTATTTAAAACTTCTATCTTTATGCAAGGCTTCTGTCACGTTGGCAGCAAGGTCACATATTCAACTTACTTAATCTGTTTTTGCTTGAAAGATATATCCAGAATGCAAAACTGTTTTTTCCTAAGGTATATTTAGAAAAGTGTATTAGAAATGCTCCTTAACTTCACTCTGATATTTCTAGAATAATTATGCAGCTGTAAGGTTTTGTTAACTTTTATAAAAAGTTATTGTAAATGTGAATAATCTAATCTCTCTTATATATTACAAATGGAGGCATTTGAATATTTTAATTTGCTCATTATCGTAGGTTCGACAACAGTTTCCTCCTCCAATTGGTTGGACAGCCACTGAAGCTCCTACACAGGTCACTGTTGAAAACCATCCAGTT